>JACEFZ010015367.1:0-2500 GCA_014155875.1 Cepaea nemoralis | reverse complement strand
ATCATCATCATCATCATCATCATCATCATCATCATCATCATCATCATCATCATCATCATCATCATCATCATCATCATCATCATCATCATCATCATCATCATCATCATCATCATCATCATCATCATCATCATCATCATCATCATCATCATCATCATCATCATCATCATCATCATCATCATCATCATCATCATCATCATCATCATCATCATCATCATCATCATCATCATCATCATCATCATCATCATCATCATCATCATCATCATCATCATCATCATCATCATCATCATCATCATCATCATCATCATCATCATCATCATCATCATCATCATCATCATCATCATCATCATCATCATCATCATCATCATCATCATCATCATCATCATCATCATCATCATCATCATCATCATCATCATCATCATCATCATCATCATCATCATCATCATCATCATCATCATCATCATCATCATCATCATCATCATCATCATCATCATCATCATCATCATCATCATCATCATCATCATCATCATCATCATCATCATCATCATCATCATCATCATCATCATCATCATCATCATCATCATCATCATCATCATCATCATCATCATCATCATCATCATCATCATCATCATCATCATCATCATCATCATCATCATCATCATCATCATCATCATCATCATCATCATCATCATCATCATCATCATCATCATCATCATCATCATCATCATCATCATCATCATCATCATCATCATCATCATCATCATCATCATCATCATCATCATCATCATCATCATCATCATCATCATCATCATCATCATCATCATCATCATCATCATCATCATCATCATCATCATCATCATCATCATCATCATCATCATCATCATCATCATCATCATCATCATCATCATCATCATCATCATCATCATCATCATCATCATCATCATCATCATCATCATCATCATCATCATCATCATCATCATCATCATCATCATCATCATCATCATCATCATCATCATCATCATCATCATCATCATCATCATCATCATCATCATCATCATCATCATCATCATCATCATCATCATCATCATCATCATCATCATCATCATCATCATCATCATCATCATCATCATCATCATCATCATCATCATCATCATCATCATCATCATCATCATCATCATCATCATCATCATCATCATCATCATCATCATCATCATCATCATCATCATCATCATCATCATCATCATCATCATCATCATCATCATCATCATCATCATCATCATCATCATCATCATCATCATCATCATCATCATCATCATCATCATCATCATCATCATCATCATCATCATCATCATCATCATCATCATCATCATCATCATCATCATCATCATCATCATCATCATCATCATCATCATCATCATCATCATCATCATCATCATCATCATCATCATCATCATCATCATCATCATCATCATCATCATCATCATCATCATCATCATCATCATCATCATCATCATCATCATCATCATCATCATCATCATCATCATCATCATCATCATCATCATCATCATCATCATCATCATCATCATCATCATCATCATCATCATCATCATCATCATCATCATCATCATCATCATCATCATCATCATCATCATCATCATCATCATCATCATCATCATCATCATCATCATCATCATCATCATCATCATCATCATCATCATCATCATCATCATCATCATCATCATCATCATCATCATCATCATCATCATCATCATCATCATCATCATCATCATCATCATCATCATCATCATCATCATCATCATCATCATCATCATCATCATCATCATCATCATCATCATCATCATCATCATCATCATCATCATCATCATCATCATCATCATCATCATCATCATCATCATCATCATCATCATCATCATCATCATCATCATCATCATCATCATCATCATCATCATCATCATCATCATCATCATCATCATCATCATCATCATCATCATCATCATCATCATCATCATCATCATCATCATCATCATCATCATCATCATCATCATCATCATCATCATCATCATCATCATCATCATCATCATCATCATCATCATCATCATCATCATCATCATCATCATCATCATCATCATCATCATCATCATCATCATCATCATCATCATCATCATCATCATCATCATCATCATCATCATCATCATCATCATCATCATCATCATCATCATCATCATCATCATCATCATCATCATCATCATCATCATCATCATCATCATCATCATCATCATCATCATCATCATCATCATCATCATCATCATCATCATCATCATCATCATCATCATCATCATCATCATCATCATCATCATCATCATCATCATCATCATCATCATCATCATCATCATCATCATCATCATCATCATCATCATCATCATCATCATCATCATCATCATCATCATCATCATCATCATCATCATCATCATCATCATCATCT
>JACEFZ010015366.1:30000-46425 GCA_014155875.1 Cepaea nemoralis | reverse complement strand
TGAGTTGATTCAGGTATTGTTGCCCCTCTTTTTAAACAGGAGGGTTTTTTAAAGGGGAAAAAAATTTCCTTGATGACCCTTCAGAAATAACCCGAAACGAACAGGCCCATCAGCAAGGACAGTGAAAATGCCACTTTAGAAAGCAATGAACAGACAGGATCAGCATCTCCCCCATTGTGGTACCAGCACAGATCAAACTGCACAATGTGTAATGTTGAGAACCTTGTAGATGACTTGCAGGAAATATCGGGGAGTCTTCAACATAAAGCTACTTTTTCCCTTTTAACTTCGCCTCATGTTTTTCAGAGGATACCAAAAGCTGGTCCGCGAAAAGATTCAAATAATATGAGGAAAAGAGGAAAAACTATGCTGGCTACTTCTACGCCAGAAATGGATCGAATTAGGGAAAGAGCGGTGATGAAAGAAAAGGCAGCAAAAGTTCCACCTAAAAGGCAAAGAGACAGCTGCTGAAAGAACTTGATGTTGATTCAGATCCAGAAACCTGACATTTCGTTTTGTGATGACACAGATTCTGATGTTTCATTTGGTGAAAATGAGGAGTGTACGGTTAGCTTGACTGGTGTGCGTGAGGTTTTTGAAGGCCAGTGTGTGCTATGTGAATATGGAACAAAGAAGACTTGTGTTTACTATGTAGGAATTGTAAGGGGAGACATTGATGATGATGGTGATGTTGAGGTAGAGTTCTTGCGCAAGAGTGAGAAGGTTGCTGGTAAATTTGTTAAGCCTAAGGTAGAAGATGTCGCCAGTGTCTCAATTACATGTATTAAAGCACAGCTTACTAGATCTACAATCACTGGAACCACTTCTAGGACCAAAGATGGCTATGTCTTCAAAGAAAGTCTTGCAGGCATAAATGTTCGATAAAACTTTATATTAGATTAAAAGAACGGAAACATACAAATACCTGGGTACAATCTTCAACTGCTCCAACATCATAAGGGAAGAAATACAAACTAGAATCAACTCTGGAAATAAGATATACTATGCACTACAACATCTACTAAAATCAAAGGCGCTATCTCGTAACACCAAAATCACAATATACAAAACACTGATCAGACCAGTTGTGCTGTATGGCTCTGAAACCTGGAGTACAACGAAAGGAGACGAAGCCTTGTTACAAACCTTTGAGAACAAAATTTTAAGACGCATCTTTGGACCCATTAGGGATACACAAAGTGGAGAGTGGAAAAGAAGAAGTAACAAAGACATTTATGATTTGTTTAAGTCCCCGCTAATCACTGGTATCATGAAGGCTAATAGACTACAATGGCTGGGGCATATAGAAAGAATGGAAGATAATAGGGAAACAAAACTCGCTTACACTCAGGAAATAAATGACCGTAGACCCCGAGGTAGACCAAGAAGGCGGTGGAGAGATAATATACATACAGACCTACAAGCACTTGGAATCAACGACTGGCAAGAGAAGGTCCACCAGAGAGACGAATGGAGACAGATTGTATTTGCAGCAAAGAACCTCAATGGCTCGGAACGCTGAAGAAGAAGAAGAAGAATATATCATATTAAACTTTTTTTACTGTCGCTTAAAATAATAAAAAAAACTGCAAATATCCTTTTAATGATTATTTATTTCTTATAGCAATATGGATGAGTTGTTGCTGCTTCTTTTTAAAAAAGGTCCATTTCTCCCCACTATGGTCCATTGCTCCCCACGTGCTGGTCCATTTCACCCCAATGGTGGCCCATTTCTCCCCATGTTCATATACATTTTTGAAATGCATTTTGTAAAGAAACATATAGAAATAGATTGCTAAATGTTTTCCCCTTTTAAAATAAATGAATGTACAACATTTTAGTCATGGTTTTGTTATGTTTCGATAAAATCTGTTCCGGTGATGAGCAAAAATTGAAAACTACAAAATTGCTGGTCCATTTCTCCCCAGTCTCCGTGAGGTATCTGTAGTCACGGCAGTAGGATCCACTCTGTATAAGACCGATGTGTGTGAGGTATCTGTAGTCACGGCAGTAGGATCCGCTCTGTATAAGACCGATGTGTGTGAGGTATCTGTAGTCACGGCAGTAGGATCCACTCTGTATAAGAACGATGTGTGTGAGGTATCTGTAGACACGGCAGTAGGATCCACTCTGTATAAGAACGATGTGTGTGAGGTATCTGTAGACACGGCAGTAGGATCCACTCTGTATAAGACCGATGTGTGTGAGGTATCTGTAGTCACGGCAGTAGGATCCACTCTGTATAAGACCGATGTGTGTGAGGTATCTGTAGTACACGGCAGTAGGATCCGCTCTGTATAAGACCGATGTGTGTGAGGTATCTGTAGTACACGGCTAGTAGGATCCACTCTGTATAAGAACGATGTGTGTGAGGTATCTGTAGACACGGCAGTAGGATCCACTCTGTATATGACCGATGTGTGTGAGGTATCTGTAGACACGGCAGTAGGATCCACTCTGTATAAGACCTATGTGTGTGAGGTATCTGTAATCACGGCAGTAGGATCCACTCTGTATAAGACCGATGTGTGTGAGGTATCTGTAGTCACGGCAGTAGGATCCACTCTGTATAAGACCGATGTGTGTGAGGTATCTGTAGACACGGCAGTAGGATCCACTCTGTATAAGACCGATGTGTGTGAGGTATCTGTAGTACACGGCAGTAGGATCCCACTCTGTATAAGACCGATGTGTGTGAGGTATCTGTAGACACGGCAGTAGGTTCCACTCTGTATAAGACCGATGTGTGTGAGGTATCTGTAGTCACGGCAGTAGGATCCACTCTGTATAAGACCGATGTGTGTGAGGTATCTGTTGTCACGGCAGTAGGATCCACTCTGTATAAGACCGATGTGTGTGAGGTATCTGTTGACACAGCAGTAGGATCCACTCTGTATAAGACCGATGTGTGTGAGGTATCTGTAGTCACGGCAGTAGGATCCACTCTGTATAAGACCGATGTGTGTGAGGTATCTGTAGTCACGGCAGTAGGATCCACTTTGTATAAGACCGATTTGTGTGATGTATCTGTAGACACGGCAGTAGGGTCAACTTTGTATAAGACCGGTGTGTGTGTGAGGTATCTGTAGACACGGCAGTAGGGTCAACTTTGTATAAGACCGGTGTGTGTGAGGTATCTGTAGACACGGCAGTAGGGTCAACTTTGTATAAGACCGGTGTGTGTGAGGTATCTGTAGACACGGCAGTAGGATTCGCTCTGTATAAGACCAATGTGTGTGAGGTATCTTAAAACACGGCAGTCTGTATAAGACCGATGTGTGTGAGGTATCTGTAGACACGACAGTAGGATCCACTCTGTATAAGACCGATGTGTGTGAGGTATCTGTAGACACGGCAGTAAGATCCGCTCTGTTTTAGAAAGCTGTGAGTGAGGTATCTATAGACCCGGCAGTAGGATCCACTCTGTATAAGACCGATGTGTGTGAGGTATCTGTAGACACGGCAGTAGGATCCACTCTGTATAAGACCGATGTGTGTGAGGTATCTGTAGTCACGGCAGTAGGGTCAACTTTGTATAAGACCGATGTGTGTGAGGTATCTGTAGTCACGGCAGTAGGGTCAACTTTGTATAAGACCGGTGTGTGTGAGGTATCTGTAGACACGGCAGTAGGATCCACTGTGTATAAGACCGATGTGTGTGAGGTATCTTAAAACACGGCAGTCGGTATAAGACCGATGTGTGTGAGGTATCTGTAGTCACGGCAGTAGGATCCACTCTGTATAAGACCGATGTGTGTGAGGTATCTGTAGACACAGCAGTAGGATCCACACTGTATAAGACCGATGTGTGTGAGGTATCTGTAGACACAGCAGTAGGATTCACACTGTATAAGACCGATGTGTGTGAGGTATCTGTAGACACAGCAGTAGGATCCACACTGTATAAGACCGATGTGTTTGAGGTATCTGTAGACACAGCAGTAGGATTCACACTGTATAAGACCGATGTGTGTGAGGTATCTGTAGACACAGCAGTAGGATCCACACTGTATAAGACCGATGTGATTGAGGTATCTGTAGACACAGCAGTAGGATTCACTCTGTATAAGACCGATGTGTTTGAGGTATCTGTAGACACAGCAGTAGGATCCACACTGTATAAGACCGATGTGTTTGAGGTATCTGTAGACACAGCAGTAGGATTCACACTGTATAAGACCGATGTGTGTGAGGTATCTGTAGACACAGCAGTAGTATCCACACTGTATAAGACCGATGTGTTTGAGGTATCTGTAGACACAGCAGTAGGATCCACACTGTATAAGACCGATGTGTTTGAGGTATCTGTAGACACAGCAGTAGGATCCACTCTGTATAAGACCGATGTGTGTGAGGTATCTGTAGACACGGCAGTAGGATACACTCTGTATAAGAACGATGTGTGTGAGGTATCTGTAGACACGGCAGTAGGATACACTCTGTATAAGAACGATGTGTGTGAGGTATCTGTAGACACGGCAGTAGGATACACTCTGTATAAGAACGATGTGTGTGAGGTATCTGTAGACACGGCAGTAGGACCCACTCTGTATAAGACCGATGTGTGTGAGGTATCTGTAGACACGGCAGTAGGATACACTCTGTATAAGAACGATGTGTGTGAGGTATCTGTAGACACGGCAGTAGGATACACTCTGTATAAGAACGATGTGTGTGAGGTATCTGTAGACACGGCAGTAGGATACACGTCTGTATAAGACCGATGTGTGTGAGGTATCTGTAGACACGGCAGTAGGATCCCACTCTGTATAAGACCGATGTGTGTGAGGTATCTGTAGACACGGCAGTAGGATACACTCTGTATAAGAACGATGTGTGTGAGGTATCTGTAGACACGGCAGTAGGATCCACTCTGTATAAGACCGATGTGTGTGAGGTATCTGTAGACACGGCAGTAGGATACACTCTGTATAAGAACGATGTGTGTGAGGTATCTGTAGACACGGCAGTAGGATCCACTCTGTATAAGACCGATGTGTGTGAGGTATCTGTAGACACGACAGTAGGATACACTCTGTGTGGAAGCACACAATATCATGTAGTATGACATGGGAGTTAGACTATTCACAATGCATACACATTGGAAAGTTCCTGTTACAGCAAGTACGACAAAACAAACACAGAATACGCAGACATTCCTAGTAGAACATGGACGACTTATCTGACACGCCAAAT
The DNA here is from genome assembly GCA_014155875.1 of Cepaea nemoralis. NCBI lineage: Eukaryota > Metazoa > Mollusca > Gastropoda > Stylommatophora > Helicidae > Cepaea > Cepaea nemoralis. The sequence continues at coordinate 41,229 of JACEFZ010015366.1, read as the reverse complement.
ATTAACCTACATTTGAAGGACATGCAATATTATTGAAGATTATCAAAAGTCCATTTTCACAGATAAAATTGAATAGATTGAGGGAATCAATGAACACAACCCACAGGTGGTTTCTGCGCTTCTGGACTTTTCTTGTAATTTTTAAAGGACAAAATTGTGTGAGCAGTTCTTTTTTTAATCTTGACATTTATACTGTGACTCTTTGCATACGTAGCTTATATGATACACAAAGTGGAGAGTGGAAAAGAAGAAGTAACAAAGACATTTATGATCTGTTTAAGTCCCCGCTAATCACTGGTATCATGAATGCTAATAGACTACAACAGCTGGGGCATATAGAAGGCATGGAAGACAATAGGGAAACAAAACTCGCTTACACTTAGGAAATAAATGACCGTAGACCCCGAGGTAGACCAAGAAGACGGTGGAGAGATAATACATATACAGACCTACAAGCACTTGGAATCAATGACTGGCAAGAGAAGGTCAACCAGAGAGACGAATGGAGACGGATTGTATCAGCAGCAAAGAACCTCAATGGCTCGGAACGCTGAAGAAGAATATATATATATATATATACTACATATATACTCCAGCTTCCCCCGTCTCATTACATACCCACAGATTCTTCTGATGCCAGTAACCAGTACTTGTTGGGAGTAACCAGTACTTGTTGGGAGTAACCAGTACTTGTTGGGAGTAACCAGTACTTGTTGGGAGTAACCGGTACTTGTTGGGAGTAACCTGCACTTGTTGGGAGTAACCAGTACTTGTTGAGAGTAACCGGTACTTGTTGGGAGTAATCAGTACTTGTTGGGAGTAACCAGTACTTGTTGGGAGTAACCGGTACTTGTTGGGAGTAACCAGTACTTGTTGGGAGTAACCAGTACTTGTTGGGAGTAACCAGTACTTGTTGGGAGTTGACTTCTTTATAAATATCCTGATTGCTTTTTCTATGCACAGTGTTCTCATCATTCTTCTGTATATTCTTCACTTGTCTGCTAATTGTCCATTGGCTTCCGTATATCAGTGTTCCTCAATATAGCTCTCAACAACTCGTTTCCTCGACTCCATTGATACAGACAAATTGCAGAGAACATTCTTCATCTCATGACATGGGACGCAGAGGTGTTTCCAAGGCACCAGGGCCAGGTTCTATACTGGCAAAGAGCTATTGACGCGCTTGTCGAGCGTCCTGGGCAACAGGTCCCTTTTGGGTCCTGGCTAAAGTCAGTAGGATCGTTGATTCCTCCAAAGTCGGCGAGTGTCTGCCTGCACGGCGAGGAACCACCAGTCTGCACACCAATAAGCCAGACAAGGGACAACGGATACTCACGCATATCTGTATGACATCACACTGATGTTGGACAACAGGATGTCTTCATCCGACATACAGGACTTTCACGCTGGAGTTCATAGCCAACGAACACAAGCAAGCAAGCAAGCATCTTATGACATGCAGCTTCGGTGTTTTCTACATTTCACTTCCTTACATCTTCAAAGCACTTCAATAGATTGACTTGTTTAAGGCTGGTTCAATATAACTAATACAGCTATTTCTCGTATTCGGATTGCATATACTATTTAATTCCGGCGAAACCGCTAGCAACTGGGCAGAAATTTGTGTTACATGGCCATGAAGATAAACACATAAAGAAAATAATACAGCAGCATAATTTTGTGACAGCAATTACAAATACTATTAGTCGTAGCCGATGTTACTCATCTCATCTCATAATGTTCCTCTTGTACCTTGCGGTGTCGAGGTGAAGTATAAACATCGTGAGAGTGCCCGATTATGGGCTTCATATATCGATATTCCCATGGACTCTGCTATTCCCTCCGTCCAACGTTTACGTGGTCGGCCTCTTCCTCTGCTTCCATCTGGTCTGTACATCATTGCTTGTTGTGGTATGCTGTTGACTGGTAACCTACTTGATTGGCCGAACCATTTGACTTGCTGCTTTCTAATAACATCTAATGCTGCATTACCCCCACTTTAATCCAGATTTCCTCATTTCTGACCTTATCTCTTCTTGATACGTTGAGTATTCTTCTCAGGAATCTCATTTCTGTTGTTTTTTATTTTTCTTTTCTGTTTTTCTGTCATTGTCCAGGTTTGGAAGTGATAGCATAGAGTTGGTAGGAAGATTGTGTTGTAAAGTGTTTTCTTAGTAGTTATTGATACATGTTTGTTCTTTAGTATTGGTGCCATTTGTCCAGTGAGTTGGTTTTCCTTATTGCACATATTTTCGATCTCGTCTTCTGATCTGCCATTTGATGATATTATACTTCCTAGGTACTTGAAACTCTTTACTTGTTGCAAGGGATGTTCGTTTACGTGAATTGTTGTTATTGTCACGATACTAGAGATCAACGATCCAAAATGTTACTAGAACAACGAACGGCGTCCTCAGCAGCGGCATTTTGTTTGTTGAGAGAGCCTTGATTGAACGATCGGAATGATTGAAGACGAGAGCGAAGTCTACGGGAACTAACGGACAACGGAATACGACGAGGTCCAACACTTTGAACACCGATGTATCGCGATAAAGCTATTTCAAGAAACCTTTGATGTGAGAAACGGAGATTCACGATCACGCCGTATCACGGTCTTTTGTGATAACGGAGAAGAATATCTGTGGACGGAGGAAACGAGTAGATAATCATTGATGTCCCGAAATGACCGGACATCAAAAGAACAATTCGGTTGTTATTGAGAAACAGATGAAGAGGACAGGGGGAAATTGGTGGAATAAGCCCATATAGTCGTACAGAGCCAGAGTATTAATAGGCTGGATATTCTAGTGGAATTTAGTGTGCTACTTGGCTTCCACGAGAGAAGTGGTGGTTTATTCTTGAGTGATTATGAAAAGGGAGTTACGTTTCAAGTCGGATAATACTGACGAGCGTTGTGTATTTATTGTGCAATTAGTATTCCCGATTCAGCTGAGGATAATTATAAGGTAGTTGTGGTGTAGAGTATAAATCTAACATAGTGTATTTGAGTGTGAGACCGTAATATGGGCGTCGGCCGAATTTAGCTGAGAAGTAACGGAGTGGATTGTGTAAAATACCAGTGCACTCGATAGAATAAGTACTATGATAATATAGGATAAGTATGATACGAGATTCTAGTATGGATGGTTACTGGGATTTCTGAGCTCTTTTATGACATTTCATTCTTTACCTAGTCTTAAGTTATGTGTATACTCCTATGTCTTATGTCAGAAGTCATTTCTCTGAATATATAACTGATAACGGCCATAAGCCTACTCTCACTTCTAATGAGTTTGAGTTAGGTTGATAGCACCTGATATTGTCTTTTCGACAGGTTCCTATGAACAAAGCAATAGCAACACTCCTGAAAAGAAAGAATGGACTCTAATCTGGTAAAGTAATAAATATCGGCCAGATTGAAGTCGGATGTCAGACATACAGGTCAGCCAGTTCTAGCATTAACGGATACCTATAAGGCATTCTGGCTAAGAGACTTACAGCAGAATAAAGTACAACTAAACATAGATCGGAAGCTCAATATTGTGCACCTGAACTATCTTTAAATGAAGAGGCTATAAGGCCAGAATTTATTATTGGATAAACAGAACAGTAACGAATAAGACGAACACCGTGAATCAGGGATATTCTATAGACAGTGTTTGTTGGAATTATGTATCCATATAGAGACGATAAGTCATTCGATGATATCGGAGGTATAAACATTACCTGGAATATCATGTGGTTCATGTGATTGGATAGTTCACAATGAAAGACATTATCTACTAAAACACGCAGTGGTGAACTAACTGTGTAATTCTAACGTTGTCAAGGATATTGTGAAGACATCATCAGCATTCAGAGAGAGAGAGAGACACTATACCGGGTGAGCGTAAACAAGTTCTGTGCTGTGGTGACATTATCTATGCCGTTGTGTGATGAGTACAGTGAGATGAATCTTGGACTGTCAATCTTATCTCACCTACAATATAGAACACACCAACAACGTCTTTACATACACTCTATACACACCCATGACACTTTTTATTAATAAATATGTTAGTATTTATTGGAGGACAATGTTGTGTGGGTATGTTATGAAGGAACAAAAGAGAGAGAGAGAGAGATAGACAGAGATGGTGATGAGAAGGCATAACGGGGGAGTGTAGACAAAGGTCTGACAATAGTCCCAAAGTATAAGAAGGATTTTAAAGGTGTGCTTGTTGAATCCACTTTCCCCCAGGGACGACAAGCTACAGTTATTTGTTTTTCTTTAGTTATAGTCATAACCTCTGTTTTGCTTGTGCTAATTTTCATGTTATGTTCCCTATACATTTCGTTAAGGCTATTCGTGGCGTTTTGTAATTCAGCTTCTGATTTTGCTATTAGAGCTTGGTCGTCCGCAAACAGGAGTTCTCTAATGGTTAAATTTGCAGATGCTTCTTCTTCTGTGTTCTCGTCATGCGGTATTCTTGCTGTCTCTGTTTGGCTGGTTTCTTTACATATGTTGTCTATATATGTTATGAACAAGAGAGGGGACAGGACACAACCTTGTCGTACTCCAGATATTATGGTGAAGGGTTCTGTGTGTCCCCCAGTTGCTCTCACTATGCATTCACTGTTGTTGTATAAACTTCTAGATAGGTTTGTTAGATGTGTACTCACTCCATATTGTTTAAGGATTTCCCACAGCTTGTTTCTATCTACTCTATCGAATGCCTTTTCTTGGTCGACAAACGCTAAGTAGAGTGTTTCATTGAATTCGATTGATGTTTCCATAAGTTGTCTAAAAGCAGAAATGGCATCTGTGCTTTCTTTGTTTTTCCTAAATCCAAGTTGTGTTTCGCTTAGCTGGGGTTCTAAAGTAATTTGTAATCTTTTTTCAAAAATTTTGCAAAATATTTCAGTCCGTTTATACTTCTTATTTTTTCTATGAGCAGTATGAAGATCCCCTGCCGGCTTGCTAGGCCAGTCGCAAGTTTAGGACACTAATCTGACCACAGGGAGTCCATCCCCAATGGCGAGCCATAGCCCCGTTAGCCCATCACCTCGCGGTCATGGTTGCCCGGTCTGCACCACGTGGAGGTGGGGGTTGACTTGTGTAGTCTGCGGGTCATCGGCAGGCTACTAATTTTCGCTCTTCACCCCTCCTGGGAGAGGCTAGCCGATCCTAACCCTGCTGGCTGCAGGGCCAGGCGCATTCCACACCTAACAGACTCATTACACACCCACGGATGTAACCGATGTTATATAATGTAGTTACCATGTAAAATTTCTGCAACTTGTCCACCGTCAACATTACACATACATCGAACTAGGAATTTCTTTCAGTCAACCACACCCGCTGAGTGGGCATATTCTTGGTAACTTCGTGACTTCTAAAAAGTATCGAATCATTTGTCAGAAATGAACAAAGAGCCTTTGCTTGAAATCCCCCTGCAAGCAGTTTAATACAGACATTTGCACAAGTAGAATACGTTTCTGGAGAACTAATGGCTTCTGTACAAAGACGTTAAATAGAAATGTGTACAAATAGAATACGTTTCTGGAGAACTAGTGGCCTCTGTACAAAGACGTTAAACAACGTTGCAGGCAAGCGTAAGGGCAAAGTGCTATTCAGTAAATAACTTCTACATTTGTGCCCAAGTAACAAGCCTCTGTTTGTTTATTCCAGTGTTCACAACTAGGCTAGCGTAGAACAGGACACCGCTATTTGACTCGAGTGTTCCACAAGAGCCCAGGTCCGTGGTAGTGACATCGCTTACACGCCTGCCTACAGGCCCAGCAGTCGCATGTTCGAATCCCTATTGAGACAGATATGTTTAGTGACCTGGGCTCCCCTATAAATCCCTTATCAAATAGGCAAGAGGACATTGTATGGGAAATAAAGGCCGACGGCATTGTATTAATCTGTTTGTAGGAGTTTCTATTTGCCTCCTTGTAGTTTGTATTTATAGTTTCTTCATATTCCTTCCAGTCTTTTCCCTTTTCTCTCTTAATTACTCTTGTCTTCTTGTTATTCTATATTCGATGTAATTATGTTCATGTTTGCTGTTCACCCTATTTTTATACTTTTCCTCTTTGTCTTTTACAGCTGCCTTTACCTCGGCGTTCCACTAACTTGTTATTTTCTTTATCCCTGTTTCGCATTTTTTAGTGGTTCCAATTTTTAGTGTTATTTGTGCAGTGTTTAAAATACTTAATTTAAACATCCCCCATATTTCTTCCACCGTTTTTCTTTCTATAGGTAGTTTTATAAACATTTCATTTAATTCTTTCTCATAATTTTCCTTCACTGAGATTGTTTAGGTTTACTAATTCGCATGGTATGTCTTTTCCTGGTCTGTGCTTTTTTCTTCTGTTAGTTCCTATTGTGTTAATAACTGCTTTGTAGCCTGCGTTTATACTTAAGTTGGGCACTGCCCTTGCATCTGGTATATTTATCTTTTTGTTGTTTCTTGTTAATATGAACTCAATTTGGCTTTTGGTGTTTAGGTCGTTCCATTTATACCTGATGTATATTTGTGTCTTTAGGTTTATAAAAAAATGCATTTGTAATAAAGAGATCTCCCTGGCCTAGGGGTTAGCGTCTTTCTCCGATATCCCGTATACTCTCGTGGGTGACGTGATGTGCGCGAGAAACGGTAGCGGTTCTCGTTGCGTCGGTAACTTACGGAGTATGTGAGCCGGCCGCTCAGAAAGCAATGGCAAACTGCTGAGCGTAACCCTGCCTAGTACATCAACAGCAGCTGAAAAATGCTGGTGTTGACCGCAACGTCCTGTAAGAGATATGCAACAATAAATAAATAAATAAATAAATAAATAAATAAATAAATAAAGAGATATTAGCTCTATCAATCTACGTTTTTTATTTCTTTCATTGTGAAGGTCTCCAAATGCTCCAAAATGTTTCTGTATGTCCGTTCTGTTATGTCCTAGTCATGCATTGAAGTCTCCCATAACTGTGATGCTGTCTTGCTTCTCTATTCTGTTAAGTATATTATGGATGTCTTCAAAATCACTCTTGTCTCCTCAAATTCTTGCTCATTGTTGTTTGTGTTTCACGGTGCGTATATTTATACATATGTAGTAATTTTCTGTTCTTTTATTCTTACTGTTATAATTCTTTCTGATATATTTTATTTCTAATATTCTTCTTGCTAGCCGTGGTTCAATGAATATTCCTACACCGTGCCTTGCCATTTCTTATTGTTCCACTTCGGAGTAGACAAAACGCATAACTATGGTATCTTCTTGCATCCCCTCCCTTTTACTCTGGTTTCCCTTCTGTTCAATTCTGTTCCCTTTTCCCATTGTATTTATGAGTTATTTTTCTTTACTGTTAAACCCGCAGATGTTCAGTGTGCCTATTTTTGTAATCACTGGTCTGTCTCTTTGTCCCTCAACACTGCCGGGCCCGTTACCATTTGGGGTCAGTTCAAATATGCTTTATATTGTTTCTTCGAGCAAGAAAAAAAAAATCCCCTGCCGTCTTCCTAGATTTTTATTTTTATTGATTAATTGATTTGTTAATTGAAGGCGGTTGTGTGACGGAATGTGACATACAGAACTGCACAGGACACATCCGTTGTGTACTGCAAGAACGCCTTCGTCTACATAACTACCATGCAGGCCGACATGAAACCCCAACAATACTGAACTATCTTGTAACATTGAAATGTGCTAAATTTAGCCAAACTCCAGACCCGCCCCGATGTTCAATACCACGTTAACAAAATAGCTTTTCATATGCAGGAGTGTAGCGTCCGATGTCCAGCGTCCTTTGTCTCCCTGTTGTCCGACTTCGTATGTCTCCCTGTTGTCTGACGGATCGATCTGCCCACTGATTTCTTTAGTCAACTCAACGGGCCCCCCACTGGCCTAGAGGTTAGTGCGCTGGCTTACTACTTGGAGCATCTGTCTAGGTTATTACTTCTCGTTCTTCAGGTGCCTGTCTTGGGTGACTCTTAAATCATCTCCCTTATCTGACATTTAAATAAAGTTGGTGTGGCTTATATAAGTAATTAATGTCATGCTTTTGAAGCTTTTCACATACAATGTCTGTGTCTACAAGGAATGTACAGACATATACTATTTGGATACGCGCATCCGTAGATGTGAATATGCCTTATCTACGTCCTCTGTCTATGAGGCAGCTATTGCGTTATAAGAAATAAACTGGATTATGTTATCAGAGTCAGATTCCACTGTGCAGGAGTCTTAAAGGTCCTGAGTGAATGGAAACATTGATCGAACTTGCGTTAGATTAAACTCTCTCTCTCTCTCTCTCTCTCTCTCTCTCTCTCTCTCTCTCTCTCTCTCTCTCTCCTCTCTCTCTCTCTCTCTCTCTCTCTCGTTTGCATTCAAGACGTTTGAATGTATCGTGCAAGTTGGGGGGGGGGGGAGGGGGGGGTAATTTAGTGACTAGGCGCTGGCCTGCTGGCCTAGGTTCGAATCCGCATCGGGGCGAACCTTGAAAAGTGACCTGCGCTCTTAGGCCAACCCAGCCTCAAATGTTGACCAGAAAATGTCTTTGAAAGAGTCGGGGCTGGTGTGATACTGAGTACATGACTCCCCGAGCTCCGACTGGTCTACACACATATGGGTCTAGCTCCATAGGCTCAATGCGCCTGAAGGCGTATGAAGGTGTCCTTTACTTCCCTTTACGTGTAAAAGCTTTCACCTGTATGAAATCACCTACTCTGTTGTTCTGTGATAGGTGCACGCAGTATTTTTTCATCAGGGGGAGGTACAGTTGGAGCCTTCTAATCGTCAGAATAATCTCCCCTCGATGCATGTTTCGGCCTCTTTACCTTCTTTACACTCTGGGGGACGGGCCTAACGAGGTCATGACTTCCAACTGGATTTCTCCTATAGTCACCCAGTACGGCAGCTTCCAGATGGTGACCACTGATTGCAATCATCCCACTAACTGGCAGTTACCTGTGCCTACCTGACAGCCTGCCTGCCTTCCGGGAGGTGAACGTCATATGCCGGAGGAATTAGTTATGTCCATCAGCTGTTAGAGTTCTGGATAACAATACGAACAAAGAAACACGCAGTCCTAAATCCACGTAGATCTGAAGGGACACGTGGTATAATGGTACATCAACCTTCTTGTATTCGCCCAAACGAGTGTCTTATTCATTTTTTTTAAGGGTCTTATTCATTTGCTGTCTAGTTCAACATCACGGAATCAGTAATCCAACAATGAAAGCCTTTGGTCTCTTGTCTTCAAAGAATTCCATGGACAGACAGAACAACCAATGACCAAATCCTACAAAAAAACACATGAAAATCGCAAACTGATTAAAGAAATTAGACGTAGACAGTCATCATTTTTTGGACATGTTATGAGAAGAAATAAATTGGAGAACTTGGTGACAACTGGCAACATCGAGGGGAAGAGAACAAGGGGAAGACAGAGAAGTAAATATCTGGATGGCTTGACCAAGTGGCATGGTCGAGACAGGAATACTGAGTTGATCCACGACTCTGGTAATCGAGTGAAATGGCGAATCATGACCGCTCACGCTTACCGGTAGGGTACATGATGGGATGAGGAAATGAAACAACATTGGTGGCGGATAATACAAAAGATCTACAATAATTGTTGGACATTGTAGTAATAGAGAGTGAAAGGATATCAACAAAACAGTAACAATGTTGATCAAAGAAAAAAAGTGACACAACACGTGAAATGGGAATAGAAGGGAATATTCTTAACCAAGTAGATAATTTTAAATACCTAGGGACAATTATATCATCAGATGGAAGATGCACAACATAGCTTAAGAATAGAATCTGGAGCCCTACGCGTGTCAGTCTTTCCAAGCAAGGACACAGAATCAGATGAGTACATTTTATTAGTTTAATAGTTTAATATTGTCATAATGTGGTTCATGTAGGTTTGTGTTGGTTTGTATTTGTTTGTCCGGTGCTGACGAAGGCCTTGGCCGCAACGTCCAATTTGTCTTTTGTAGTCGTGTTTTAGTAAAGCTCACAATCTACTTCTCGTTTTTTTTTGGTGATTCAAGAATAGAATAGGGCAAGCAAATGTCGCATTTCATAAAATGAAAGGTATCTTATGCAATAAGCCACTATCAATGAATGTAAGAAAGAAAGTGCTGAAATGTTAATTAGAACCTGCTTTGCTGTATGGCAGCGAATCGTGAAATGTAAATGAACAAGTTACGAAGAACTTGGAAACAACAAAGATGTAGTTCCTGAGACGAATTTTGCGAATTCCTTGGACTCCCACAGCAACTAACAACGACTGCCTGACATTATATGCAACAATAAGAAAGAGACAAACAACTTTATTTTGTCATGTGTTGAGAAGAGAGACATTGGAGAACATCGTGACGACTGGAAATATCAAGGTGAAGAGAAGCAGCGGCAGACCAAGAGAAATGATGCTGGATAGATTGAGACTGTGGCATGGAGGAATATCATCAGCAGATCCAGAACACCAAATACTGAGATCTGTGGAGAGACATGAACACCTACGCCAGCTGGTAAGGCATATGCTGATGATGATGATGATGACGATGATGATGATGATGATGATGATGATGATGATGATGATGATGATGATGATGATGATATGGGTTACATATGTCGAATGTATTGACTGTAATATTGACATATTTCAAGTATATTTGCTGTAATATTTAGATATGTCAAGTGTATTGAATGTACTATTGACATATGTCAATTATATTGAAAGTTATATTTACATATGTCAAGTGTACTGTTTGTACTATTTACACATTTTCACAATTTTCTTCTCATAATGTCACAACTCTGTTCTCATAATGTCTTTGTATGTTAGAATATGCTCCATGTTTTCTCTTGACCTAATGTCTTCAGATAGTACAATCTGTTACAGTTATTCTCTTCTAATAATGTGCGGATATATGTTGACCAACTCTCTCTTATGTTTACGATACACTGTCTTCGTTTTTAAGTCGTTTTAAAAATTTTTAAATTACTCACTTCGGCTGTCCGTATAAACTGACAAAAATATAAACTCATGTTCATTACTGTAGTTTGAGTGAGAGAGTCAGTGAGTGTGAATGAGAGACAGAACGAGTGAGCGTGAGAGTAAATGAGTGAGCTGGAGAGTGAATGAGTGAGCGGGAGAGTGAATGAGTGAGCGGGAGAGTGAATGAGTGAGCGTGAGAGTGAATGAGCGGGAGAGTGAATGCGTGAGAGTGAATGAATGAGCGG
>JACEFZ010015366.1:0-25000 GCA_014155875.1 Cepaea nemoralis | reverse complement strand
TCTCTCGCAAGTGCAAGGTGGCACTCGTTGAGGTGCTCTCACACACTGGTCAAACAACCACGCACACTCTGCTGTAGACAGGTCAGACCGCGATGGCCTGGCCATCTATACCATACGCCAGATGTACGTATTCCAAAGGACAGCTAGCAACTGGTAGAACAACTGGACTCCCATGTCCACGGTTCAAATGTTGAGTTGTTAAGTTGAGTCAAGAACCGACATCACTGCACTCAGGACATTCCTATACGTACTCAGTCCCCTCGTTCAACAGCCAGCGAAGAGTCATACTACTAATCGTTCCCACCGCTATCTGTTTAAATGTTCTCCTGGTCTTCCCTCTCAGTTTTGCCGACCCCCGCAATCTCATTCTTTCCACATATGGGTTCCTCAATCTGTTCCTTCCACGGTTGAAAGACACCGGCAAGTAACTAACTAAAATGCTGGACAGCCTGGGAGAAAGTGGCTTCTGGCTGTAATACGGCTAGATACAGTGTAAAGGTTATCTAGCGCTCGTTAAAAGTAGAGACGAAAACAACCCGTAAAACAGAACGCAGGCGGTGCGGATGAATGCTTCCTGCTTATAGGTGGCATCAAACCGTAGTCAGACATGCTTGAAGGAGGCTGTTGCTATTACTTAATACGTCAAGTAAAGGACCCTTGGAACGCCCTTGGAAATATGGTGCTAGTGCCATATTTATTATAGCTAATGGGCAATCCAGCGGTGATGTGGTGGCATTCTGCTGTCCGCCTTTACATCGAGCGATGATGTGGTGGCATTCTGCTGTCCACCTTTACATCGAGCCATGATGTGGTGGCATTCTGCTGTCCACCTTTACATCGAGCGATGATGTGGTGGCATTCTGCTGTCCACCTTTACATCGAGCGATGATGTGGTGGCATTCGGCTGTCCACCTTTACATCCAGCGATGATGTGGTGGCATTCTGCTGTCCACCTTTACATCGAGCGATGATGTGGTGGCATTCTGCTGTCCACCTTTACATCGAGCGATGATGTGGTGGCATTCGGCCTGTCCACCTTACATCCAGCGATGATGTGGTGGCATTCTGCTGTCCACCTTTACATCGAGCGATGATGTGGTGGCATTCTGCTGTCCACCTTTACATCGAGCGATGATGTGGTGGCATTCTGCTGTCCACCTTTACATCCAGCGATGATGTGGTGGCATTCTGCTGTCCACCTTTACATCGAGCGATGATGTGGTGGCATTCTGCTGTCCACCTTTACATCGAGCCATGATGTGGTGGCATTCTGCTGTCCACCTTTACATCGAGCCATGATGTGGTGGCATTCTGCTGTCCGCCTTTACATCGAGCGATGATGTGGTGGCATTCTGCTGTCCACCTTTACATCGAGCCATGATGTGTTGGCATTCTGCTGTCCGCCTTTACATCCAGCGATGATGTGGTGGCATTCTGCTGTCCGCCTTTACATCCAGCGATGATGTGGTGGCATTCTGCTGTCCGCCTTTACATCGAGCCATGATGTGGTGGCATTCTGCTGTCCACCTTTACATCGAGCGATGATGTGGTGGCATTGTGCTGTCCGCCTTTACATCGAGCGATGATGTGGTGGCATTCTGCTTGGCGCCTTTACATCGAGCCATGATGTGGTGGCATTCTGCTGTCCGCCTTTACATCCAGCGATGATGTTGTGGCATTCTGCTGTCCGCCTTTACATCGAGCGATGATGTGGTGGCATTCTGCTGTCCACCTTTACATCCAGCGATGATGTGGTGGCATTCGGCTGTCCACCTTTACATCGAGCGATGATGTTGTGGCATTCTGCTGTCCACCTTTACATCGAGCGATGATGTGGTGGCATTCTGCTGTCCACCTTTACATCGAGCGATGATGTGGTGGCATTCTGCTGTCCGCCTTTACATCGAGCCATGATGTGGTGGCATTCTGCTGTCCGCCTTTACATCGAGCGATGATGTGGTGGCATTCTGCTGTCCGCCTTTGCATCTCCATATATTTCTTGGTGTCTATTTTAGGCTTGGTCAACCAGGAAGCATGGGCCAATGTTTACAATTAGCTGAGTTGGGAATTGGAAACCACGCCCACCAATGTCATAAGCACCCAGTCTATCTGCACTCCTTGTTCTACGTCATCATTAGCTTCATAAGTGATGTATGAATGAAATAATGTTTGAGAGCAGAGAGATCAGAAGCGCAGAATGTCAGACGGGCATGCGTGCCCAATGCTTAACCCTTTGAAAATAAAGTTTGTTCGTTCGTTAATCTACTGTAACTGGCAGGCCCGGATGCGTGGAAGTTATTCTTCTGTTGTCTACCTCCTTCCATGTACGCCATTGTACAGTAGTGCTATAGTCAATCATGTACAGTTTATCCAGAGGTCGGCGTGGCCGACATGCTTAACACTCTGGTTTAAACTGTCCCTGCTGACCGCAGTCTAGTGGGTTCACTCCACATATCGGGACATGGACTTCAACGTTAACTCCCCGTTCAGAAAGCATTGGCAAACTACTGCAGGTAACTATTTCCTAGTAAATTACGAACATCATGTAAAGGCAGGGTTGACTGCAACGTCATGTAACAGGCATTGTTATATTTTTAATTCTCAGTTGATCCGTTCTCTCACTCCCTCTCGCGCTTTCTCTCCCTCCCTTGATCTCTCTCTTGCCCCCCCCTCTCTCGCTCTCACCCTCCCTCACTCTCTCCCTCCTCTCCCTCCCTCTCTCTCTCCCCTCGCTCTCTCCCTCTCTCTCCCTCTCTCCTCTTCCTCTCCCCCTCTCTCTCTCCATTTTCTCTCTATCTCTCTCCCTCTCTCTCTCCCTCTCTCTCTCCCTCTCTCTCCCTCTCTCTCACCTCTCTCTCTTCCTCTCCCCCTCTCTCTCCCTTTCTCTCTATCTCTCCTCCTCTCTCTCTCCCTCTCTCTCTCCCTCCCTCTCCCCTCTCTCTTCTCCCTCTCTCTCCCTCTCTCTCCCCCCCTTTCGCGCTCTTCTCTCTCACTATCTCTCTCCCTCTCTCTCACCTCTTACATCTGGCCTCTCTGTGCATACCTTCTTCACGTGCATTGCTAGTGGTTGGATCTTACACAACCCCAACACCTCTAGGACTGGGCGAGGGGCTCCTGAAGCGCGTTGTATGACTACAACCATACTGACTATTTCGTAGGTTACAATATACCCCATGTGGTAGGTCGCAGGCACTTTTCCTCTCTCTGTCTCTCTCTGTCTCTCTCTCTCGCTCTCCTCTCTCTCTCTCTCTGTCTCTCTCTCTCTCTCTCTCTCTCTCCCTCTCGTCTCTTCTTGCATGTCAACATACACTAGCATTTTGTCTGTTGAAGTGTGTCTATGTAGAACGCGTGTTCCTACACACCAGTCCATTCAGACCAACAACACAATGGGGCCGTGGTCAATCTTACACGCCTCCTACCCCGCCCCCTTCTTTCTATGTGTTCACTGTGTTGTTGTTTGTCCATCAAGAATGATGATGACCATTCATTTCATCCAGTGGGGTTGAAGGTGTGGAGCCGTGGGTTCTAAGATGGCTGATAAGGCCTATTTTGGCTCGAAATGTTCTTTGACAATGTGGACAAAGAATGTTTGACGTCTCTGGAGGAGGATTTCCTGCAGTGGTTTTTCTGTCCTGCCTTTTCTTCACAGCTCTTGCAGTCCTGGTTGCCTCACATATAACTGCACCTTTGCGCAATGATGCACGCCACGAATTTCGGTCTCTGGCTGCAGCCTCCCAGGTGTCATGATGAATTCCAAAAGCATTCAGTGAAATTTTCAGAGTGTCTTTAAAACGTTTCCTCTGGCCACCTTGGGAGCGTTTACCACAACGCAGTTCGCTGTAAAAAATTCGTTTAGGGAGCCTGTGATCTGGCATGCGAGTCAAGTGACCAGCCCAGCGAATCTGATTCTTCATCAGTAGAGTGTGGATACTGGGCATGGATGCTCTTTCTAGGACTTCAGTGTCTGGAATCTTGTCTTGCCATTTAATCTTCAGTAGCTTCCTTAGGCAGACTGTGTGGAAGTGGTTTAATTTCCTAGCGTGTCGCTGATAAACAGTCCAGGTTTCACAAGCATATAGCAGTGTGGATAATACAACTGCTTTGTAGACTTTTAGCTTTGTTTGCAGGCTTATTCCAGTTCTGTCCCATACATTCTTGTACAGTCTGCCAAAGGCTGCACTGGCCTTGGAGATTCTTGCATTCACTTCGTCATCGATTGTGGCAGCTTGTGACACGGTGCTGCCAAGATAGGTAAATTTGTCCACAACACTTAGTCTATGATCATTCACTTTGATATTCGGCACAGTGTGATTATTCCCTGGAGCTGGCTGGTACATAACTACAGTCTTCTCCAAGTTGATATTGAGCCCAAAGTTGGCACAGGCATGTGAGAAAGCTGAAACATTATGTTGCATGTCCGCCTCTGAGTTGGCGTATAGAGCGCAATCATCAGCAAACAGGAGCTCTCTGACTGTGCCACTGTTAATTTTGGTTTTAGCTTTCAGCCTTCTGAGATTGAATAACTTTCCATCCATACGGTAGTTGATGTCTATTCCAATGTCGTCGTTCTCGAAGGCATTCATCAACATGGCTGAAAACATGAGGCTGAACAGTGTTGGTGCCAGGACACATCCTTGCTTCACTCCATTGGTGACAGGAAAGGGTTCAGACAGCTCACCATTTTCCTGTACTCTTGCCTGCATGCCAGTCATGAAATAGCCGCACTATTTGGACAAACTTTCGTGGACAGCCATATTTTGCCATAATCTTCCACAGTCCTTCTCTGCTGACTGTATCAAAAGCCTTGGTAAGGTCAATGAAAGTGGAGAACATTTCACAGTTCTGTTCCTGACATTTCTCTTGCAGCTGCCTCGCAGCGAAAATCATGTCAACAGTTCCACGTTCTTTTCTGAAGCCACATTGACTCTCAGGAAGAAGACCTTGATCGAGATGGGCTGTGAGGCGATTGAGAAGAATTCTGGCGAGTATCTTCCCTGCAATTGAAAGCAAGGAGATGCCTCGGTGGTTGTCACAGGATTGGCGGTTTCCTTTACGTTTGTAAAGGTGGACTATTGACGCGTCCTTAAAATCTTGTGGCATGGTCTCGTTCATCCATATGTTTGTGAAGACTCGGTGAAGCTGCTCTGTTAGGACCGGCCCACCTGCCTTGTATATCTCTGCTGGGATGGAGTCAGGACCAGGTGCCTTGCCGCTGGAGAGTTGCTGGATGGCTTTGTTTATTTCCACTATGGTTGGCAGGTCATCAAGAGTCTCATTGGTGGGAACTTGAGGAAGGCAATTGATGGTTTCATCATCGAAGAAGGAAGTTGCATTTAAGATTTTGCTGAAATGCTCTGCCCAGCGTTGGAGGATTTCTTTCTTATCGGTGACCAATGTTCCCCCATCTGCACTGAGGAGGGGAACTA
Source organism: Cepaea nemoralis (assembly GCA_014155875.1). NCBI lineage: Eukaryota > Metazoa > Mollusca > Gastropoda > Stylommatophora > Helicidae > Cepaea > Cepaea nemoralis. The sequence goes on along the minus strand of JACEFZ010015366.1, from coordinate 19,574 downwards.
TGCCTGGTGATGAAGGACCATAGACCGCTTTCAGTGAGTCGTAGAAGTTTTTCATATCGTGTCTGTCAGCAAAGCCCTGAATTTTCATCAGCTTTGCTGCTCAGCCAGGAGTCCCGCATGTGCCGAAGTTTCTGCTGCACTACTCTCTGAATGTTCTTGAAAGCATCTTTTTTTGATGTTGACTTTGGGTGACGTTGGATGAAGAATGACTTGCGCGATGACTTGGATTAAAGTGAGGAAGAGTTGCGCAATTCGTCGACCTCACTCTCTCGCCTGAGTCCATCTGAGTCCAGTGGCAAGACAAGTCGAGACGATTGGAGACGAATACAGGTGCAGTGGATGACCAGGGCGCTCTACGTGCCTTGCCGTGCTCATTACGTTCCACAACGCTTTGCAGGTAAACGCCGTCTTGCCCGTTGAATCAGGAATGATTTCTTCCGCGCAGTCTGCCGAATCCTGTCTTCACATGCTGGGTAGGCATACCCTAGTTTACCTCTTGGTTTGACACCAAATCGGATACCCATGCCTGGTTTAGCCAGCCTCTCACAGCTGTTGCCCGGGGGGTGGCCGCTGTCGCATGCTGACAGCTACTAGGAGCCACAGGCACGAGCTGGGTGTCAGACTTGGACCAGTGGGGGATGGGTCCTGAAAGGACATGAGAGCCATCCTTACCAAAGGTGCTACCAATGCCTGACACCCCGTACCCCCCACTGTACCGTAACATCCAGCACCGTTATAAAAATACACCTGAGATTTCCGTAAACATTCACAGGTCCGTACGTGAGGTGAGTATACAGTTTGTTTTTTTCTCTATAAACAGTTTTTCTATTAAACATTTTCTTCGACTAACATTCTTTTCAATTAACATTTTGTCAATTCTCATTTCCTCTTCATTGCTTCCATTTTTCCATGCATTTGTTCCTCTCGTCCTGTCATCACCTTCTAATGTAGTCACAGGAGTTCTCCTTGACTGTATGTTGTGTTTGTGAATGTGTTTGTTTGCTGATGAAGGCTAACCGCCGCAACGTTCTGTATGTGTCGTAACTCTGTTATGTAAAGCTGCACTACTTTGTGTCATTATATATTGTTTAAACTTTCACAGCTTTACCGCAGTTCCACCAAATTTTATGCATACTTTTCTATGTTTTCAACTGCAACTAATCGTACTATTTTCCTCTGCTAACCATTATATGTTGCCATCGGGTGTTATATTTATTCACTGAACCATAGCCAGTACCAGCTATCTTTTCTGTGTTTATTTAGATCCACCGTATCTTCCATTGAGACTACATCATCATCCTCCTATTGTCTCGTCACATCCACCACCACTCCCATTTCATACCTACACATATACATTTGGGTCCTCTGCTTTATTCCATTTTTCTTATCTATACCCGCCTCTCATCCCCTGTTTCATATTTCATTCCCCACACCTCTCTGCCTTCCCCCTTACCATAACATACACAGATTGTCTCGTTTTTCCTCATTCTCTACCTGTCCCGATATGGCTCCTACTTCTCCAACGTTCCATCAAGCTAGATCTCACATCATGTTCTGTTTCAGCCTATTACCTACTGATCTCAAACAAACGTGTACGGATCTCGGCATCTACATTCTTAAGAAGACTCGAACCACCTGCCATGTTCACTTCTTAACAGCGTGCTTAAGATCGCGTATAGTGCCCCGAGGGTTCTCGTCACGGTTCCACCCGGCAGCAGGCAATCTTAACAGCCAGTCCGTGACACGTTTGTTACAGATTGACAGACAATGCTCCTTTAGTCGCATGCGGTGTATAGTGGCTAATTACGGGTACCAACTATCGGACCTCACGTCTCAAATTACAAAGCTATCGACACGCCTACGCGAGTTGACCACCCATAATTACTTTTTGTACTGTGTCATCCGTACTGTTATCAATACCTCTAACCATGCACTATATAAATCTCTATCTGTAGCTAAGCACGCAAAAATGGCGGGTCTTCGTACCCGCTTGCCCCCCACTCCCCCTTCAACCCAGCCGGTGGATAATAGGCCCGACAATCGCGTAGTCTGCATTCCCCCTGATCTCCCTCTGTCAGACTTTGAGAGGGCGGTCTTGAACAAAGGCCTCCGTTTCATTCCGTTGCGACCATCGGTCGACTATTATACAGTACTACAGGACGTACATAGGTTTCACCGTACTCTCCGACTGAAATACTTCTTCAGCACTAAAACCAACAACTCCGCCACTCCCACCCCCTCCAGCCCAGCTGATGACTTTTCAGAATTTCCAAGAGCCAAGTCTTCGTGGACACCTAACCCTGGATCTTCTAAGGCATTAGACCTGTTCATCGACAAAACGCTTTTTGACATTCAGAAACTGCGACCAAGACCACTCAGACGTTCCAACCTCACTTCAGATGAAAGGGAGGCGCTGACCCAACTTCAACGTCGGGACGACATCATCATTAAACCCGCTGACAAGGGTGGAGCAGTCGTTGTTTGGCGGAAGGACTTGTACATTGCAGAAGGACATAAACAACTCAGTGATGGGTCTTTCTACCAACCACGCCCAACAGATGACACAGTCGACAATAACCACCAGGTCAAACTGGTCACTTCTGCGCTGATCCAACAAGGGCTTCTTCCCCCAGAAGCCAAGTCTTTAAATAAGTATGACAGCTGCTTGGGCAGATCAATGTTTTGTATGCTGCCCAAAACACACAAACTGAACAATCCGGGCAGACCGATCGTATCAGCCTGTGCATGCCCCACTGAGCACATATCCGGGTTCTTAGACAGAATTTTCCAACCGCTGGTTGGTGACCTCCCATCATATTTGAAAGACACCAACCATGCGATAGCGACGTTTGAATCTATAACATTCACGTCTGATACCCAGTATCACATCTTCACCCTTGATGTGACCTCACTATACACGTCTATCCCACATAATGATGGTCTCTCTGCTATAAAGTTCTTCCTTGACAGGCGTCCCAACCCTACTATTGCCACGGACGCTATTCTGCGCCTGGCTGAGCTGGTCCTTACTCTCAACTCATTTGAGTTTAACGGCCAGTACTTCAATCAGATCAGCGGGGTTGCAATGGGTACTAAAATGGGCCCTAGCTACGCATGCCTTTTTATGGGCCACCTTGAGTACCAGATATGGCAACTCTACAACGGTAGAATCCCTGAACTATACAGGCGATACATCGATGATGGTGTTGGTGTCACCTGTATGCCACGGGCGGATCTCGAAAGATTCATAGACTTCTTCTCCAACTTTCATCCTTCTATCAAACTCACTTCCCATATTTCCTCTACTTCTGTCAACTTCTTAGACATTACTGTTTCTATTGGGACCCATGGTCTCACCACGACGGTCTACTACAAACCGACAGACTCTCACGCCTTTCTACTCTACACCTCCTCTCACCCTCCGGCCTGCAAAGACGCTATTCCTTATTCTCAACTTCTGCGCCTTCGACGACTATGCCAAAATGATGAGGATTTTCAGCACAATGCTCAGGAAATGTTGGACTTCTTCAGGCTTCGTGGCTATCCTGATCATGTCCTATCATCAGCCTTCCGCCGGGTTCTACCCGTTAGCCGCGCAGAGGCTCTCACCTCTGCACCTAGACCAAAAAACCTTCGACCAGTACTTTCTCTTACCTACCATCCGCATAATTTTTCAGTCAAGAATATCCTCTTTCGACATCTATCTATCCTTCAAGCTGACCCTACTACCAGCGCGATATTTTCAGAGAAACCACTAGTGGCCTACAGACGTGACCGCAACCTCAGGGATGTACTCGTCCACAATAGAGTACAGGGATTTCCACCTCCACCCTCACAATTAGGAACTAAGGCTTGCCTGAGATCTCGATGCAAGACCTGCCCATATGTGATCCACACTCCAGTAGTGCGATTCCCCAAAGGCAATTTACGCATCACAGAAGAATTTTCCTGCACCAGTCGCAACATCATTTACGCCATAATATGCAAAAGGTGTGATATGAAGTACATTGGGGAGACGGGTCTCATGCTAGCCGACAGATTCCGCCAACATCTGATGGACATCAACACCAACGAGAGCAAGCCTGTCTCCACCCACTTCAATAGCGCCAACCATCAAGGTGCTTCCGATGTCCAGGTCACTGGCATCCAGTCCTGCTCCTCTGGTCAGCAACATCGCAAGAATACAGAAAACCGGCTCATATTCACTATGGGGTGCCTAACACCACACGGCCTCAACACCCAACATAGTTTCATCTAATCGTAGTCATTTCCCCTCCCCACTCTGTTGCTTCCACACCCTCCTGATATCACCCTTGTCCGGCCTCCAACTTATCCTCTACCCTGTCCCCTATGCCATGTGTGGCGTGTCGTAGGCTCTTTTCCAATCTCTCTCTCTGTCTCTCTCTCAATCTCTCTCTCATTCTCCCTCAACAATCGTGCTTCTCTGTGCCTACTTATGCCATGGGTGGAGTGTCATAGGCTGTTTTCCAATCTATCTCTCTCAATCTCTCTCTCTCTCTCAATCTCTCTCTCTCTCACTTTCTCTCAACAATCGTGCTTCTCTGTGCCCACCTATGCCATGTGTGACGGGTCGTGGGCCCTTTTCCAATCTTCTCTCTCTCTTTCTCTCTTTCTCGGTCTCAATCTTTCTCTCTCTCTCTCATTCTCTCTCACCAATCGGGCTCCTCTGTGGACATTACCTATGCCATGTGGGGCGTGTCGTAGGCTCTCTTCCAATCTCTCTCTCCCCCCTCTCTCTCTCGTTCTCTCTCTCAATCTCTCTCTCATTCAATCTCAACGATTGTGCTTCCCTGCGCCTACCTATGCCATGTGTGGCGTGTCGCCCCTATGCCATGTGTGGCGTGTCGTAGGCTCTTTTCCTATCTCTCTCTGTCTCTCTATCTCAATCTCTCTCTCTCATTCTCCCTCAACAATCGTGCTTCTCTGTACCTACCTATGCCATGGGTGGAGTGTCGTAGACTTTTTTCTAATCTCTCTCTCAATCTCTCTCTCTCTCTCTCTCTCTCTCTCTCTCTCTCAATCTCTCTCTCTCTCATTCTCCCTCAACAATCGTGCTTCTCTGTGCCTACCTATGCCATGGGTGACGGGTCGTAGGCCCTGTTCCAATCTTCACTCTCTCTTTCTCTCTTTCTCGGTCTCAATCTCTCTCTCTCTCTCTCTCTCTCTCTCTCTCTCTCTCAACAATCGTGCTTCTCTGTGCCTACCTATGCCATGTGTGGCGTGTCATAGGCTCTATTTCTAATCTCTCTCTGTCCCCCTCTCTCTCTCTTTCTCTCTCGCAATCTCTCTCTCATTCAATCTCAACGATCGTGCTTCTCTGCGCCTACCTAGGCCATGTGTGGCGTGTCGTAAGCTCTTTTGCAATCTCTGTCTCTCTCAATCTCTCTCTCTCTCTCTCATTCTCTCCCAACAATCGTGCTTCTCTGTGCCTACAGATAGTCATGTGTGGCGTGTCGTAGGCTCTCTTCCGATCTCTCTTTCTCGATCTCTCTCTCTCTCTCTCTCGATCTCTCTCAATCTCTCTCTCTCGCTCATTCTCTCTCAACAATAGTGCTTCTCTGTGCCTACCTATGCCATGTGTGGCGTGTCGTAGACTCTTTTCCAAACTCTCTCTCTCTCTCTCTCTCTCTCTCTCTCTCTCTCTCTCTCTCTCTCTCTTCCATCTTGCTTCTCGGTGTCTACCTATTCCAACTATATTGCTGGTGGTCTGATGTTACACAACCACTGGGGGGGGGGGGGGGGTTGATCCTCATATACGTTGTATAAAAATCAACCGTGCTGGCTCTATTTCATAGGGTACAGTATGAGTGAAGCCTCGTATATGTAGACCGATCGACCCCATACACATCCGGTGGCGTGCCGTAGGCACTTCTCCAATCTCTATCTCTTTCCCCCTCTCTCTCTCTCTCTCTCTCTCTCTCTCTCTCTCTCTCTCTCTCTCTTCCATCTCACTTCTCTGTGCCTACATATTCCAACCATATTGCCGGTGGTCTGATTTCAACACAACCACTGGGTGATTTGATCCTCAAATACGTTGTATAACAATCAACCTTACTGCCTCTATTCCATAGGGGACAGTATGAGGGAAGCCTCGTATTTGTAGACTGACCGACCCCGGATACATTAGGGGCGTGTCGTAGGCACTTTTCCAATTTCTCTCTCTCTCTCTCTCTCTCTCTCTCTCTCTCTCTCTCTCTCTCTCTCTCTCCCTCTCTCTTCCATCTTGCTTCTCTGTGCCTACATGTCCCAACTATATTGCCGGTGGTCTGATTTTAACACAACCACTGAGTGATTTGACCCTCAAATACGTTGTATAACAATCAACCTTACTGCCCCGAATTCATAGGGAACAGTATGAGTGAAGCCTCGTATTTGTAGACCGACCGACCCCGCATACATCAGGGGCGTGTCGTAGGCACTTTTCCTCTCTCTCTCTCTCTCTCTCTCTCTCTCTCTCTCTCTCTCTCTCTCTCTCTCTCTCTCTCTCTTCCATCTTTCTTCTCTGTGCCTACATATTCCAACTATATTGCCAGGGATCTGATGTTAAAACTACCACTGGATGATTTGATCCTCAAATACGTTGTATAACAATCAACCTTACTGCCCCGAATCCATAGGGAACAGTATGAGTGAAGCCTCGTATTTGTAGACCGACCGACCCCACATACATCAGGGGCGTGTCGTAGGCACTTCTCCTCTCTCTCTCTCTCTCTCTCTCTCTCTCTCTCTCTCTCTCTCTCTCTCTCTCTCTCTCTCTCTCCATCAGGCTTCTCTGTACCCACATATTCCAACTACATTGCCGGTGGCCTGATTTTAACACAACCACTGGAAGATTTGATCCTCAAATTCGTGGTATAGCAATTAACCTTACTGCCTCTATTCCATAGAGAACAGTAGGAGTGAAGCCTCGCATTTGTAGACCTACCCACTCTGCATTCCTCATGCGGTATATCGCATGCAGTTTTCCTCTCTCTCTCTCTCTCTCTCTCTCTCTCTCTCTCTCTCTCTCTCTCTCTCTCTCTCTCTCTCTCTCCTTACATCTTGCTTCTCTGTGCCTACCTACTTCACTTGTATTACCAGTGGTTGGATCTCACACAGCCCCATCAACTCGTACACTGGACGAGTGGCTCCTGAAGTGTGCTTTGTAACAATCAACCATACTGACTATTTCATAGGGGACAGTACGAGGGAAACGTCATACGTGTAGACTGACACGCCCCACATGCCTCATGTGGTATATCACAGGCACTTCTCCTCTCTCTCTCTCTCTCTCTCTCTCTCTCTCTCTCTCTCTCTCCTTACATCTTGCTTCTCTGTGCCCACCCACTTCACTTGTATTACCAGTGGTTATATCTCACACAGCCCTAACAACTCAAACACTGGGCGAGAGGCTCCTGAAGTGTACTGTGCAATAATCAACCATACTGACTATTTCATAGGGTACAGTACGAGGGAAACGTCGTACACGTAGACCGACGCGCCCCACACGCCTCATGTGGTATATCACAGGCACTTTTCCTCTCTCTCTCTCTCTCTTTCTCTCTCTCTCTTTCTCTCTCTCTCTCCCTCTCTCTCTTTCACCCTCTCGCTCTCTCCCTCTCTCTCTCACTCCCTCTCTCGCTCTCTCTCCCTCTCTCACTCCCTCTCGCGCTTTCTCTCCCTCCCTTGATCTCTCTCTTGCCCCCCCCTCTCTCGCTCTCACCCTCCCTCACTCTCTCCCTCTCTCTCCCCTCTCTCTCCCTCCCTCTCTCTCTCTCCCTCTCTCTCCCTCTCTCTCTTCCTCTCCCCCTCTCTCTCTCCATTTCTCTCTATCTCTCTCCCTCTCTCTCTCCCTCTCTCTCTCCCTCTCTCTCTCCCTCTCTCTCCCTCTCTCTCTTCCTCTCCCCCTCTCTCTCCCTTTCTCTCTATCTCTCTCCCTGTCTCTCTCCCTCTCTCTCTCCTCCCTCTCCCCCTCTCTCTTCTCCCTCTCTCTCCCTCTCTCTCCCCCCTTTCGCGCTCTCTCTCTCACTATCTCTCTCCCTCTCTCTCACCTCTTACATCTGGCCTCTCTGTGCATACCTTCTTCACGTGCATTGCCTAGTGGTTGGATCTTACACAACCCCAACAACTCTAGGACTGGGCGAGGGGCTCCTGAAGCGCGTTGTATGACTAGCAACCATACTGACTATTTCGTAGGTTACAATATACCCCATGTGGTAGGTCGCAGGCACTTTTCCTCTCTCTGTCTCTCTCTGTCTCTCTCTCTCGCTCTCCTCTCTCTCTCTCTCTCTCTCTCTCTCTCTCTCTCTCTCTCTCTCTCTCTCTCTTCTTGCATGTCAACATACACTAGCATTTTGTCTGTTGAAGTGTGTCTATGTAGAACGCGTGTTCCTACACACCAGTCCACTAAGACCAACAACACAATGGGGCCGTGGTCAATCTTACACGCCTCCTACCCCGCCCCCTTCTTTCTATGTGTTCACTGTACCGTAACATCCAGCACCGTTATAAAAATACACCTGAGATTTCCGTAAACATTCACAGGTCCGTACGTGAGGTGAGTATACAGTTTTTGGTTTTTTTTCTCTATAAACAGTTTTTCTATTAAACATTTTCTTCGACTAACATTCTTTTCAATTAACATTTTGTCAATTCTCATTTCCTCTTCATTGCTTCCATTTTTCCATGCATTTGTTCCTCTCGTCCTGTCATCACCTTCTAATGTAGTCACAGGAGTTCTCCTTGACTGTATGTTGTGTTTGTTAATGTGTTTGTTTGCTGATGAAGGCTAACCGCCGCAACGTTCTGTATGTGTCGTAACTCTGTTATGTAAAGCTGCACTACTTTGTGTCATTATATATTGTTTAAACTTTCACAGCTTTACCGCAGTTCCACCAAATTTTGTGCTACCTGTGTGTGTGTTTCTTTGACTGGAAAGCGATGTCTATCTCCTGTACAATGTAGCCAATCGATTGTTGTTGTTAAGACAACTGCCTTTCCTTCAACGCGTTCGCCCAGCCTGATATTTTTCCTGTGTTTCCACCATGCCCTGGCTCATTGACCAGTCGCCAACTGATCTGTAACTTGCCGCCGTTTTTTCTCTTTTCCAGGCTTAAGTACCGGAGTTTCAGTGTTTCAAACTCTTTTCTGACCGCGGGCCTAATGGATTCAGTTGGACTTAACGTTGATGTTTCGGTCCTTTGAATTGGGGACGTCATACGCAATTATCTCATAGTCGGAGAGGGTTCCACTACTGGCGAGGGACATATACAGGTAAAGCTACCCAACGGCAAACCAGTCCCTGCGTTTCACCAATGCCCTGGGCTCATCAGTAACTACTATACTGGTAGCAGCAGTTGTGGGAATGCAAGAGTTCAGTAACTAAGTACTCAGTGTTTCAAGCATTGTGTGGACTCCGCAAGAGTTCAGTAACTACTACTGGTTAAGCGTGTGGACACCGCAAGAGTTCAGTAACTACTACTGGTCGAGCATTGTGTGGACTCCGCACGAGTTCAGTAACTACTACTGGTAGAAGCAGTGTGGACACCGCAAGAGTTCAGTAACTACTACTGGTAGAAGCAGTTGTGTGGACTCCGCAAGAGTTCAGTAACTACTACTGGTAGAAGCAGTTGTGTGGACTCCGTAAGAGTTCAACACCACCTAATACCCCCCCCCCCCGCCCCAAGTGATTCTTTTAATAGATGAGCCTAATGCCTAATACGTTACCATTAAATGTCCCGCCCGTGCCTGCGCCCGCCTTGTGACGTATTGGGCACGTGGTGATCAGCACATGTGTGTATAGCCACAGGCACTGGGTTGATGCTGCCCTCAGTATCACATCGGTCGCCTTGAACTCCCAATAACCCACTCTCTCACCCACGTTTACACACGATCTACTTTCTTGTAACCCACTTGTGTGACTGGGTCACTCCCGGAGTCACGTGGTTTGTAACAGATACCGTCTCCAGGCAGATTTGAGCCTATAACCACAGGGCCGGCAGTCAGTTAGCTAGCCACTGAGGCAGCAGTCGAGTTATCTAGCCACTGAGCCAGCAGTCGAGTTGGCTAGCCACTGAGCCAGCAGCTGAGTTGGCTAGCTATTGAACCGGCAATCAGTTAGCTAGCCACTGAGCTAACTCAACTACATATTGATGTAAGCAAACAGTTATGTCTGACAAAGTAGTTGTACAATTCCTACTAAGGTGTTGCAGTGTCTCATTTATTATGTCGTCACTTCTTGTCGAATCTTCGTTTGTTGTGCAAGCGCTCAATTACATTTTCTTATTCTTGCATTCTGAATGTCGTCATTATGTTGTTTTCTTTTCCGTAATTGTATGTTGATGTCTTTCTTTTTTCATGTCTTGATTTCTTCTTTTGTTTACATTTATTTGCTTTCAACTATTTATACCGTACTTGATATTAAACACTTGTACCGCACTTCTTCTGTTAACATTTTCTGCCTTCGCCTGTTTTGGTATAAGGCAACCTGGTATTGTGTTCACATATACGTGTCTTCGCAAGTGTCTACAGCTGTAGTCTGTGTCATACAGTGTAACCATACCCGCATAAGTCTACAAGATATTTCTCTAATCCATGCAAACTTTATCTGATATTTAAGTAAGCGGCAATTGTCTTATAAATCACCAGATTCGGGACACGTGGAAAGGTACAGATCAGTATTTTGAGTTCAGTATATTTGCATATATTATGTTGCCTGGAATGTGTTAATTTGCCAGTATCGGTATTCCCAGACATATTTTAACACTGAGGGATCAGCTGTGATCACACTTTTATATTCATCATCATCATCATCATCATCATCATCATCATCATCATCATCATCATCATCATCATCATCATCGTCATCATCATCATCATCATCATCATCATCTGGCAGGTCCTGTGCACGCCCATATAATTGACTTGGGATCCCGGGTCGACCCAACGTAACATGGGTACCAGCAAATATCTCGGGACATGAAAGCGGCTGGCGTAATATTGACCATACCAAACCTCGAGTGTTCTACTGGTCTAGCACCCTATACTCAACATGAAAACATGAGTGTTTAAAGGTGGTTGTCTGATCGTTATCGCAGATGTCTAGACAGGATGCTGTTTGTGGAACTGGTCGTTCTCTCACTTGTTCAGACAGGAAGCTGTTTGTAGAACTGATCGTTATCACACTTGTGTAGACAGGAGTATGTTTGTGGAACTGATCGTTATCACACTTGTCTAGACAGGATGCTGTTTGTGGAACTGATCGTTATCACACTTGTCTAGACAGGATGCTGTTTGTGGAACTGATCGTTATCACACTTGTCTAGACAGGAGTTGTTTGTGGAACTGGTCATTATCTCACTTGTCTAGACAGGAGTTGCTTGTGGAACTGATCGTTATCACACTTGTCTAGACAGGATGCTGTTTGTGGAACTGATCGTTATCACACTTGTCTAGACAGGAGTTGCTTGTGGAACTGATCGTTATCACACTTGTCTAGACAGGAGTTGTTTGTGGAACTGATCGTTATCACACTTGTCTAGACAGGAGTTGTTTGTGGAACTGATCGTTATCACACTTGTCTAGACAGGATGCTGATTTGTGGAACTGATCGTTATCACACTTGTCTAGACAGGATGCTGTTTGTGGAACTGATCGTTATCACACTTGTCTAGACAGGATGCTCTTTGTGGAACTGATCGTTATCACACTTGTCTAGACAGGATGCTCTTTGTGGAACTGATCGTTATCACACTTGTCTAGACAGGAGTTGCTTGTGGAACTAATCGTTATCACACTTGTCTAGACAGGATGCTGATTTGTGGAACTGATCGTTATCACACTTGTCTAGACAGGATGCTGCTTTGTGGAACTGATCGTTATCACACTTGTCTAGACAGGATGCTCTTTGTGGAACTGATCGTTATCACACTTGTCTAGACAGGATGCTGCTTTGTGGAACTGATCGTTATCACACTTGTCTAGACAGGATGCTGTTTGTGGAACTGATCGTTATCACACTTGTCTAGACAGGATGCTGATTTGTGGAACTGATCGTTATCACACTTGTCTAGACAGGATGCTGTTTGTGGAACTGATCGTTATCACACTTGTCTAGACAGGATGCTGTTTGTGGAACTGATCGTTATCACACTTGTCTAGACAGGATGCTGATTTGTGGAACTGATCGTTATCACACTTGTCTAGACAGGATGCTGTTTGTGGAACTGATCGTTATCACACTTATCTAGACAGGATGCTGTTTGTGGAACTGATCGTTATCACACTTGTCTAGACAGGATGCTCTTTGTGGAACTGATCGTTATCACACTTGTCTAGACAGGATGCTGTTTGTGGAACTGATCGTTATCACACTTGTCTAGACAGGATGCTGTTTGTGGAACTGATCGTTATCACACTTGTCTAGACAGGATGCTCTTTGTGGAACTGATCGTTATCACACTTGTCTAGACAGGATGCTCTGTGTGGAACTGATCGTTATCACACTTGTCTAGACAGGATGCTCTTTGTGGAACTGATCGTTATCACACTTGTCTAGACAGGAGTTGCTTGTGGAACTGATCGTTATCGACACTGTCTAGACAGGATGATCTGTTTGTGGAACTGATCGTTATTCACACTTGTCTTAGACAGGATGCTCTGTTTGTGGAACTGATCGTTATCACACTTGTCTAGACAGGAGTGATTGTGGAACTGATCGTTATCACAACTTATCTAGACAGGATGTGATTGTGGAACTGATCGTTATCACACTTGTCTAGACCGGATGGATCTGTAGGAACTGATCGTTATCGCACTTGTCTAGACAGGATGCTCTTTGTGGAACTGATCGTTATCATACTTGTCTAGACAGGAGTTGATTGTGGAACTGATCGTTATCACACTTATCTAGACAGGAGTTGATTGTGGAACTGATCGTTATCACACTTGTCTAGACCGGAGTTGCTTGTGGAACTGATCGTTATCACACTTGTCTAGACAGGATGCTCTTTGTGGAACTGATCGTTATCACACTTATCTAGACAGGATGCTGTTTGTGGAACTGATCGTTATCACATTTGTCTAGACAGGATAATCTTTGTGGAACTTATCGTTATCACACTTATCTAGACAGGAGTTGATTGTGGAACTGATCGTTATCACACTTGTCTAGACTGGAGTTGTTTGTGGAACTGATTGTTATCGCACTTGTCTAGACAGGATGCTGTTGTGGAACTGATCGTTATCGCAATTGTCTAGACAGGATGCTCTTTGTAAAACTGATCGTTATCACACTTGTATAGATAGGATGATCTGTGTGGAACTGATCTTTATCGCACTTGTCTAGACAGGATGCTCTTTGTGGAACTGATCGTTATCACACTTGTCTAGACAGGATGATCTGTGTGGAACTGATCGTTATCACACTTGTCTAGACAGGATGATCTATATGGAACTGATCGTTATCACACTTGTCTAGACCGGAGTTGTTTGTGGAACTGGTCATTATCACACTTGTCTAGACAGGATGCTGTTTGTGGAACTGATCGTTATCACACTTGTCTAGACAGGATGCTGTTTGTGGAACTGATCGTCATCACACTTGTCTAGAAAGGATGATCTGTGTGGAACTGATCGTCATCACACTTGTCTAGACAGGAGTTGATTGTGGAACTGATCGTTATCACACTTGTCTAGACCGGATGATCTGTATGGAACTGATCGTTATCGCACTTGTCTAGACAGACTGGTCTGTGTGGAACTGATCGTTATCACACTTGTCTAGACAGGAGTTGATTGTGGAACTGATCGTTATCACACTTGTCTAGACCGGATGATCTGTATGGAACTGATCGTTATCACACTTGTCTAGACAGGATGATCTGTGTGGAACTGATCGTTATCGCACTTATCTAGACAGGATGATCTGTGTGGAACTGATCGTTATCGCACTTGTCTAGACAGGATGATCTGTGTGGAACTGATCGTTATCACACTTGTCTAGACAGGATGCTGTTTGTGGAACTGATCGTCATCACACTTATCTAGACAGGATGCTCTTTGTGGAACTGATCGTTATCGCACTTGTCTAGACAGGATGATCTGTATGGAACTGATCGTTATCACACTTGTCTAGACAGGATGCTGTTTGTGGAACTGATCGTTATCACACTTGTCTAGACAGGATGATCTGTATGGAACTGATCGTCATCACACTTGTCTAGACAGGATGATCTGTATGGAACTGATCGTCATCACACTTGTCTAGACAGGATGCTCTTTGTGGAACTGATCGTCATCACACTTGTCTAGACAGGATGCTCTTTGTGGAACTGATCGTTATCACACTTGTCTAGACAGGATGATCTGTATGGAACTGATCGTCATCACACTTGTCTAGACAGGATGATCTGTATCTAACTGATCGTCATCACACTTGTCTAGACAGGATGCTCTTTGTGGAACTGATCGTCATCACACTTGTCTAGACAGGATGCTCTTTGTGGAACTGATCGTCATCACACTTGTCTAGACAGGATGCTCTTTGTGGAACTGATCGTCATCACACTTGTCTAGACAGGATGCTCTTTGTGGAACTGATCGTTATCACACTTGTCTAGACAGGATGATCTGTATGGAACTGATCGTCATCACACTTGTCTAGACAGGATGCTCTTTGTGGAACTGATCGTTATCACACTTGTCTAGACAGGATGCTCTTTGTGGAACTGATCGTTATCACCCTTGTCTAGACAGGATGCTCTTTGTGGAACTGATCGTTATCACACTTGTCTAGACAGGATGCTCTTTGTGGAACTGATCGTTATCACACTTGTCTAGACAGGATGATCTTTGTGGAACTGATCGTGATCGCAGTTGTCCAAACAGGAAGGATGTTGTTTGCGAAACAGTTTTCTTCCATTTAAGATTTGGTAGATTATTGGTATTAGTATTTTCTTCTCGCTGAAAAACGAAATTGTATGAGCTGTTATGTGACATTTTAGTTCAAAATGTCGTCGCTTTTCTTCTGAAGTGATAGCGAAATGGCCCACGACACACATCCGTATACAAGTGAAAAATCGGTTTTCGTTGTCTTCGGTTTTCGTCGATTTCAGTTTTCGTCCATTTTATTTATTTTTCGCAAGAAAATATGTGTCTCGGTTTTTGTTGGTTGCCTTGGATTTCGCCGGAGTGCCCTCGTGGTCTTGCTGCTAATTTTGCGAAAACAAAGAGACCCACGCGTTCTTCTGCTCAGCTTGCCGTTGTTTCTTGTTTTGGAGCATCACTTGCTAATAAGTTAACTCTTTCCTTTTAGCTCCGACCAAAGAAAGTTTCCAGATCCAGCAGCCCTTCGAAGAAGAAGGCCAGGAACACGATCGAGTTGAAGAATGAAATCATTGAAAAATACGAGAGCGGCATTAAGATTGCTGAAATCGGCCGCATGTAGTCGCCATAAACGATAAGTTCCATTGTGGCGAAAAAGGAAGCAATAAAGGTGTCTAATGTAGAAAAACACGTGAATGTGCTAACGAAACAGAGATAGCAAACAATTGTATATGTCGAACAGTTATTAATTTTGATAAATTAAACACAGTTGGATGGCGATTCTGTTTAGGGGGCAATCATACGTGGAAAGGCCAGACTATTGTATGCCAATCTCATAGAATACCTGAGACGAGTGCTAGTGTAATTAGTGATTTAAAGGCCAGCAGAGAATGGTTTGAAAAACTCAAGAGGCGCACTGGCATACAAAAGACCAGAAGACCAAGAAGGGAATTGACCCCAGATAGTGCCTTGATACCTGAGGTCTTTATAGACCTAACAACAATATCTACACCTCTCTCTCCCCTCCTCGCCATCTTCCATAAGGCAATAAGAGTCGTCAGAAAAGTAAATGCAATGTTAAATGTTCATTTATTCTTTACATTAGTCTTTTATATTCATTTTATATTAATTTCTGATTGTTTTTATTATTAAAGGCTATATATCTATATCTATAAAACAGAGTGTATGTTTGTGTGTGGGGATTTTTGTATTGGATGCGTTCGATAACGGTACATCCGATTGAGATGAAATTTTCTACACGTCTTCCTTTCATTCCTGTGCAACCGACTATAATAGTTTCTTAGTGTAAAATCTTCGACTTATTTAATAACATTTACTTTTCATTTTCATTATATAATGTCTATATAGCAGGGGGACTTCACTCTAGAAAAGTTATTTCAAGGGGCATAACTTTTAATAACATTTCTATATACTTTATAGTCATATTGTTGGACTTACTTGCACTATTATTAAACTCTTTGTCTATAGTTATTTTTAGGCATATGAGTTATAATAAATAATGATATAATCTTTAAGGCATTTTCAAAGTTTGCATAAAAATAATGCATAATGCATAACATTGTAACCCATCTATTTCTGCTTACAAAACTTATCAACTGTCATGTCGGTGAATAAAAACAGTTTTCATTAAAAATAATGAATGGTGTGTGGAAGGACATTCTTTTAAGTTATTGTTTACAGGCGAAACCACGCCGGGTCAGATAGATAGACAGACAGACAGATAGTCGGGAACGGAAGCTTATTTGACTACTTATATGAATGAATTAAATGACATGCTCCCCACCAGGGACTGGGTGAAGCCGGGCCGGGTCAGACAGACAGACAGATAAACAGACAGTCGGGAACGGGAGAGCTTATATGACTACGTATATGAATTAAATGAGATGCTCCCCACCAGGGATTGGGTGAAGCCGGGCCGGGACAGACAGACAGACAGATAGACAGACAAACAGATAGTCGGGAACGGGAGAGCTTATATGACTACGTATATGAATAAAATGAGATGCTCCCCACCAGGGACTGGGTGAAGCCGGGTCAGACAGACAGACAGACAGATAGTTGGGAACGGGAGAGCTTATATGACTACTTATATGAATTAAATGAGATGCTCCCCACCAGGGACTGGGTGAAGCCGGGCCGGGTCAGCCAGACAGACAGACAGACAAACAAGCAGACAGACAGACTGATAGATAGATAGATCCCCTCCAGGGCGTGGGCGAAGCCGGGCCGGGTCAGCTAGTATTCTCCATAAAATGTGTTTTGGGAATGTTATTTTATGTCATATATTGTTATTTAACGTCTCCTGAAGCACTGGTAATAATTGCTGCGGGTGTTTGATCCGATGGAAGGTATTGTGTACGCTCCTTACGGTATATGGCAAGAACAGATTGCGTGAGTGCGCGAGAACACGTGCATGCGTGTTGTATATAACTATCAGCGTCGTTACAGGCAACCGATATTTAAAAAAGAGGTGTGTATATATAGAGCCATGAGAGCATAGTGGTTAGTGAGGTTGTCTGCAGGATTTTTAAACCTTGACGATAGGGATCGGCGCAGGCTCATAAAATGGGTGTCAGACAATTGTCCAAATATTCTCAGAGTTATCTGGAAAGTAAAAGGAACGAGGAAGGAAACTGGCCATAGAAATCATATATCGAAGCCTAGAATATGTGATGGACTTTCACTTCACACCAACGTCAGTATCGACTATGTGATTATCTGTAATGTTTATAAACGTATAAGTCAGCAACTCTGGGAGGGCACACAACAACATATTGGCTACATTATAATCTATATACACGCAGATATGTCAACGACCCTTGTCGACGACTTAAAGATATATCCTGCTAGTCCCATATTATTATTACTGACCAGTAGTCTCTCCATACGTCATGTAATTCATATCACACCGGCTGGTTTCATTTTCCAGAAGATTATCTAGTGCCCATTTCTAGGTTAGGTCGACCTGGGAACAAGGTCACTTATATATATATATATATATATATATATATATATATATATATATATATATATATATATATACACACACACACACTAGCTGACCAGGCCCGGCGTTCGCCCAGGCCCTGGCGGGAATCTATCTATCTATCTGTCTGTCTGCTTGTCTGTCTGTCTGTCTGTCTGACTCGGCCCGGCTTCGCCCAGCTCCTGGTGGGGAACATCTAATTTAATTCATATAAGTACTCATATAAGCTCCCGTTCCCGATTAGTCTGTCTGTCTGTCTGTCTGTCTGTCTGTCTGTCTGTCTGTCTGTCTGTTTGCTGTCTGTCTGACCCGGCCCGGCTTCACCCAGCCTCTGGTGGGGAGCATCTCATTTAATTCATATAAGTAGTCATATAAGCTCCCGTTCCCGACTATCTGTCTGTCTGTTTATCTGTCTGTCTGTCTGTCTGACCCAGCCCGGCTTCACCGGCCTCTGGTGGGGAGCATCTAATTTAATTCATATTAGTAGTCAGATGGAAGATGTACAACAGAGATTAGGAGCAGAATAGGGCAGGCAAAAGCTGCATTTCAGAAAATGAAGAGTATCTTGTGCAATAAGTCACTATCACTGAATGTAAGAAAGAGAGTGCTGAAATGCTATGTAGAATCAGTTTTGCTGTATGGCAGTGAATCTTGGACTATCTGTCTGTCTATCTATCTGACCCGGCGCGGCTACGCCCAGCTCCTGGCGGGGAGCGTCTCATTAAATTCATGTAAAAAAAAAAATTTAACTTAAGAATGTCCTTCCACACACCATCCATTATTTTTAATGAAAACTGTTTTCAATCACCTACATGACTGTAGATAACTTCTTGAGTCGAAAAGATGAGTTAGAAAATTTTCACTATTTAAATAGATGCATTATTTTTATGAAAACTATGAAAATGCCTTAAAGATTATATCATTATTTATTATAACTCATATGCCTGTAAATAACTGTAGACAAAGAGTTTATAAATCTTTGAAAACAATGCAACAATCTATATATAAAATAATAGCAATGTTATTAAAAGTTATGCCCCTTGAAATAACTTTTCTTTTGTTAAGTCCCCTTGCTATATGGAAATGATAATGTAAATTTAAATATTAAATTTTAGTAAGTAAATAGCTGAAACAAAAAAAAAACTATGACAGTTGCCTGCACGGAAATGAAAAGAATACATGTAGAAAATTTCATCTCAATCGGATGGACCGTTATCGAACGCATCAAACACATCCCCACCCACACACATACATCCTTTTATATATATATATATATATATATATATATATATATATATATATATATATATATATATATATATATATATATATATATATATATATATATATATATATATATATATATATATAAACGACTGGCCGAGTGGCTAGAATACCGGATTCTCATTCAGGAGACCCGGGTTCAATCCTCGTTAAGGTGTGGGATTTTATTTCTGTCGGGGGCAAAAGAACACTCTAACCTGCACAGTTCGCGGCGACTGCACTAGCCGGGCGGCCTTATTCACCAGGCTCAAGACACCCTGCCATTCAATGCAAGGTACAATATTGGCAGTAAATGATAGTTTATATATATATATATATATATATATATATATATATATATATATATATATATATATATATATATATATATATATATATATAATGATATCACCGCCCTGAGGTGAACTCGAACTTATGAGCACTGGGGCAGGCTGGCGGGCTGGTCAGTGCCCAGCTCGAC
>JACEFZ010015365.1:0-46507 GCA_014155875.1 Cepaea nemoralis | reverse complement strand
TACAGTTTGAAAACAGTTTACTACAGGAAATTGGCATTGAGGGGAAATAAATATAATCTAAATCAATATTAAGGCCAGCAGGGGAGATAACGTTAGTATGTATTCATGTAAGAGATACAGTGATTATTTATTGTTGAAATCATTTGTTACAGTTTAACTTAAGTCCCTCTTTAACTGTAAGCTTTCCTGCAATCATGCAATAACAAACCTTTTTGATTACTTTTACTATCATATATTAATCCATACATAAATTTTTAAATTGTATAATATCGTACACGATATTATTATCTTACTTCAAGAGTGGTAGGTCCTAATAATTATCTGCTTAACCAAAGTAGTTTGTACAGATTTAACCATAATTATTTTTGGCAGGTACACACCTTCACATGTAAATATGCCCAATGAATAAAATATGCACACGTGACATACACGCCCACATGCAACGCTCCGTAAACACACCTACACAAATACTAAATACTCAGAACGCATGTAACAACACAAACATTATAAATGCAACCACTACCCTTTCTGCCTTGTAAACCCCGATACACCTCCCTTTCCCACCATCTTGATACTGTTTGTTTGTTGATGCTGCTGCCAACCTCTCCGATTGTTGACTTTTTAAACTGCCAGTTTCATCATTACCGAGTGGTGGTGATGAAATTGGAGGTTTTAGAGCCGACAGGAGAGGGAGGCGGCAGGGGAAATAATATCGGTGCACTATCATCATGCTGTTGTTTCTGTAAGGTTTCACCCTACAACAAATTCAATGTACAAATGTTTAAAATGTATAAAGTAGTTGTATTTTTGCGCATATGTCACCTACACGCCCACATGCAACGCTCTGTAAAAACACGAACAATACACTTTGCAACTATTTTAACACTCAATAAAAGTGTAAAGTACACATGTGTACCTTGTAATTGTACTCTGAAATTTTGGCTGACATCAAAGTGTAGTATCTGCACTTGATCTTCTCAGGGCTACAAGCAGAAGTCAAACGAATGACCCACAGGGACGGGGGGATCTGATGCGGCGGCCCTTGTCCCCGTGGGTTTCGCGAGCCCTTAAAAATTGTCACTAGTGGCTGTTAAGATCAAAGTATGAATTTATCTGCACTTTTTCTGGCCAGAGTGTAGTGGCGGTCATCCAAACTGTAAACTCGAAAAATGAAATCACTAACACTGGCATGCTGACCTTAGTGGGCAACACTTTTTCGAAAGGCCGTAAAGAACAAATTGTAACTAATGAGGGCAATGAAAAGGTGTTATGTCCACGCCAGATACGTCACACCAGTGGAAATCATTGCGTAGAAAGTATACGACAAAGAATCTACAGCAATATCCGTCACTTGGCGTGACAGTAATGTTAGATATAGTTTATTGTAGACCGTCTTGATGTTCTCACTCTTAACACTTAACTTCTAAAAGTTCACTCAGGCACACTTTAAGCACACTAACCTTTTATTTGTGTTTTACCATTTTATATAAATCCACGCATTACCGTTTGCATTGTATAATATCATACACACTATTATTTTACTTATAGAGTGATAGGTCTGAACAATTATATGTTTAACTGCGTTACTACAGGGTGTATTCTTAATGACTGCGGGGTTTTTGAAAATATTGCCGTCCCAAGTTTTGTAGTGATCTTTTATGTTTCATGAACTCCACAGAGGGTGAAAACAATATTTGGGACGGCGATATCTTCAGATACACCCTATATAATATTGAGAAAAATATATTATTTTGTCAGGTACACTGTATACTTTGTAATTGTAAAAGCGAAATTGTAAACAAATTGCTATGGCAACACTCGGGTTATAATTACAAACAGTAATATAATAGCTTATTAATAAGTTAGATGGAAGTATATACTTAGAGAGAACAGCTGAGGTTGGCCGTATTTACAAAAACTATGAGAAAGCATATATTCCTGCATCCGATGGAATTATGTATGTATTTATTTTGTCTGCACATGTGTCACTGAACACAACGGCAACGCTCTGTGTTATATACAAACAAAAGAAACACACATTACACCTTGTAAATATACATCGTTTCGTATGAAATAAACTTTAAAAAAGAGTTTACCTTGCAGTTGTAACTAGTGAGGGTAATGAAAAGGTGTTATGTGCAGGGCAAATTCGTCCCACCAGTGACCATCATTGCGTAAAAAGTATACAAAGAAAATGGCAAAGAATCTACAGCAATCTCCGCCACTTGGGGTGATAGTACAGTTAAATATATTTTATCGCAGACCCTCTTGACGCTCTCACTGTTAACTGTGAGTGTACGCGCTCATAACTTCTACAAGTTCACTAGTGTGGGAAAGAGGGTTACATCGTGATTCAAGACTGGTCATTGTAATTGTGAGCTCTTTACTTCAGATCTTCTTATAGGTGAATGCTCCATATATCAGTATACTGTTATTGGAAGATAGGTGAGAAATCAGAAGACGAAATCGAAAATAGATGCAATAAGGCAAACCCACTCATTGGACAAATGGCACCAATACTAAAGAACAAACACGTATCACTAGGTACTAAAAATAACTCTGCAACCAACTATATGCTACCAATGCCAAGCCTGGACAATGATAGAAAAAAAGAGAAAAGAACAATTACAAAAACGGAAATGAGATTCGTGACAAGAATACTCTACGTATTCAAGAAGAGAGAAAACCAGAAATTAAGAAATCAGGACTAAAGTGGGGGTTATAGCAGCGCTAGATTTAATTAGAAATAACAAGTGAAAGGGTTCGGTCATATAACTAGGCCACCAAATAACAGTGCACCACAATAAGCAATGATGTATAGACCAAATGGAACCAGAAGAAGAGGCCGACAGAGTGAGAGTCCCTGGGAGTCTCGATATATGAATCCCATTAACAGACACTTCTTCGCTGTTTCTACTTCACAACGACACAGCAAGGCACAAGAGGAACAAGTTGAGATAGGGAGAAATATCAAAACAACAGTTATAATCGTCATGATCACGTGCCTTGCCAACTAACACAGACGATCATGTATCTACCCAGATCTCCCAGCTTGCTGCTCTGAAACAGCTACAATGATGGCATTCCTCTGCGATACCTTCTTAGTCCACGCAACATCGTTTCTCTTGTTCTGTCTCCGCCACTGATGGCATTCCTCAACGATACCTTCTTAGTCCACTCAACATTCTCTTGTTCTGTCTCTGCCACTGATGGCATTCCTCAACGATACCTTCTTAGTTCCACTCAACATTCTCTTGTTCTGTCTCTGCCACTGATGGCATTCCTCCACGATACCTTCTTAGTCCACCCAACATTCTCTTGTTCTGTCTCTGCCACTGATGGCATTCCTCCACGATACCTTCTTAGTCCACCCAACATTCTCTTGTTCTGTCTCTGCCACTGATGGCATTCCTCCACGATACCTTCTTAGTCCACCCAACATTCTCTTGTTCTGTCTCTGCCACTGATGGCATTCCTCCACGATACCTTCTTAGTCCACCCAACATTCTCTTGTTCTGTCTCTGCCACTGATGGCATTCCTCCACGATACCTTCTTAGTCCACCCAACATTCTCTTGTTCTGTCTCTGCCACTGATGGCATTCCTCAACGATACCTTCTTAGTCCACCCAACATTCTCTTGTTCTGTCTCTGCCACTGATGGCATTCCTCAACGATACCTTCTTAGTCCACCCAACATTCTCTTGTTCTGTCTTTACCAGTGGTGGCATTTCTCAACGACACCTTCTTAGTCCACACAATATTCTCTTCTTCTGTCTTTACCAATGATGGCATTCCTCAACGATACCTTCTTAGTCCACTCAACATTCTCTTGTTCTGTCTCTGCCATTGATGACATTCCTCAACGACACCTTCTTAGTCCACCCAACATTCTCTTGTTCTGTCTCTACCACTGATGGCATTCCTCAACGATACCTTCTTAGTCCACCTAACATTCTCTTGTTCTGTCTCTGTTTCTTCTATCGCTGATTGTTCCAGTAGTTGCGATGTTCTTTCTGTACCTATCTTCTCATTGCTTGATGAGAGAACGATATATGCCTCTTGTGTACGAGGGGGCTTCAAATGAACACCTTATATGTTTTTGTTGTTTTGTGTGTGAGTGAAATCATTCTGAAAAAGTAAAGAACAAATACATTATTCTTAGTTGTTGTTACCACTGCGTTCAATGCAAATCCTCTAGCGCCGATAAAGTGCTTGGATTCTTGTAGAAAAAAAAATTCTCTGGGGTCACTTCTACGTGAGCCTGATCCGGTCGTGAGCACAGAAGACTAACGGTTTTGAAACTTCCTACTCCACTCATACACTTGCTGGACTGACACGCATGCATCACCATAGTGGACAATGAATGTCAATAGGTTTCACCCTTCACTGATTAAAAACAAACGGATAACAGACTGCTGCTCTCCTTTGGTGCATGTCAAAAGTGAGGTAGCCATCTTTAAAATGTTCTTATGACGTCACCGTGTTCGTCTGCCACTTGATGTCACTATTAACATCCTTAACAACAATATTGACAGGATACAATACAAAGGCATAGTTATCGTAATTTCTATCACACTTTCAAGGTTTTCAAATGAAGCCCGCTGCTATAATTGCGTATAACGGTCTAGCCTCATTAGCCTCTTCCATGCATTCGTTGTCAGTAGCTCTGGCAGTCCATGGTATCCACAACATTCCTCTAGAACAGGGGTCACCAAACATTTTTCACGGCGAGCCGGATAACTGACAAAATGACGAGCGCGGGCCGCATACTCATTCTGTACAATACTTGCGCCGAACTCCGGGCGAAATTCTTACGGACGCGGTTCGTAATCCAGTATACCCGCGTTCGAAACACAGTTGCGCGCGATTTGGCAGCAGGTGGCGTTGCGCTGGTTTTTGTATGCTATAGTATGGGTGCCTGTCGTTCAGAAAGCAATGGCAAACTACTGAACATAAACTTGCCAAGACATCAACAACAGCAAAAATGCTGGTGTTGACTGCAAACGTCCTGTAAAGGATATGCAACTAACGTTAACAATAATTGCAAGTCAGAACGAAAGCTCTGGGAAAAAATAGACGAAAAACTAAGTTCATCATGGGTGAGTGGCATGCAATGCACAAAAAACAAAGACAACCAACATATTTATTTACTAAAAAAAGTTATCAAAGAAGGCGACGTTAGCAAAAAGATAGTTACATCAGACCTAGTGTGCACATATCCGAATCTCACAAACTAAGCAGCAAAAAAGGTTAGTGAGATTTGTGAAACTGATATTTGGCTTTCAAGATATTATCAATGCTTGGCTTGGAATTGCTGCTTCCAATCAAGAGAATTGCTTTCAATTTTTTTTTTCAGTCAATCTCGTTCGATGTGTTGACTTCACATACTTCATCTTTGAAAATGTTTGCTCACAGACATAAGTTATTCCAAACACTGATGCCATCCATTCATTCATCATGTGCCATGCCGGTAAGCGTGCGCGGTCATGTTCTGCCATCTCACTCGATCACCAGAGTCGTGGATCAGCTCCGTGTTCCTGTCTCGACCATGCATTGTGGCTAATCCATCCAGGTATTTACTTCTCGGTCACCTCCTTGGTCTCTTCCCTTCAATCTTCCAGTTGTCCTCAAGTTCTCCAAGTCATTTCTTCTCATAATGCCTTATCATAATGCCTCGTCATGTAACATGCTATTTCATATTTTTTATGTATTCTCATCTTTCATATTACGAGGTATCATTTTGTATGCCACTTGATTGTCCTGTAACATGCCATTCCATATTTGTTTTTTTTTAATTCTCATCTTATCATTTTGTGTGCCACTTGATTTTATCATGTATAATATAACATTACTGTGATGTGAGTGAGAGAGTTAGTGAGTGGGGGGGGGGGGGGGGGGGGGGGGGGGGGGGGGGGGAGAGAGAGAGAGAGAGAGAGAGCAAGAGAGAGAGGAAGAGAGGGAAAAAAGAGAGAGTTGAATTGCGTCACTAATTTTTACGCTACATAATGTATATGTACAATTTTTTCTCCACTTCTTGCAATTGCGAGAATTCTCACGACAATCGTCAGTGTCTCAATTGTGTGTAAAGTGTGGGAGTTTGTTCTTATTAGTTTCAGTGATCATGTGAGGCATCATGTATGTGTCTAGATGTGAGGATGTGTGTATGGGTGTGTATGTGAGAGACATGTGTGTGTGTGGTGGTGTGGGGAATGTATGTGTGGAGGGATTGTGTGTGGGGGATGTGCATGGGTTAGTGGGTGATGTGTGGATGTGTGAAGGGATGTGTAGTCGGTGGTGGATGTATGTGTGTGAGAGGGATATGTGTGTGTGTGGGGGGGGGGATATTTGAACGGATAGTTGGAAGTATGTGGGTGTTGGTGGGTTGGGAGGGGGTGTGGGTAGGGAGTGTGTGTTTGGGTGGGTGAATGGGTGTGTAGGAGATTGTGTGGGTTGGGGGATGGGTGTGTAATGGATGTGGGGGATTAGTGTGGGGGTGTCTGTGAATGGGATATGTCTGTGTGGGTGGGAGTGTGTGAGTGTGGATGGGGTAAATGTGAGTGGGTGGAGGATGTATGTGTGTGTGGTGAGGATGTTTGTAGGTGGAGGATGTGTGAGTGGGTGGGAAGATGTGTGGGCGGGGATGAGTATGGGGACTTATGTGGGGGATGTGTGTGGGGGAATGTGTTTACGGGTACAGTATTTTGTGAGAGGGGAGATGTGTGATAGGTGGGGGAGGTGTGGGATGTGCAGGTGAATGAAGGATGTATGCGAGGATGGGGGAATGTGTGTTTGGCTGGGTGATTGGGGTGTGTGTGGGTGGGAGGGTAGATGAGAGATGCATGTATTGATGGGCGCGTGGGTGATGTGTGGGTGTGAGTGGTTGATGGATGAGTACGTGAGTAGGTGGATGTGTGTGAGAGATGAGTGTATGGGTAGGGGAGGTGTGTAGTTGTGAGAAGATGTGTGTGAGCGGCGGATGTGTGTGGGTGGGGTATATGTGGGTGGCGGGGTGTATGTGGGTTGTAGGTGTGTGTTTTTGGGTTATGGGTGGGAGATATGTGTGGGCAGGTGGGGAGATGTGTTTATGAGTGGGGATGTGTGTATAGGTGGGGATGTGTAGTTGAGAGGTGGCGAATATTGAGTGGGTGAGTGGTGTAGGTTGGCTGATGTGTGTGTGGGTGGGTGGAAAAATTTGTGAGAGTGTGGGATATGTGTGTGGATATTTGCGGGATGTGTGAGTTGGTGGGGGTATGTGTGTGTGGTTTCTTCTTCTTCTTCTTCTTCTTCTTCTTCTTCTTCTTCTTCTTCTTCTTCTTCTTCTTCTTCTTCTTCTTCTTCTTCTTCTTCTTCTTCTTCTTCTTCTTCTTCTTCTTCTTCTTTTTATTCTTCTTGGTGTGTGAGGATGTGTGTATGGGTGGGGAAATATGTGTGGATGAGGGATCAGTGGGTGGGTGGGGCATGTACGTTTGCCTTGTTCTGTGTGAGTGTGTGGAGGTATGTGTGGGTGGGTGGGGGAGGTTTGGTGGGTGGAGAATATGTTGGTGGCTGCGGAATATGAGGGTGGATGGAGGATGTGTCTCACAACATTGCAATATGCACTGTTTATGTTTAAAACTGTAAATTTGATAATGTTTTTTTTATTTTTGTTTTCTCATGTGAATGTATCATGCGCAATATGCATTGTTTATGCTTACAAAATCCATTTGACAATGTTCCCCCCCCCCCCCCTATGGTAATGTAACATGCACATTTGATGAATGAAAGATGAGTGATTGAAAGGGCCGAATGTAAGACGGGCCTGCGTGCTCAAATTGTTACCCTTTTAAAATACAGTTTGTTCGTTCGTAAGTTCGTTCGTTCGTTTATAACATGCCCAAGAAATTTTGACTGTCTATGTCAATGACTCTAATCAGTTTACGATCATCATTTGTTTCTTGAAGGACTTGCTCATTGGTTTTTCTGTCCGTCCATGGTATTCTTTGAATTTTCCTTTGAAACCACATTTCTACAGCCATCAGCTGTTTTTCTAGCTTGACTGCTTATTGTCCACGCTTCACATCCATAAAAAAGCACAGGTTCTATGTAGCACCTCAACACACTTTTTCTCGTTTCAATTGATATCTTTTTATTGGTAAGTATGTTTTTCATCTTGCAAAAGGCTACCTTCGCAATGGCAATTCTTGTTCTAATTCTGACGCCATCCAGCAGCAAATTTCATCAGTTCCGGAAACTCACCATGAGGTAAGCAGCGGTAAAATTCAACAAGTTTTCCTTCTCTGTGCTTCTCTTTCAACAAGTCATTTGCTTGCAAATCAATGGGCTCCAACTTCAGTTCAACTGGCACATCGTTAAAGTTACAATCAAACGGATTCTGGAACAGAAGACTGTCACTATCAGTTCTGTCAAGATCTGAAAATCTCTCCAAAAATGCTTCTTCAAGTCACTAATAATATTTTTTTCGGAAAATAGAGGTTGACATCTTCGGTGATTGTAGCGCAGAACTCTTCGAAAAGTGAAAATGAGAACAGTTTTCTCCTTCCAGTTGTGCTTCAAGCAATGACACCTTTCTCCTAAATCCGTTGATGATTCTGCAGAGATCACATGCGAGGTTATCCTTTCCCTGAAGTTTCAAATTCAGTTCATTCATGTGGGATAGTGATGTTGACCAATAATGACATCTTTGACTAGCCAGGAAGAATATGACAGCTGTGGATCAGCCTCTATCTTTTTCAGTGATTAAACCATCTATTTCGTTTCGGAACTTGTTAAAACGAAATAGGACTTTACCACAGCTGAGCCACTTCACTGATATGTGATAAGGCAAGTCACAGAATTCAGAATTAATTTCTTCAAGAAAAGCCTGGATCTGACGGTGATTGAGTGCATGTCGCCGAATGAAGTTCACAGCAGAAACAACTGGTTTTAGTATACAAGAAAAATCTAACTTTTATCCACAGAGTGTTTGCTGATGTATGATGCAGTGTATGGAACAGAGCACACGGAAATTGCAAACCTTCCAACTGAAGTCCTGATCTGCCCCATCAGACCCTTCCTCACTCCAGCCATGGTTTTTCTCCATTAACTGTAACACCCTGAAGCTGATTCCACTGAAGGTTATAGCCTTGCAAATCTTTTTGCACTTCCATGAAAATGTCTTTTCCAGTTGATGTTCTATGCATACTGCAAACGGATGCCAACTTTTCGGTTATCTGAAAGTCCAAATTGACGCCACGAATGAACGCGAGTAGTCGTGACGTACTCGAAAGATCAGTAGACTCATCCAGCGCCAGAGAATACCGCAACAAGTTCTTAGTATTCTCGCGTATCTGTAGCACTATGTTCTCTCCAAGTTCTTCTGTTCTCCGCACAACTGAACTTGCCGAAAGGCTGATAGTTCCAAACAAATCGGCTTTCTCATGACACAATTCATTTGCTACTTCCATCATATACCCTTTGATGAGTTGCCATGAGTAAACGGCCCTCGTTCTACCATCTTATGCACTATTTTATAACTTGTAAGATTGACAGATCCATTTTCAGCAAACTTTCTCGTGAAGAGATTTCTTATGTTTCTAAACCATGTTTCATGGACTCATATTTCTCAGTGCCACTAACAAAGACACCATGTACTGGGTCACAAGCCGCCAGAAATTAATGACTGTTGTCGTTAAAGGCAACTGGGTTAGAAATTGGTGGTTCGAGCGGGATTTAAGCACTGAAGACGTGACAATTGGTTCCTATTAACCTGAACGTGAGGCAGATAAAAAAAAGATGCTCATTGTTCAACATCAAGACTTCATTGCTTGATTCGTGTGATGCCTGGGAGGTTCAGAGAGAGGTATAGTCATCGTCAATGAAGAAAACACGCCGAAGTCGATGAACAAAGGTGAATGCAGTCTTTCACACCTGTCATGGAAAAGCAAAGACCTTGACCTTGAAACTCTGCTGACTTTGCTGGAAAAATTCGGGCAATGAAACCAGCTGCGGAAGAAAGAACGTTGTTTGCAGAAACGGCGCTAAGTGGAGCGGACTGGTGTGCACATTGTCACTCTTGCTGGATCATATGGACAATGACCAACAAGGTTATGTGCCTCTTGTAGTCAGAACAGTAAAGGCTATTAGACCTCACATAGTTCCATCTCTGAATCAGTAAAGACTTTTTGTACCAAGTACTGAATCTCTTCAACGAAAGGCAATAATGTTTACTGCAATGTCAGCCTTATATGATCTTCATCACCTCCGGAGTAACATTCAGCATTGTGTAACCAACTGATATATGACCTATGTGATCCATTATGTAACATTCATCAATGTGTAGACAAGTGACATATGATTTGTATGATCCTTTATGTAACATTGATCAATGTGTAGACAAGTCATATATGGCCTGTAGGATATATTATGTAACAATGATCAACGTGTAAACAAAAGGTCATCATCAAGTGCCATGCCTGCTGGCGTTCATGGCTCTCCGCAGATCTCGGTATGTGGTGTTCTGGATCAATTCCGCTGATGATATTCCTCCATGCCACCGTCTCAATCCGTCCAGCATCATTTCTCTTGGTCCGCCTTTGCCTATCTTCCCCTCGATCTTTCCAGTTGTCACGATGTTCTCCAATGCCTCTCTTCTCATCACATGACCAAAGAAAGCTGTTTGTCTCTTTCTTATTGTTGTATATAGTGTTCTAGTTTCATTAGCCTCTTTCATGTAATCGTTGTTAGTTACTCTGGCAGTCCAAGGAATTTGCAACATTCGTCTTAAAAACTACTTGTCTGTTGTTTCTAAGTTCCTCCTAGTTTGTTAATTTGCATTCCAAGATTTTCTGCCATACAGCAAAACTGGTTCTAAATAGCATTTCAGCACTCTCTTTCTTAAATTCATTGACAGCGAATTATTGCATAAGAAACTCTTTATTTTCTGAAATGCGGCTTTTGCCTGCCCTATTCTGCTCTTAATCTCTGTTATACATCTTCCATCTGATGTTATAAGTGCCCCTGCCCCTAGGTATTTAAAATTATCCACTTGGTTGAGAATTTCATCTTCTATTTCTATGTCATATTTTGATGTCCCCATTTTCTTTGATATTACATTGTTACTGTTTTCTTGATATTCAAGGAGAGTCCTTTCTGTGTACTCTCTGATACTACAGTTTCCAATAATTGTTGTAGGTCTGTTGCATTATCCGCCACCAATACTGTGTCATCTGCATAGTGTGTATTGTTTATATTATATCCTCCGATTAGTATTCCTGGCTTCTCTTTGACCTCTCTCATTATTATTTCACTATATAGGGAGAAGAGATCGGGTGACAAGACACACCCCTGTCGTACTCCTAGCTTTATCTCTTCGAAACAAAAAGAGTAGATGTACAATGGGGCTTTGGGCCCAAAAGGGCGGTGGCAGTGGAGGAGCGCCAAAAGAGAGCCCCCTAGGGACCCAACCCCCGGGGCCCCGCCCCCCAAGGCCCCGGAGCGCACGCGATTTGTGTACCACACCCGCACCAGGCTTCACACGGGTCAGGCGACCGAGCCACCTTAGAATCATTCCAGATATACTACTTAGAGCCATAGTATGTATGGGGTACACACCATGGACACACATCAGTGGCTACAAGTGAAACCAACACGACAGCGCATGCAATGTTGGAGGAATGCCCAAGGAGAGTGGGCCCACTACCACCCCCCCCCCCCCCCAGAAGTTTGGTGCAACTACCGAAGAGTGGATGGGTTGCGTAGGGGACGTCGTCGTATTATAATGCATCACCGCAAGTGAATCTGAATTAGAGCCACAACCCTTGGGTATATCATGATGAATACCCACAGTTGTGAGTGGCCCAAACTCGGCACAGAGCTGCGTTGCGGTCGGTCTTGCCTGTGGTCTTTATTGTTCTCGACACAATACGCAGGCGAAGCGGGGTGTAGTCATAGAAGAGTGTATATTCTGTGAGAGGAGGGTTAAGCGCCCTTATGAGGTGTGTGAGCGTTGCACGCTAGACGCCTTCCATAGGATGCTTTGGAAGTTTGAGAGGAAGACCAACATCAAGTGCGCCCATATAAAGGTATGAAGCTAGATCCTCTGCCTGATCTGCAAGATTCGGAAGCTGCATGAACACCCTACTGGATTGTGTTTTAGAGGGAAGCCACTCCTGACATAGCATGCCTACTTGCCAGTGGTTCAAGAGCCCCACAACATTCTGTGGAAAGCCCTCGAGGCGGCGCTTTTGTGACTATCATCTCCGGATCATACAACGCCAAGGCAGAAGAATAAGTGGGGGAACTATAATCATTCATACTCCTTGGGGTTGGAGGTCCTTAGGAGTTCCGCCAGACTGTTTGGAAACAATCGCTGAGGAGGAGGATGTGCAGCACAGGCGAATGTCTAGCCTGTCAATTTGAAGCTGACTGGGATAGTGAACCGTGGAGCATTGTGCGCGGTGTATCGGCGGCCGCTATGAGGTTTGTGCCTGCCACGACGTCTGCGACACCACCAGAGTAACACTCCCAATAATCAAACTTGTGCGCCAGTCAACACCACTTCCGGTAAAAACGATCACGCCGGAAGTGCCGTGACTGAACATACCAAACGTGATCGTTTCGTTTTTGCGTGACAGGTTTTATGAGCCGCGCTAGCGGGACGATTTTTTTCTCGCTAAGAAATATGCTTGCAATAAAGTGACCCATATATTCGAGCGGTTTCAGTGAGTTCACGTAATTGTGTCCAGAATTAGAGAATAGCGTCTCAAACTAAAATGAAGAATTGTAGGTGGCTTGTGCATGAAGGGGCCTCGATCCGTTGCGAGCGCAGGTGCCGCGGCGAGTTCTGCTACAAACACCTCCAACTACTTAAAAAGGGTAGGACTGTGTTTGGGTGTGTTATCTGCAATGCAGAAGTACAGCAACCGTGCGATGTGTGCCACACTTGTGATAGTGAACTAGCTGAGCGCTATGTGGCTCTGACAAGAGATTTGCCAGAAGACATAGACGATCCCTTCTTCATGGAGAAATTCATCGAGGTGAAAGAGGCTATGAAAAAGAGCGCGCTAGAACAGTCTAGCGGGCTACTGTGGCCTAGCAGGCGGGCTTCTGACTGGTGGGGTGAAGTCAGTAAGCTCTTTTTTCAGGTGCAAGTCGGCAGAAACTTTGCGCCGAATTTCAGCCTGCTAGTTGCCGAAATTTCACTGATTCATTCAGAATTAATTTAAATTCAGCATCAGAAATTTCCTGGTCCTGCAAGGCCGCCGAGACAAGATCGGAGATTGTTGAAAGTTTAGATTCAACCAAAATCCTGATTTCAGTCATGCTTCTTGGCTTTAAGCGCACATCTGTGAGCCACCAACTTGCCGGCCGCCCCCAACAGCCCGCAAACGAGCTCGCCTATCTCTAGACTGAAGACGACTAGGACAGCAATGGCAGTCGACAGAAGCCCCACACTCACCGTAAGCAGTGCTGTATCAATCCCATCCAAGACATTCACAACCCGATGGTACTTCTTATACAACAGTGACCGTTTTTCATGCTCAGCCTCCAAGCTCTTCTGTAGTCTGGTAATCTCTTGAAGGCGAAAGGCCTGGTCGGGCGCCATCGTATACTAGTCAAGCGCGTCCATATATTCAATTTGAGGTTATATACTTTGAATACTCCTCAGTGACAGGCCTTGTAGTAAACAAAAGCTTGATAAGATGAACCCAAGGCGAAACCATAACATATCCCAAACCGACGGCAGTCACATTTGTGTTAGGTCCAATCGCGGCATCTGTTGTCACATCCAAACTTCTTACTTTGGCGAATTTAATAATAACCCACGACACTGACGCACTCTTCGTAGATTTTAGTTGAAAACCTGGCAAAACATCCGCCTAATTTGTAAAGGGCCCCCCTGTAAGAAGGAGCTTGAGATATACAGTGCTCCCTATGGGAGGGTGGTCGATATATTCGGGCCTATAGCCCACCGCCAAACGAAGCTCGTGAACTTCACTGTCACCTTTAAGACACAAGACACCTTCAACATTGGCAATATGCACCTTAACATCTTCCACAACACCAAGTATACAGGGTAGTGTTCCCATGTTTGTAAGACAGTCAAATTTTCTGTCTTTCCACCCAATGTAGGGATTTTTTTTTACCTCAAACCATAGCTCCCAGTCGGGAGGTCCGAATCGACTATCCACATACTCCCTCACAGCTACTTTGACCACCTCGGGTTGTTTTGCAAACTCGCCATCATATGTCTTTGCTGCGTCTTTGACACGCTCATCTACATATTTTTTCGTGGCCGCCTCATTATCCTCCGTAGGGTTTGGAAGGCTAGTGATATGGTTACCGCGTATATCGAGGATACCTGTCAAGGCCCCCCCCCCCCCCCCCCCCCCCCACCAAGTGGAAGATAATCTTCCAAACTTGTATCAACATACACCTTTGTAGCCATACCTTGGGGGCGATCATCTATCACCCGCTTAACACCCGCATCCACATAAACCTTCGTAGCCGCCCCCTGATCAGTTGTTGGGTCTGCTAAATTAGTGATGAGGTGTTTTTGCATATCAAGATCCCCAGACAAGGCACCACCACTAAGTTTAAGATAGGGGAGCTCACCAATAGAGTCCCTAATTACTTTATCCTGAGTATCAACATAAGCCTTCGTAGCTAAATCTTTAGTACCCTCCTCCACCTTCTGCTTTATGGAACTCTCCAGCTGAGCTTTATCTGCATCAACCTTCGTCTGTATCTCCTGAGCGCGCATAGTCACCATCTTTCTCAAGAGCCGCTGCGTCTCCACATCACGAAAATCAACATACTTTCTAGTGGCCGCCTCTTGCTCCCCAACCGGTTCAGCGAGCTCAGTGATTCTATGGACGCCCATATTGATTTCCCCAGACACCGTTCCCCCAGACAACAGAGAAAGTCGCTCCGTAAAACCTCGCGTTGCAGCATCACTAGGTCCAGAAGGTTCTCCCACATTAGTGAGACGAAACCCGCCCATGGATAGTATACCCTGCATAGTGTCCCCATACTTGCGCACAAGCCCAGCCCGGCTGAGTTGGACAACAGTCCCAGCCTCTCCGCCGCACTTTCCAACAGACATGGTTATAGCATACGCAGTATTATGTCTTCAAATTGCTGCCAACCCGCCAGCTCACGAAGCACATGACGACATAAATGACCACAGATCACATCATCTGCCCTCTGCAGCTGAAATGTTTGGGTGCGCACGGGGCACCCTAGATAATCCAGGATCTCCTGGGGCGGGTCAAGCCCGAAACTATCGAAGTAAACCGCCATAGGTCCCATCCTGTAATAAGCCACCCAGTGGGTCCCCTCACCCTCTGATGAGTCTAGATTGACTATCCCACACTCCGGAATGTGTAGAGCCGCGGGTATATCATCGTGCATAAACACACCACGGAAGTGGGGTATATCCTTAGCCGCCTTCTCAATATCAAAGTTGCTTAATGCTTCTTTTTTTTTCATCCCCTTGCCTCTAGAGAGGTACACACCCTTTCCAGCCTTATCAAGAAGTTTGATCGCAGGGCCATAAATAGGATGGTTCCCCAAGATGTCCTTTAACACAGGCGGCAAACCCTGACCCTCCATCGCCCGGTTATGACGAGCCTGATCAACTGCCTGTGCCACACCAGCAGCCCCACCCATCAAGCCCCCCAATCCACCCAGCCAGGGGAGGGCCTTAGCCAAGAGGGGGATCACATCCCCCAATGCGGGGAAAAACCCACCCACCCTAACCATCTTTTTGATCTCACTCTTCGAGAAGGCCAGCTCAGCCCCAGAACCCGCAGCAACACTCTTCTTAATATGGTTAATCTGACGCTGGGTCAGGCCGACACTATCAGCACCGTGCAGCTGCCCCACACCCAGACGTAGGGTGGCACCAGTGCCGTCTTTCGCGGCCTTGACCAACGTCTCTTTCTGCCCCAGAGAGAGGCTCAGCCCATACGATACCAGCGCCATAGTTATCTCGCTATATCTCTAGTGTTTAATTCAAGACTGTAGTAAACTTCCTACCATCAGATTCTAAGAACAGAGACTTATCTGCAATGATCACAGCGAAAGCCTTGGTGTCTTCAGGCACAGAAACATCGAACTCCACCTTGAGGGTGATAGCCTGAACAGCGTTCTTAATGGCTTCAGACTGGGCCCGCAAATCAATAACATGTATGGGGTAGAGGACCACGTAATCCATAGGATTCACCAAGTTGGACGACTCCCGACTGGTAATACCATAGAATGCCTCCTTGAAGTCTGCAAATTTTTTGTAGGCCCGAGAGGTTTTATACTCAGCGAAGTCGATGTTCAGGTCCACTAGGGGGTAGCGCGCGCTGTTGATCAGGGCATGAATATTCTTCACCCGCACATAATCAAATATGGCATTGTTCTTCACCTGGTCACTTTCACGACCAGTTTGTAAAGCCACCAGGATCCATCGAGGTTTCTCTGTTTGGGATTTAACCCCCAACTGCCAGGTGAAGGAAGTGGACTGCGGCACCGCCAAGCTATCACACTGTAAGGCGCGGAAAGCTACAGGAACTCTAACCTTATTCTCTACCAGGGTCATGAGCGAGCTCATATAGCTCAGAGAGGGTATAACATGAGGCATCAACCAGGCGAGCTTGGTCAGTTCGATTTTGCCCTCAAGTGCCGCAGCCGCACGATGAATAGTATGAGCATCGTTCTGGAGGTCTAACAGTAGGGACTGCTTCACTCCATAGAGCACCTTCTCATAATCGTTACAAAACCCAAAGAAATATTTGAGTGGAACACAGAAACTGAAGTTGCCCGGAGTGGCAGGCTTACCCATCACGATAAGCCGTCGCCTTTACCAACCCATATTCCCTGCCGCAGCAGCCCCCACATCTGAGTCCTTATACTAACACATATTGAGGCCTTCACCCCAAGCAAAGTCCTCCCCACACGACAGAAGGGTCATCATGGTGGTGGCCTGCCCAGGATATGACACATCATCGATGGTGTTGTTGTTAAGTTGGTAACGTATTTTGCCGAACATGAACGCGACAGCATTGTTAACCAAAGCCGCCTGACTATTCGCATCATAGTGTTCCTCTCGAAACGCTCTGATCTTGCCTTCTACTAGAAGATAGCTCTTGGAGGGGAGTGTGAAGGCATCCTGAGCATGTATATCAATCTGGATAGTGGTATTCTGGTTGAGGGCAGCTGGGTTCTGTGACTCATACTCACGATACTCAAAGGATTCAATACCTTTATCAACATGTACAGGCTCGGTAATTTCAAGCATGGAAGTGCGGAGCTCGTCCATGGTGATATTATAAACGTCTAGACTTATCGCTAATTGTCTTGAAACCTCCACCTCGGCTGGCGATTTCCAGCGACTCCAGACTGGGCTGGAGCTGGGTAGCTGTAGGTTGGTCTGCGAGCTGCTTCAAAACTTCGGGCTGGACAGCGAGCTGCTTCAAAACTTCGGGCTGGACAGCGAGCTGCTTCAAAACTTCGGGCTGGACAGCGAACTGCTTCAAAAATTCGGGCTGGACAGCGAGCTGCTTCAAAACTTCGGGCTGGACAGCGAGCTGCTTCAAAACTTCGGGCTGGACAGCGAGCTGCTTCAAAACTTCAGTGCTCTTAGCTGTGAGTTCCCTCTTCAGCTGGGGCGGCAAAGGCTTGAGCTCGTCCACCAGCATTTTTGCAGCTGCGCCTGCGGAGGCCACAGACTCCGTCGTCTTGGCCACATTCCTAACTAAGGGGCTGCCAACAAATTTGGCAACTTTTCTGACGGCACTGGGTATCACCTTAGCACCTGAAGAGACCAGACTTCCAACCACCCGAGCTGCCGAGCCCAACCAATCGAACATCCCCCACCTACCCGCATCCGACGTCTTGGGAAAACATACATGGTTACACACTGCGAATATGTAGCCTTATAGTTATTTGCTCGCCTCTAAAGTTTAATTGTGCGCCGTCTTGGTCAGTCAACCAGACGCGTATGCTGTGTATACTACCAGCTTGGGTGATGAGGAGGTGGACGGCCGTTCTGGGAGACTCTAAGATCTTATAGCCAGGGCACACGTTGGGGAAGAATGAGTAGATGGTGGGGTGCCCCCCCCCCCCTCCCAGGTAAGATCCACTCCCACATTACAATTAACCAGAACACTATTCACGTAGAAGATGTCTATTGGTTTCTCCCCCTCTTTATACCCCTTAGTCAGTATTTGCGAGTCAAACCCAAGTATTTTCCGCAAAGACAAAGCGCCCATATCAACCTCATAGTCGGGGCTGGTTATCTTTACAAAGGCCCGAAGGGTTGAAGGGTTGGGTCCTATGGTGATGTAATACTTCTCCTCAGCCTTCTCATTCCAATCCTTGGCCTCCTCCATCTTTCTTTGAATCTCTCGATTGATCTGGGCGAGCTCATAAGCCCCCACTTCTATAGTGATAGTTTTCCACTCCTTCTTCTCCACACGGTAGACGAAAGTATTGTTGGTGGAGTTAACATTGCTGATGGAGTTGTAGGTCTCTAGATTCAGCAAGGCCAGCTCGTATGACTTCTGGGGGTCAAGGTACAGCGCTGGGGAGTAGTAGGTCGTCCAGTCGCTTTTATCAGACGTTACCACTAGGGATATATTCTCCTTCGATGCGAGCCGCACCTCCATCGCGGCGAGCCGGTCGCGGATTTCCTTCAACACTTGAAGCTTCATAATTAATGAGCAAAGATTCTTCTGTTCAACTTGACGGCCTGCTCCTTAGAGATCACTCTACTGCGCATAAGCTCATCCAATATCGCAGATATTTCTGTGTCAACTCCCGTATTCCCCGCCTCCTTCAAGGCCACTAACAGGGCTAGGCGCTCCACCAGAGTGTTGGGGTCGTTGTAGTATAACACACCACTACCACGGATTAGTCCGTATTTTTTTCCCTTTCTGTTATAGACTGGTATTTTGGCAAGTTGAGTCAGCCGGCTAAATGTCTCAATAGCTTGTGGGGTGTATTGCTTTGTTTTGACGAACCGCTTGGTTAGGAGATCGTACAGCGTCCCATCTGCTGGAGCCGACAATACTAGGGTGTCCCCATCAAAAGCTTGTAGCCTGCCTGCGGCTAGAGCTGCAGGATCAATAGTTAGGGTGCCGAATTTGCTTCCTCGGAGTTTCAGCCCTTGCCCACGTACGATAACCTCGTGCCGTTTTTCTAGTATGGTTTTAACACGATCCCTGTATACCTGTATAGCTGCAATATCTCGCTCTATTTGTTCAATCTCCTCTTTAGTGGTACCGCCCCTCCTCTTCTTCCCCCCGAGCGTGTTTGAATTGAGTTTTGCGGTGGTATCAAGGATGCCGCGAAGTACGTCATCCGGCTCATTGAGGAGCGCGCTAGGCATTGGGTAATTATATTTCCCACTAATGATTTCCTCATCCAAGCCCTGATCTACATCAATTATAATAGGTCCTGAAGGGGGAGTTCCAAACACTCCTTCTGGGGAGGGAGCTCTGGCCTCATCAAGAGCTCTGGCCTGTGCTCTGCCCTCAATGGCTTGAACCCTGCCCAAGGCCTCAATGGCCTGAGCTAGCTCGTTAGCTTGTTTGTCTGTTCGTCTAGCCAATTCACTGGTCTGTCTGTCCGCTATTTTAGCCAACTCACCGGTCTGAGCTTTGATGATTTGGTTTATTGCCCCCGTTTGTTGCACTGACCTCTCTGCTACAGTTTTAGTAATTGGTGTGAAGAGTTTAGCCGCCTCCTGTTGTAAATCTGCTTCCCCCATCCTCTCCGCCAGAAACCGCTGCTTCAGGCGGTCCCGACGTGCTAGATAATCCTTCACAAAAGCGTTACACTTTGCTTGGTTAGTCACATCAGCCCACATGTTGTTGCTATCACAATGACATATATATCTAAATAGAAGACTTTGGGATATAGAACCGATCGAACCCACATCGGTATTTGCCATCGTGGGCCTTGCTGGTCAGGTCGATTACTGCGAAACCGTAAGGCTTGCTAGTGCACTCTGTGAAGAACTCCCTGAATTCATCAAAGGGCATATCACCACCAACATAGGAGTCGGGATTCTTCGTATCTTGGTTGAAGATTACCAATAGATTGGTATTGTCGCGGATGGCCTGCTTGGGGATTCTGAAGAAGCTCTGTGTTAGGTAGAATGTGTCGGCACCACCGTGCCGGCCCTGGCAGAAGTACTTCTCGATCGGTCCCTGCTTCTCCAGCATGACGTCATCAAAGACCATGACAGCCCTCTCTTCGGGGTTTAGGTCCTCGACGGGGATGATGTCTTCAGCCGATCTATGACAGGAGGCAATATTTTACCCCGCAGCCTGCCCGACAGACTCGGCCCAATCCTGGAGGA
Source organism: Cepaea nemoralis (assembly GCA_014155875.1). Classification (NCBI taxonomy): domain Eukaryota; kingdom Metazoa; phylum Mollusca; class Gastropoda; order Stylommatophora; family Helicidae; genus Cepaea; species Cepaea nemoralis. The sequence goes on along the minus strand of JACEFZ010015365.1, from coordinate 26,174 downwards.
ACTGGTACTTGTCCTGCCCCAAAAACTTCGAGTACAGGTGCAGTCGGTCGTAGTTTAGATAGCCCGGCTTCAGCAGCAGGTTGAGCATCATGTTTGTTTTTCCGCACCCCGATGGCCCGCACACAACACAACGAATGGTGTCTGGCAGCAGCCAGTGGTGGTGGTGGTGGGCTTTGTCCTCAAGATCGAAGTTGGTTATCTCCATCATCAATTAAATATATACACATTTGCATTATCTTCAATATGTATTGCCTGCGCTGTAAGAAGCAGACTCCTACGCTGGAGGAGTCGGAGGTCGTGCTGAAAAATCGTCGGATAACAAGGCGCGGCATCTGTGAAGTTTGTGGGGCTAAGAAGAGCCAGATTGTTGGTATGGGGCTCCTCAACAAAGCAATGAATATGTTGCCTTTGCCTGAGATGCATATGAGGCTGCCTAAGGGCGTCAGCTCTGAGGATGTTCCTGGGGGATCGTTCCAGAATACTGGGAAATATAGCTACTGCGGCCCTTTCACTAAACTAGATAAGCGGATGGTCCAAGGCTATGAGGGGGCCAACACACTCGACCGCGCCTGCAAGGCTCACGACATTGCTTATGCGGCTCACAGTGATACAGCTAACCGCAACGTTGCTGATGATGTCCTAGCCGCGGCGGCTGAAAATATTGCGGCGTCTGGTGATGTCCCCGACTGGGAGAGGCTCGATGCCCGCATAGTCTCAGCTCTGATGTCTGCCAAGAGCCGCTTTGGTATGGGTGCGCCCTCGTTTTGAATATATAGACATCTGCAGCATATCAATATGTATTGTTTTCGGTGTAAGAGGCAGACCCCCACTAAGGGTGGGGCGATTACCAGGATGAAAAATTGGCGGTCGGTTAAGCGCGGCACCTGTGTTGTGTGTGGTGGAAGGAAGAGTCAGATTGTTGGTGGGAAAGGACTCATCCTGGGACCCTACTCACCGCTCAAGGATATCCCCCTCTTGGGATGATTGTTACAATAATGGAGCGTGTTTACTACAGCCCGCAAGGTTATTGGAAAGGACATTCAGCTGTGAAGAAGCTGGCTGCTTCGGTTAAGGTCAGTGAGACTGAGGCTAGGGAGTGGCTTCAAAAGCAGGCTATCTGGAAAATCTACCTGCCGCGGCCTTGCTATATTCCACGACCCCACATCGCTGAGTCCACACCGAATGCTGTCCGTCAAGCAGATCTCTTGTTTCTCCCGCATGAACGCGTTGGCCGCAAGACCTATAGGTATGCCTTGACGGTGGTTGATGTTGCCTCGCGCTATAAGGAGGCTGAGCCGCTAACAGATAAGAGTAGCGACGCGGTCGCATCAGCACTTGGACGGATCTATAAACGCGGGCCGCTCAGATGGCCTAATCTTTTGCAGATTAACCCTGGGCGGGAGTTTATGGGTGCCGTCAGTCAGCTGGTTGCTAAGCATAAGACACAGGTACGTCGTGGGCAGGTTGGGAACCATCGTCAGCAGGCCATTGTCGAGCGGTTCAACCGCACTCTGGCAGAGAGACTGTTCGGGGCCCACTATGCCCAGGAGTTGTTGCTCGCTGCCCTAGGCTCAGATGAACGGTCGGTCGAATGGGTGAGAGCTCTACCCCAGGTAGTCGCTGCGATCAATAATGAGGTGACTCGTTTGACTGGTAAGAAGCCAGCTGAGGCGATTAAGGATTCGTCCGTCTCCCACGCTCCAGCCGCGCCTGCCCGCCGCGCTATCGGGCGTAAGGAACCTTTGATTCCAGCCGACTCGCAGGTCAGGTATCTCTATTCAGCGGGCGAGCTCGAAGGAGGCCAGCGTCGTGCCACTGATCCTACATGGTCGCTGACTTTGCACAGGATTCATCATATCACCCAGGAAGAGAGGCAGCCCACTCTTTACTATGTAGTGGATGGGCCGGCTCGTGGATTTGTGCGTGAGGAGCTGCTCATTGCTTCTCCAGACACACAGCTACCCCCTAGCAGGATTCTAGGTAGCCGTAGGCCATAGTGTTGACACCATCAGCACAAATCCACTTTTTCGTGTCCATGGGGCTCAGAGATGTTTTGTTCATCTCATAAACCCCTATCTGGTGGCCCTTGCTTCGTATGGCAACCTGTGTGTGCTTGTATTCACGCTGGCCGAACAGACTGTCCTTGTAGTGTTCGTGTCTGAGGTCCTTCTTCACAACTGCCCGAGCCACTCCTTTGGCTTTCTTGATGTTGGTAGTTTCGAGGATTGAGTACATCTTCGGTCTGAGACCGACGAACTCTGCTATCGAGCGACCGTTGCATTCGTCTTTGAATTTGCCAACCACCTTTTTATTCGCAGTCGAATGGTTGGGGTGGTCACGCGGATAATCTGAGAAGTCGTACCAGTCGGGGTGAGCCTTCATGTCTGCGTACACATCCTCAGTCTCCACCTGAAGTAGAAGGGAGTCAGTATCAGTGTAGCAGAGCTGGAGTCTATTACCGTATTGGGGTTTAAGTCGGTTGTACCAGAAGTCGTACATGAGGTGCTTGGATAGGTGCAGGATGGACTGTCCACAATAGACTGGTTTATTCAGCTGGACCCTGGCCTTGATGCCGTACACCGCAACCAGCCCACCGTTGAAGATTCTGCACGATTCATAGTTATGGTTGGCAATTAATTTTCGGAGTCGGTCAGTCTCGGTGCCTCTGACAAGGTTGACTCTGATACGTTTGCGAACATTCTCCATACTCTTCCCGAAGACGGCATTGTTCATCAGCTTGAAGAAGTCCTTCTCAAATTCCGACTTGGCTTGGGCTCGTAGAGAGGTGGTCATCTCTATGTAGGGTTTCATCCATTGGGACTGATTGAACTTGATGGCTCGGTGGATCTGGGTGACCTCTAGACCGAGGTTGTGATAGAGTTTGAGATTGCGGTAGTGGACGACGTATCGCTCCTTGTTGTGGAGGTGGGGTACCAGCTTTGTTTGCTCCGTGAACTTACCCCCCAGTTTGTTCTGATAGCTGCTCAACCAGGCCTCTGGGATGGCCATGGTTTCAGGGGCTAGCGGATAGTCGCTGTGGGCTTCATGTAGATGCGATGGGTACTTCATATCAACCTCAACAAGCCATCCCTCTGGGGCGTTGTCGGGGGTGTTCAGTACCTCCTTGAGAGTTGGATTGGCCTATTGGAACCCACCGGTGGGGAGGTATTCCATCATAGCCCACCCATACAGATTATTTCCATCTAGGTACACGATCCATGAATTGGGAGTCGTGGGGTTGTAGTCTAAAGTCCTGGGGTTGTTGGCTTTGGCATATCGCTTTGAGACCATGGCCACACCCCCTCGGAGACCCTTCTCAAAGAGGTGCATATCCAAGTCGGTTAGGAGCTCGAGTTGCACCTTCGTCTTTTTTAGGAGTGCGTCCCATGCCAGACCGGGTGCACTGATGTAGTGGGCTGGGTCGAGCTGATATACCAGCATGCAGGTGTCTCGGAATGCCTCGAAGATATCAGCCAACAAGCAGATGTCTGTTTTCAGGTATAGGTCGTGGTAGCCTCCGAGTGTTTTGCAGTCGAGCTCCTGCCACACTTTCTGGGCGTGGGCATAGTCAGAGTCACTGATTCCTTCTCGGGTGAGCTTGTTGTAGAATGCCTCTTTGGGTGGTAGGCGGTCCTCTGCAAAGCGCTCAAAGCTGTCAATATATTCGTAGGGGTATACACCCTTGCTGAGAAGGAGATGTGAATGGCTCTTGCTTAGCGTGGCCCTGAACTTGCTCATTAAGGCAGTCCAGGGGGTGTGCTTCTCTGTGTTGCACGTCTCACATCTTGAGATTATGTCGTTGCCGCTACGTGTCAAAGCCATTGATTTGCCACAGTGTGTCAGCTCGCTGAGGTTCCCTACCAGGGTGTCTAGAGAGCTATTCATGAACTGTAGGCTGTTAATGAATTGCAGCTGCCCGATTGTGAAGGAGGCGTACTTCTCTATGGTGTTTGGTGTGCAGGTGATTGTTGTGTTGTCTACTTGTTTGGTTTGCCATTTTCCATCTTTCTTCTTCTTGTAGACGGTTCTTTTTCCCTAGTCCAGACGGCCGGCCGCTTGCATGATGATGTGGGAGTTGTATCCTCTTAGATTGTGGAAGACTATAGGTATCCTCAGCTTGTCTCTGTTTATACGCAATGCTAGATTACAGACATTGTGGGCTGTGCCCCGGTATTTGCCTGTAATATGGCAGTGGTCTCTCACCTTGTCCCCCTCCAGTGGCTCTTCACAGATGTGGCAGGTCGTGGCGGAGGCAAAGTCTTCACGGTCTTTTTGCCCCAGCACCATCAGTGCCGGCAGCTGTAACTTATTGTGGATGATGACCTGTTCTCGCCCCAAGCGTAGGAGGAATTCATCGGCAGCGTCCTCCCCCCGATATATGACTGGATTTGTGATGAGGCAGTCAGAGCATACAATGGTGTAGCCGAAGCCGCAGGGGGGCTGCTCGGCAAGTTGTCGTGTTTTGCTTTGGTTTGGGTCCATTGCCGCGCCATGTACTTGAACGTTCAATGTCTCAAAGTCTGCTTAAATGATGTATGGCGCCCTCATCTGTTTCTGGAGGGACTTGAACTTCAACTTTCCTTCTTTAGACATGACATTCACCTGGCTGGCTGTGTTGATGCCTTGACAGAGTGGCTCATGCTGGTCCAAGGTTTCCTGAGAGGAGTGTACATGGAGACAGTTGAGACATGGATACTTCTTACACTTGTGTTTGCTGTTTCCGTATAGAAGCCGCCCCACATCCTTGACCCAGACATAGTGCCTATTCTCATCCTTACACAGGAGCAAGAGGTTGATTTGGTTGCGTTTGAGTGTGGTGGTTCGGAGTATCGTTGGTCCATTGTCCCATCCAAAGACCCTGATGGCTATGGTGGGATTCTGGTTTTCGAACTTAGCAATACTGGTCAGCTGCACTGGGAACTGGATTCCTCCAAAGTTTAGCTCTCCCAGGTGGGCGCTATAATTGTTGAGCCTATCAGGGTGCTCTCCGTGCACTACTGGGTAGAGCGCTGAGAGTATGGCCCATTCAAAGCAGCGGTTGTCCTCATTCTTCACATTCACAACAGTACGTGGTGGGATGAAGCTGGGGGTCGTGAAGTAGCTAGAGCCTCGGAATGGTTGGTATTTTGCAATGTAGAGGTCGAGCTGCACACACTCATCATAGGTCCAATCAAAGCCCTGTACGGTGAAGCATTCACTGTCAGCGAATATCTTGGCTCTGGCGAGGTTCATCCCTCATCAATATCCCCCTCATGCAGTACTTCATAGTTCCTGCTTCCGTGGGTGGCGATTGCCGTAATTAGTTCACCTTCTGGGATGGTGCGATAGTATTTTAGATGGAGATATAGCTGCATTTTAACACTGCCGTACTCCTCTAGCGCTTTTACTATCAAGGTCTTGGTGGCAGGTCTCATCGCTTCGAGAAATAGATCTGGGTTGTCGTACTCGGTGCCGTCGGGTACGACGGCTTCATATTTTCTCAAGCTCCCCTCAACCTCCCGGGTGAGTTTGAATTCAGGTGCGTTGCGATAGAATGCCTCCACCCTCTCTTCCTCCTTCTCTCGTAGGCGCTCGCATCGGGCAAGGAACTCGGCTTCGAGGTCAGCGTGGCGCTCGGCGCGCTGCTGGGCGCGGTGTCGGCGCTCGGCACTGATCGCGGCTCGGTCCTCGGCGGTCCCGTGTATGAATCTCAGAGTGGTGGTAATCCCTGCTTCGAGTCGCGCCCCATGTAGATTAGGGTTCTTCTCGAGCAGGGCGGCCCTAGCCATCTCGCGCGCTCTGGATATTTCCCCCTCAAGAACGGCCTTCCTCCTCCCACTGTATAGCATCCCATACTCGCGGGCTTGCTGCTTCAGCTGATTCAGCGTTGGCATGGCTAAATACACAGATCCGCCAGTCTCTAACTGGTGCGTGTGTAAGTACACCGATGACTTCACCTCTCTCTAATTGAAAATTCAGTCCACTCTAATCTTAGCAATTCGCCGAATCTCTGCATTATAGTCCTTTACATTCTCTTCGTACCAAATTTGGTGATACTCCTTATCATATCCACATTCTTTACATATTTCTAGGAGGTTGGCGACCCCCTTCCCACACTTCCGACATGGTTTAGTGTTTGAACCCTTCCGTATTAGCACTGCATGTACCCTGCAGTACTCCCTCATACAGCTACGATTGCACGGCTCCGTGGAACGTAGCCGTAGCCACTTACAGTTGTTCTTCGCGGTGCGCATTTTGGTATGTCCGCAGATAATACACTCTAAAATAACGGATCGGTCGCCTGTAGGCGACCCGTGCGTTCGCTCCGGGATGATACAACAGAGGACGTCCCGGTCGCCTGTAGGCGACCCGCGCTCTGGAACAGAGGACTGTCTGCGCCCCAGGGCCCTGGGGGCGGGGCCCCGGGGGTTGGGTCCCTAGGGGGCTTTCTTTTGGCGCTCCTCCACTGCCACAACCCTTTTGGCCCCAAAGCCCCATTGTACATCTACTAAAGATATGTGGTCTTAATCTTCACCCCCTCAACCCTCCCCCAACCCGAAGTAACATTCATCAATGTGCAAACAACCTATGTGATAGAGAGTGTATGGCATTGGTTTTGTTTCCCGTACATATGTACCTACTGTGCTCGCCATAAATGAGGCGCTGGAACCTCTTGCCCCCGGGTAGATTGGGCCCATTAGCTATTACAGCAGACAATCTAGGAGATTGAAAACTTCCATTAATACCCCCAAGTTTAAGGTGGACCGACGTGCCGAGGACTGAATGGCCACGGGTCAGCTGGTCGTGAACGTGGAACGTCTGGTATGCGGGCGGGGCAGCACCAGGCGTATGGACTCCTGAGGGACATCCCCTGCCCCTTCCCTAGCAGGCAGGCTCTACTAGGGTGACCGCTAATTTCCTGCAATATCCAAACTTTGTGTATATGGTATTATTTAAACAAGGGAATCGTCGCCGGAGCTACGGAGCACGTGCTCTGCGCTTGACACATCCTCCAGAGGCTAGCGAAGAGAGAGTGAGGAGGAGAAGACTAGGAAATAGTATGAGAAGAAAGCATAGATATAGGAGGGTAAGGTGCCACGAGAACAAGTCGAAAAGTGGAGAGACTAGGTCTCAACAATGTAAGTGTGGGATATTGGAACTGTCGTAGTGCCAGGCAGAGAGGTCCTGTATTGGAGAGGTTAATATATGATGTTGATGTCCTCATGCTCCAGGAGCTAAATACAGACAAATACCATTGCCCTGGGTATGCCAGTTATATAAACCCTACTGGGCAGATGAGACATTGGCAAGGTCTGCTGGTGAAGGAAGGAGTGAAGCATGTAGTACTCGGCTTGAGCCAGTGGAATCACAGTGCAAGAGAGGTCCAGGGTATTCAAGTGGAGATTGGGGGCTTAAGTTGGAACATCATAAATGTATATGCCACAGTGGACTGTTTTGTCAGAAAGGAACAATGGGACTGGCTTAAGGAAATGGAGGAATTACCAGGTGATAGGCTACTCATATGAGGAGACTTCAATCCGAGGAACAGAGATTGGGACAGCGGTGGAGAAAACCGAAAGGAAATTGCCCTTGCGGATGCCATGGTGGATTCCGGTGTGGTCTGCATAATTGATGGTAGGCCGACTAGAATGGCAATGAGGCCTGGCGATGCGGACACAGCTATTGACTTGGCACTTGTCTCCCAGTCATCAGTCCATGATGTAAAGTGGACTGTTTAGAATGACCATGGGAGTGATCACATGCCATACTCAGTCCTGATCTCTAAATCCAGGAAAGTTAAGGCTGGGAGAGCGCGCAAGACCTTCCGGAATGAGTGGACCGACAGCCTTCTTGGACGCCTCAGACAGGGGGCATGCAACAGGGCTGTTAAATCTCCTTTTTTGCAGCCCCCCCCCCCCCCCCCCAGGTGGACTGCTTGGAAAGCAAAGAGAACTGCAGTGAAGCAGCTAAGGAAGGTGTGACAGACATCCAGAAGTTCACGAGAGGAAGTGGACACAGCGGAAAATGTCAAGAAAGACAAGGTGGTAGTTTTCAAGCGCCGTGCTGCAGAAGTCAAAAAGGCAAAACGGGAATGTTTCATAAATGAGATTGGAGGTGATAAAACACTGCAAAAATTCTGGAAACTGCACAGACAAATACAAAGAAAAGATCGGCATATGACAGTGGGAACAATTTATAGAGGTGATGGTGTGCGCGTGACAACAGACAAAGAGAAAGGGGAGGCGTTTCTCCAGAGATTTTTAAAGCAGACATCATGATGATGTGGACACCAGAGATGCAGTTAGAGAGGAGTTATCTGGCATCATAAAGAATATACCTTATGAAGACATCATACAGGTTGAAGATGTTAAACATATTTTGAAAAAGGCAAAAGACACGGCACCAGAACCTGATGAGGTTAGGTATGGCCACATGAAGGCTTTGAGCGATGAGACCTGAAGGAGATGACCGACTGCTTTAACCAGAGCATTAGGACAGCATCAGTACCGCAGGATTAGATACACAGTTATCTCATCCTTCTCCCAAATCCATTCAAGGATCATTCAAAGCTTAGCGGCTTTAGGATCATCATCCTTCAAAATACATTTGGGAATGTTTTAGAGAAGATAGTCGCTGTCAAACTGCAAGTGTTTTTGGAAAGGGGGAACCTTCTTCCAAGAGGCCTCGGGAGTTACAGGCCAGGAAAAGATACCTGTTCAAATGCAGCCACTTTTGCCTTTGACGTTTATGAGGGGTTCCAGAGTAGACAGGAAACGATGGCGGCATCGCTTGATCTCGAGGATGCGTACAATAAAGTTCGATATGATATTTTGATGACCGCACTGATGGAGAATGGGGTAAATGCCTGGTTGGTGAACTGGATAGTGGCCGTCCTGCATTCTCGTCGGATTGCTCTCCGTCTGTGTGTATGGACCTCAGAGCCACATATTTTAACCCCGGAACTGCCACAGGGATCCACAATCTCACCTGTGCTCTTTAACGTGTATACGAGCAAAATTGCAAACCTAGAAGCACAAGGGGTTGGAAGGATACTAACATTTGCAAATGATATTCTTGCATATAGACAGAGGAGAGATAAGGAGCAAACAGCCTAGGAGCTACAGGCGACAGTAGACAAAGTGATTGAATGGTGCACTGAAATGGGTGATGTCATCCTCCCGGAAAATGCAACTGTTTTGTGGTGCTCTCTGGACAACAGGGTTGTGAGTGCTGATGTCCCAAGCCTCACGATAGATGGTGGAAGCGTCAACAGAGAGAACAAATTGAGGTATCTGGGAATCATATTTGGCAGGAATCTGTCCTTCAAGGACCATGTGGAGACGGTTGTGACAAGATCTCAAAAGGGACTCAACACACTTAAAACTGTGGCTGCAATGGACAGAGCAGAGCATGCTTTTCACACTATACCAGCACTTGATCCTCTCAGTGATTGATTATGGACAAGGACTACTCACTGTCTCAAAGAGTCAGCTGGTGAGACTGGAGCGCATACAGAACGAGGCTATGCGGGTCATTCTGGGATGCACCAGAGACACCCCAGTTGTGTGTATGCGTTACATCTTTGGTTTGCTGACTGTTGCTAGTAGGTTCAAGGTGATGCAGGCGAAGGCATACCTCAGAGTAGCTGCTGAAAAGATCACCCGTTGCATGAGGCTCTGGATGCAGTTAAGGGTCAGCGACTGATAAGAGGGAAATCATGGATGGCTCAGGCGGAGGATACGATCAGACAGGTGTGCATCTTGGAGAACATTAGACAAGGAAAGGAGTGGGTTAGAGTGCCAGCGGAGCAGTTAGACTTGTGCAGAGTCTCAAATCACATTGAGCCGGGAGTGCAGGGAGTGGCCAGCAGGGGCCACGAAGTGGCAATCCAACAACTAATTGAAGATAACGCTCGCCGGGTGATGTGATTATCTACACAGATGGTTCGGTGTTGAGAGGTAGTACAAGTGCCTGGGGGTTCTTGGCAAAGGCTAATGGCCGACGTTTGGTGCAGGAGAGCCTGGCATATGATACCACAACATCTAGCTTAAGAATGAAGGTGGAGGCAGTCAGTGCAGCTTTCTGCTGGATGGAGAATATGACACACACACACACACACACACACACACACACATACATCGTGATTGTAACTGACTCAGAAAGCATGCTGAGTAGGGTGAGGACAGGTAAGCTTCTTGCAGAGTGGCTTGCTTCACTTCGGAAGTCACGGGTGGCAAGCATCGTCTGGATCTTTTCACCTGGGCATGCTGGTGTGCTGGAGAATAATCAGGCAGACATATTGGCTGGCTCTGCAAAACTTGGTGGAGTATTGATGCATGATAAGTGTCGTGTCTTCCTTTAAAGTGTCGTCTCTGGAGTGAGGGGAGTCAACACCCACATTATAATTTTTTTTCCTATCAATATCCTGGAGAATCCACCAGCTTCCGTCCAACACACTCCATCAGCCCGTGGACACCTTTTCCTCTCTCTATCACCGTCGTACTATGCCCCCTCTCGTTCTTCCCCAAGCAACATATTCAACAACTCTTGCTTCTAAAAATTAATAAAGATTAATTTATTGAAAGAAAAGTGTAATGTATGTGAGACGTGTATGCGAAGAAAATGTGTGAGGTGTTCTATAATGTGTGTAGGATCGGACCCTCAGATAATAGCATAGTCAGTTCATCCTTGCAAGGACACACCACAGCACGTTAAGTCAGAACAAGTCCATCTCACCCAGGGCTGTATCCCTCCTGCCGGACACTGAGGGTCATCTGTAGGTTCCTGGTAATCCATCTTCCTGATCATCCGAAATAGATACTGTTTGTAAATTACAGCTGATCATGGACCAGTTGCACACTACACATAAGTTCCTATCGTTCCTAAAAATTGTACGAATCCTTTGTTGGGTGTACTTAGGTATCACTGTTATTGTTAATATACTTGATCTTAACTAGTGTCTATAACGTCTCAAGTATGATGTCTTTGGTAATATTTCACTGGAATCTATCACACGATGTGACTTACATTTTAATGTTCTCGTTCCTTTAACAATGTTTGTATGATGTGTGACATATCAACAATCATCACCCATCCTAGGTGAACCTTAACACACAGGAGTCGTTATATTGGTTGGCTCTTCTGAGTCATGTTATGGTGAACCCTCCTGATTATGAGTCCAGCGTAAACATAATACCATCTTTCTTCTCGGGGGTTATTCGTTTTGCGTCAGAAAGCATTGGGTGTCCAACTGGTGTTCTTCCAATTGGAGTTGCACTTCTTCAAAACCAGTGTTGAACTTCCTCATAACTGGCAGGGAACCTGTTAGAGAAACAACACATCTGGTGATAGCACTAGTCACTGATCCTACCGGCTGAGTGTAAGCCTATTGCCTTGCTCTGTTATTTCTCAGCTAACTAAACTCTGTCATAGAGCCTAGTAGCTCCTCACCTACGTCCGAATCAGGCTATGACAAGGAAAGACCCATAAACAGAGTGCAAAACGTCAGTGGGCAAGCCACTGAAAGATCCCCTCATTGGACACTTTCCCCATCTCCTAACCCATCTTAAATCTCTCCAAATATCACCCCGCTATCCTATTCATCCTAGTAGAGCCAATTATCACTTCACTACTCTAACTAGTTTTCAACTAACAGTGCTAATCATCACACTCTAGTTTTAACAATACTACTGCCTATATTAATTAGAACTAATTATATAATAGGTTCTACCTTATACGGCACTGCAGTTTTTACTCAATCACATCTAAGTTTGCTATGACAGGCACGTGTAAAATAAATCTTATTAATCCCGCACACGTTAGATATTCTTAACTCCCTACCTGCCGTGCCAACGCACGTCTGCCTAGCTTAACGTTTCGAGTTACACTCGTTGTCCCCAAATCGGGTTTTTTGGCAAACGCCTAAAATTGGTCACGTGACGTTATTCTTTTTGTCCACACAGGTGTTATTTTGGGCAGATCCTAGATTGTCAGGAATCTATCTCCCCTGGCTTAATCAATGTCAGATTCGTCCTCCCATGTTTTGACATCCAAAACAAGCTAGCGAGTTACTGTATGGTCCCAACAACAGTTTTCAATAACAAGCCGCCAATCTTCTGTCGAGTGGTGACAATCACAGCCGCTATTTCGCCTGATGTCCGGAAACTCTAAATGACAGACGGGACTGTTTCATGTCCCGAGCCGGCAAATTCTACTTGGATTTGACTATTTATGAACTGTCAAAGTGGCCTATTGATTCATCTCACTCACCATCGAATGTTCCTATTTTGCCGACCAGATGTGAACACGTGCAGCTGCAACCCAGACTGTTTTTTCTGTATTAGTTGAAACAACCTGTGGCCTCGAACATGTTGTTAATCCGAACGCCTTTTATTGTCATCACTGGTTAATCACGGTGGTCTATTTTGTGACAATAAGGCAGACGTGGTTGCGGCCTTGTGGGAGCACGTGTACACCTCGGAGGAGCAAATGAATCACCATGGTCTAGCAAGGATGCGACAGAGAGGAATGACGAGGGGATCTGGCCGCTGCTCGACACAAAGACGAAAGGCGAGACGCACATATAATCATATTGCTACTGGTACTATTGGGGTTGGAACTCTTCGCTGGCTTCTGAGGTGGGGACAGAGCGCTTATGGGAATACCCCGAATGCTGTTTTGTCGGTTCCTAAATCAACCAATCAATCAATATTTCTCAGAGCAAAACTATACAGAAAAATGTTGAATATGTTGATAGATGGTTTGTTTCGTAGTGACGCCAAAGATTGTACTCTTTCAAAACGGCAACTTTCAATATTACGCAACTGGTTTTCTGGTCCCTTGTTTCCACAAAGTACTTTACTCCCTATTCTACATTGAAAACGCGACACTCAGCGTCCACTTTCATTTTCTTAGTAGCCATAATGAAGGGTGAAGTACATGGGATCTGAAAATTGAAAAAGGCATTGAATTAGAAACTTAATTAAATTCCTATTGAAACACACAAAAAAGCAGAGGACTAGGTATCACTGGTGAATCTAGGGCTCATCAAAGGTATATATAAAGTGTATAGATAACTTTGGTAATAGAATATATCTCATAATTTTCTTCTTCTTCAGCGTTCCGAGCCATTGAGGTTCTTTGCTGCAGATACAATCCGTCTCCATTCGTCTCTCTGGTGGACCTTCTCTTGCCAGTCGTTGATTCCAAGTGCTTGTAGGTCTGTATATGTATTATCTCTCCACCGCCTTCTTGGTCTACCTCGGGGTATATCTCATAATAACGTTTGCAAAATATATAAATACGGCCGGCCTAAATAGACAGCCCAGAACAGAGTTTTTCAACCAGGGTTCAGCGAGTGGCAGCCAGGGGGTCCGCCGAAACAGACCGAAATCACACAAATGCAACAATTCTGCTCATCTGGTTTATTACAAAATGTAGAGACCAGCTCGATTAACACCTTGACCGAGGAATTCTTCTGAGCTAGGTATAATATTTTCGTAATAACACGAGGCTACTATATTTTTATGCTATGTTTGCTATTTTATTGTCTATATTCACACTTGTAGTTCACAGGCCGGCTTCGTGGCTTAGAGGTTATGAATTTTCTCTGTAATCTCGTATACTCTCGTGGGTAACGTGATGACGGTGAGAATCAGCAGTGGTTCGAATTGCATAGGTAACTTACGGGGTATGTGAGCCGGCCGCTCAGAAAGCAATGGCAAACTACTGAGCGTAATCTTGTCAAGAAATCAACATACAGCTGAAAGATGCTGGAGTTGACATTGATGTCCTGTAAAGGATATGCAATAAAAAAAAAAGTTCACTTACCTATCATTGTCAAACAAAGAAATCCTTGTTACATACCTATCAAATGGATGGCTGGCAAATAAAGGTAAATATTTCTGGAGCATCGGACCACTGTTGACAACCGGACGCATCTGGGGAAGAGAAAGATGCGTGCGTGTGTGTGTCTGTGTGTGTGTGTGTGTGTATGTGTGTGTGTGTGTGTTGCCATGGAAACCATGATAACGTCAGAGCGTAGGTGGCTCTACCACAAACCAAGGAAGGACTTAGGGTGGCGCGAAATAAGCTAACATTACAATAAACAATAAAATCTAGATAAAATAATTTATAATTGAAAACTTTAAACTTAAGACGGTCTCCGCACGTGTGAGGATCTCTTATTATTCTAAACATAATATGTACATTTAAATTGTATCACAACCACTCGTGTTCTATTTTAGTCTAGTTTAGTCGATGGATCAACATCACGGCAAACGGGTGCAACCCATAAGTGAGTGCTCCGTTCTCCTCCTAAATCAAATCTGAGTCTGGAGAAATTCAGCACAGTGCACGAACTCCGTAGCACCGGTGAGGATCCTGAAATACTTTGGGTAGATTTTTAACTCGAAATTTTGCCGGAGCAGCGCCGTTAGGCTACTCTTTTTCGATTTCCGACTGTCAAGGCATCTTTTACGTGCGCAACAATACACACGGACGTCCGATCTCACTACCCAGAGACCAGGGGAAATTTTTACTAGAAGTCCACGTTAAAAAATCGCGGTCCTCACCGGGGCTTGAGCCCGGGACCTCCAGCACTCGAGGCGGACAGCATACCTCGAGACCACGCGGCCTCTGTTCTATTCGTGTTCTATACTTCATATCAAGCAAGCAAGTTCGAGTACTGTCGGCGGGCCGGATGAAATGACGTGGCGGGACGGATCCGGCCCTCGGGCCACAGTTTGGTGACCTCTGCTCTAAATGACTACTTACCCTAAGATGAACTGTCAAATGTAAAGACTTAATCTTCTACCTTTGGCAATATCGGGTGTTGTTGTCTTCACTTCTATCCGGTTTGTTGTCTCTATCAGTCACAAGAATTTATTTCCCCAATTGAACAGACCGTTCGAATGCATGTTCGACCAGACCCTTCCAGGAATTCCCTCTTTCTAAGCTACTGCCCTTTCTCTTCTTACCTCACCGTGCAGAGAATGATGTGCACTCATTGACTCGCTGGTAGACATGTGTTCATGCACTTTGCTCATAAACGTATGCATGATCGCCTACGTTATTTGATGTTATTGTTCACTAACATTTTGTTGTTTAGTTCTGTTTTCTCAATAATGTGCATAACCAAAAAATAAAATATAGTTTGAAAACAGTGTACTACAGAAGATTGGCAATGAGGGGAGATAAAATAATCTAAATCAATATTAACGCAAGCAGGGGAGATAACCTTAGCTATGTTTTCGTATAGTAGATATATTGGTTATTTATTTTGAAGTTAATTGTTACAGTTTACTTTAAGTGCCTCTTTAAGTGGAAGCTATCCTGCAATCATGCAATCAAACAAACGTTTTATTTGCTTTTACTATCTTGTATTAATCCATAGATAACTTTTAAAATTGTATAATATCGTACACGATATTACCTTACTTCAAGAGTGGAAGGTCCTAACAATTATTTGATTAACCATATTTCGTGTAGGCTTTAAATATAATTATTTTTGGCAGGTACACACGTGTACCTTGTAATTGTACTCTGAAATTGTGGCTAACATCAAAGTGTAGTATCTGCACTTGATCTTCTCAGGGCTGCAAGCAGAGGTCAACCGAATGACACACAGGGACGCGGGTACCTGATGGAGCGGCTCTGCCACCCCCGTGAGAACGACGAGCCCTTAAAAATTGTAACTACTGGCGGTTAAGATCATCATCATCATCATCATCATCATCATCATCATCATCATCATCATCATCATCATCATCATCATCATCATCATCATCATCATCATCATCATCATCATCATCATCATCATCATCAACATCAACATCATCATCATTATCATCATTCATCTTCCACTTCTGCCGTCAAGCGTCGTGGGGAGGAATAATTTGCGTTCCAGCGCCAGGTGGGCGGCACTGGATAGTGTCATTCCGTGTGGTTGTACAATGTCTCTGGTGTGGTCAATCCATTTTCTTCTTGGACGTCCTCGTGGTCTCGTAGCAGATGATCTTTGATGTAAGGCCAGTGATGGTAGTTGCTGATGTTGCATTCTAACGACATGGCCAAACCACTTGATCTTCTGCCTTTCAATAAATGTGGCACAAGGTGTTGATCCCACAGTCTGTCTGATAGTAACATTTCTTACTCGGTCTCGGATTGTTAAGTTGGCAGCTCTCCTCAGGCATCTCATTTCGCAGGTGTTGATTTTGCGAAGGTGTAATTTGGATAAAGTCCAGGTTTGAGATTGGTAGCATAGGGTTGGTGTGAATATGCTGTTTATTATCTGTCGTTTTGCGGACATGGGTATATTTGGATGTTTCAGTAAGGGTGATAGTTGATATGTAAGTGCACTAGCTTTTTGACATCTGATTTCGATTTCTCTGTCCAATCTGCCATCTTCTGTGATCATACTTCCAAGATATTTGAATTCTTTAACTTGTTTCAGAGTTGTGTTATTTATCTGTATACTTAGTGGGCCTGGCGATCTGCTAACTTGCATTACTTCGGTTTTGGCTGTGTTTATACTCATATTGTATCTGCTGCAGGTTGAACTCAGATTAGTAATATGATTTTGTAGTCTGCCCTCATCGCTGTAAAACAGGCACTGATCGTCTGCAAATAGAAGTTCATTTATTTCCTGTGGGTCAGTTGTTTCATCTGGAGTAAAGAGTTCTAAATTTTCTGAATCTGTTCTGTCGAGACTTGCTTCATTGGAAATTGATTGATTGATTTAGGAACCGACATCACAGCATTCGGGACATTCCCATAAGCGCTCCGTCCCCATCCTCAGCAGCCAGCGAAGAGTTCCAACACTAATAGTTCCAGTAGCAATCTGATTATATGTCCATCTCGCCTTTCCTCTGAGCGTCGAGAGTCGGCAGGATCCCCTCGTCACACCTCGCTGTCTCATTCTAACTAGACTATGGTGATCCATTTGCTCCTCCGAGGTGTACACGTGCTCCAACAAGGCCGCAACCACATCTGTTTTGTCATACATCAATACTCCATCATGTTTTGCCGAGCCAGCCAATCTGTCCGCCTGTTCATTCCCCAGCACACCGGCATGCCCAGGAGAAAAGATCCAGGTGATGCTTGCTACCCGTGACCTCCGAAGCGAATCAAGCCACTCTGCACGAAACTTGCTTGTTCTCACCCTCCTCAGCATGCTTTCTGAGTCAGTAACAATCACAATGTGTGTATATATCGTGTTCTCTATCCAGCGGAAAGCTGCACTAACCGCCTCCACCTCCATTCTTAAGCTAGATGTAGTGTCATCATACGCCAGGCTCTCCTGCACCAAACGCCGACCATTAGTTTTTGCAAAGAATCCCCAGGCACTTCTCCTACCTCTCAACACCGACCCATCCGTGTAGATAATCACATCACCCGGGCGAGCATTGTCCTGAATTAGTTGCTGAATTTCCACTTCCGTGGCCCCTGCTGGCCACTCCCTGCACTCCAGGCTCAATGTGATTATAACCATGCACATGTCTGACTGCTCGGCTGGCACTCTGACCCACTCCTCTCCTCGCCTGATGTTAACCAAGGAGCACACCTGTCTGATCGTATCCTCCGCCTGAGCCATCCATGATTTCCCTCTATATCAGTCTCTGACCCTTAACTACGTCCAGCGCCTCATGCAACGGGTGATCTGTGTCTGCAGCTACTCTGAGGTATGCCTTCGCTTGCATCACCTTGTGCCTACCAGCAACAGTAGGCAGACCAAGGATGTAACGCATACACACTACTGGAGTGTCTCTGGTGCATCCCAGAATGACCGCATAGCTTCATTCTGTATGCGCTCTAATTTCACCAGCTGACTCTTTGAGACAGTGAGCAGTCCTAGTCCATAATCAATCACTGAGAGGATCAAGTGCTGGTATAGTGTGAAGAGCATTCTCTACTCTGTGTCCATTGCAGCAATAGTTTTAAGTGCGTTTAGTCCCTTTTGAGATCTTGTCACAACCGTCTCCACATGGTCCTTGAAGGACAGACTCCTGTCAAATGTGATTCCCAGATACTTCAGTTTGTTCTCTCTTTTGACGCTTCTGTCATCTATCGTGAGGCTTGGGGCATCATCTCTCACAATCCTGTTGTCCAGAGAGCACCACAACACCCCCTCCTTTTCCGGGCTGATGACAGCACTCATTTCAGTGCACCAGTCAATCACTTTGTCTACTGTCACCTGTAGCTCCTGGGCTGTTTGATCCCTATTTCACGCCTGCCTGTATGCAAGGATATCATCTGCAAATGTTAGAATCCTTCCAACCCCTGGTGCTTCTGGGCATGCAATCTTGCTCGTATACAAATTAAAGAGCACCGGTGAGATTGCAGATCCCTGTGGCAGTCCCGATGTTAAAATATGTGGCTCTGAAGTCCATGCGCCTAGACGGAGAGCAACCTGACGAGAATGCAGGACGGCTGCTATCCAGTTCACCAACCAGGGATTGACCCCCTTCTCCATAAGTGCGGTCATCAAAATATCATAGCGAACTCTATTGTACGCATCCTCGAGTTCAAGCGCTGCCGCCATCGTTTCCTGTCTACTCTGGAACCCCTCATAAACGTCAAAGGCAAAGGTGGCAGCATTTGACCAGGTATCTTTTCCTGGCCTGTAGCTCCCCAGGCCTCTAGGAAGAAGCTTCCCCCTTTCCAAGAAATCCTGCAGCTTAACAGCGACCATCTTCTCTAACACCTTCCCGAATGTATTTTGAACGGTGTTGATCCTAAAGCCGCTAAGTTTTGAATGATCCTTGAATGGTTTTGGGAGAGGGATGAGATAACTATGCAACCAATCCTGCGGTACTGATGCTGTCCTAATGCTCTGATTAAAGCAGCCGGCCATCTCCTTCAGGTCTACATCGCTCAAAGCTCTTTGGAAATTATGTCCATGTAGACATTGAATAGCAGGGGAGAGAGCACACATCCCTGCCTCACTCCTGTATTGACTGCGGACATATCTGATATACCTTCTTGTGTTCTTACTGCACTTTGGCTCGAGTGGTACATGGCTATGATGTTTTCTAGCAGTTGCCCTTCTATCCCATAGTCTTCAAGGATGGTCCATAATTTGTATCTGTCTACTCTATCGAAAGCCTTTTCCTGATCTACAAACACAATATTCTGCTGGTCACTATATTCGATAGTTTTTCACAAATTTGTCTAAGTGTAAATAATTGCATCAGTGCAACTTTTACCTTTCCTGAAAACCGAATTGTACTTTGCTTAACTGTTGTTCAACTATTGGATCTAGATTCTTTGTTCCAATAGTTTTGCATACATTTTCCCTATATGGCTCAGGAGTGATATACCTCTGTATGTTTCGCACTCTCTCATATTGCCTTTCTTTTTCCATATTGGTACTATTATTGCCTGTTGCCAATCATCTGGGACTTTTCTTTCTTCCCATGCTATATTAAAAAGTCTTGTTAGCCATTTAACTCCTGTTTCCCCACAGGCCTGAATAGCTTCTGTGGTTATTCCATCTGGACCTGGTGATTTGTTTTTAGGATTTTTCTGTATAACTGCTTTGACTTCTGCAGGTATGAAATTTGGTTCTTGCTGTCCCTGGCATTTAGGCACAAAAGTGAGGTTTTCTATGTTATGTGGGGGGTTAAGTAGTTCTGGAAAGTATTCTGCCCACCTTGCTAGTCTTTGTTGTGGATTAAATATCGGTATACCTCTTTTGCTTTTTATGACGGTGGTTGGGTTGTAAGATGCATCTCTGTTTCTCATTGTGGTGACACGTTTATAAAGTTCTCTTGGGCAGTCTTTGCTAAGGGTCGCCATCTGTTCAACGAATATTCTCCAGGATTCATCTCTAGATGCTCTAATTGTTCGTTTGGCATTACGTTGTGCTATTCTATAAGTAATATAGTCCTGTTCAGATTTAGTTGTTATCCACTTTTTGAATGCTACCTTCTTTTTGAATCCATCCATCCATCATGTGCCATGCCGGTAAGCGTGGGCCGTCATGTTCTGCCATCTCACTCGATCAACAGAGTTGTGGAACAGTTCCGTGTTTCTGTCTCGACCATGCCACAAGGCCAAGCCATCCAGATACTTGTTTCTAGGTCTTCCCCTTGGTCTGTTCCCCTCGATCTTACCAGTCGTCACCAAGTTCTCCAAATCATTTCTTCTCATAACATGCCCAAAAAATTGTGACTGTCTACGTCTAATGTCTCTGATCAGTTTACGATCTTCATTTGTTTCTTGAAGGACTTGTTCATTGGTCTTTCTGGCTGTCCATGGTATTCTTTGCATTTTCCTCAGAAACTCTTTTTGAATATGCTATCTTTAACTTCGTTGTTCCACCAGGCTGTTCTTAATCTTTTGTAATGCCCCACTTTCTTTGTTCCACATTTTTTTTCAGTGTGTCGAGCATGGCAGCCTTGAAACATGTCCATTCCTTATCTACGCTTGAGTGGTCATCAGGGATGTTCTTATGTAGGTTTTGAATTTCTTGATTGAATTCGTCTTTAACCATATTTTACTGCAGCCTCCTATAATTGATGACGTGTGTTGTTACCTTTTTGTTTCTTATTTTCCTGTGTGGTTAAATCTTTTTTATTATGACTGGTTTGTGATCAGTATCAACATCTGTATTTGGGAGTGCTCTTGAATCTAATAGTAGCCTTCTGTCTGATTTCCTAATTAGAATAAAGTCAATTTGAGATGTTTGGTCTGTGTCATTCCATTTATACCAGGTTTTGGTGTGGCTACGACGATGTTGAAAAAAACTATTTGCTATTATTTGTCCATGTTCCGAACATATGTTGAGTAGATGTTGACCATTGCTGTTACAATCAGTCTCTGTGTCGCTGAATGGCCCCATGCAATCCTCCCACGGTGTTCTTCGTGTGCCTGTTCGTTCGCTAAAATCACCCATCACAACTAGTTCATCTGTCTCCTTGACATTATTTAACGTGTCTGCAAGTTTATCAAAATATTCGTCTTTGTCTTCGTCGCTGTAAGTGTCATTGCATGGGGCGTATGTTTGTATAAAAGTTGTTGTTCTATTTCCTTCTTTGATCTGTACTAGTCCAAGTTGCAAAAATCTCCTTTCTATTTGAAGTATGTCGAAATTTAGCAGTTGTCGTCGTTAGTCGCTTGTTGTGTCGCGTCGGTGTGTCGTTTCCGGCGTGAACGCTGATAGAGTTGCGTTTTTCTTTCAATTTCCTCCATAATTCTCGAGCAACAGTTCTTGAACAAATCAATTCCCTACCGGTTTGCTGGACCTGTCGTAGGTTCATCCTTAAGATCAAAGTATGAATTTATCTGCACTTGTTCTGGCCAGAGTGTAGAGGCGTTCATCCAAACTGCAATCTCGTAAAATCAAATCACTAACACTGGCATGCTGGCCTTAGTGGACAACACTTTTCCGAAAGGCCCTAAAGAATAAATTGTAACTAATGAGGGCAATGAAAAGGTGTCATGTCCATGCCAGATACGTCACACCAGTGGAAATCATTGCGTAGAAAGTATACGACAAAGAATCTACAGCAATATCCGCCACTTGGCGTGACAGTAATGTTAGATATATTTTATCGTAGACCGTCTTGATGTTCTCACTCTTAACACTTAACATCTACAAGTTCACTCGGGTAGGAAATAGGTCTACATTGTGAGTCAAGATTGGTCATTGTAATTGTGAGCTTATTGCTTCAGATCTACCTGTATGTGAATGTTCCACATATCATCATCTCATTATTGAAAGATAGGTGATAAATGAGGATACGAGATTTGATATAGATGCAATAAAATAAACACACACACGGGGCACATGGAACCAATACTAAAGAACGAACACGTGTCAGTAGATACTGTGTCAGCGACTGACTTGCTACAGGGATTTCAGGACTCCCCTACTTTTGCACCACACGAAATAATAACTCGTGTCATTTGCAAAAGGATACAATTTATTTAGAGCTGATTACAAACAAGCTCCGCGAGCGGAATACTTCATTGACAGTAAACATTATTGTACGTTACATAGATGCAATGAAGAGGTGATAATGATACTATTAATCACTGAATGTAATCTAAAGCCTAACAATCACTATTGTCTATAAACTCACATTATTTCTAAGGACCACGTCTAATCTCTAGCCGTCTCAGTCCTCGTCTGTCTTCCCGCTTCTAGTTGCGTGTTCAAGCACGGATGTTGGGTCACTCCGTGCGCTGGCGAGTCTTGCGTGCGTGGAGTCCCAGCACGCTGGTCAGTTAACTCAAGTAACCTGTACTCCATGGTTACTCCTCGAGGCGAGTTTCCTAGTGTCTTGGGAAACCTTCGCTCACTTGCACTCAATGCTCTCTTGGCTGACACAAGTGTGTCCTGTTGTAAAGCTATTTATAGCGCTTGTGTCTCTTCTGTCTGGTGTTCTTTAATGGTCTCTGTCTTAGCTCTCTTTCTTATATTCTTAACTCTGTAAACTCCTAATCAGATCGTTGACACGCTCCTCTCCTCTCCGTGTAGTGTCACAACCTTTTAACTCTGCTTGTAACACGTTGTATGGTCACTGAAAAATTGGCTGTCCAATTTTGTCAAAGATCTGATAAGTTGTAAATCTCTCTTCTGGGGATAGAACAAACTCTCTTCTCTCCTTACTCACACTGTTCTATTAATTCACTCGGCTAATTGAGTAGCCCATCGTATCAGTACAGTTGGCTATAGATTTTCTTGGGAATTGTTTTGATCCGGAACCGTTGTCTTATGACTTATGTCCTGACTTCCGTCTTATGACCCATGTCTTCTGACATCTGTCCGTTGACTTATGTCTTTTGACCTGTCCTCATATTGCCCAAAATGACAACCCAATACAAGTTGACTCTGTTATGAGTACAACACATGAGCATTAAATGTTCATGTTCCCAATAATATCAGCCCCAACTCGTATACATTAAGTTCTACTCTTCAACTTCTAGCTTCCGCTTGTGAAGAAATATTTTCAATGTTACATTAAGGTTTTTAAGAAATTATTGTGTCCCCTGATTTGAGTTACTGTTCTTTGAAACATATGGTGTATGCAACTTTTATGTGTTCGTTTTCCTGTTTGTTTGCGTGTTTTCTAATAAGCTACAGTGTACATAATTTGCTAACATGTGTATGCGTTATTATTCTACATGTGTGTATTTCTTCGAGCGCCGTAAATCGGTTTATTGTGGCTAAAAATGTCTGTTATTCTTATTTATGACTACAATTCCTTTTCAAGATGCTCAAAGTATTTTCTGTATCTAACACTACTAAAGTATAGCAGTAACACACTTAAAACTTGACAACACATTGGTTACACAGACCGACACAGACAAGTCATAACAAGATGCCTTAAGCGGCGAACAAAAAAAATCTGCCTCTCTCTCTCTCTCTCTCTCTCTCTCTCTCTCTCTCTCTCTCTCTCTCTCTCTCTCTCTCTCAATGTTTACTACTTTATTCCTTCTCTCCTCTCATTTACACATCTTTCATTCACTTTCATACCATCGTTATGTTAAAACATTCATTCGTCATTAAAATATGGTTCATAATATCAAGTAAATGAACATTACATATTTACGCTAAATGATTGGCTGAATTGTACAAGTTTTCACGCCAAATGACTGTGCGGTTTGTTTGCACGTGTCAAGCCTATACACAATATACAATTTTGTGAGGATGGTTTGTTACCGATCCTGTAATAATAACTAATCTAACGAAGTGATGTAATTTGGTGTGCTGTTCTAAATTTATCCTAAGGGAAAAAATCTAACTAATTAATTACATTTAAGCAAATTGGGTTAGTTACCTTATAATGTTATTGGTATATAAAATGATATTAATTCCTAAATGGTTGGGTTAGTTTAGAAATGATATTTTAAGCACATGAATTTATAAATGATTATGTTTATACGGTGATAATGTAAAGTAATATCTAATAATTGCATTTCTATTATAGGTGTTAACTTAAATGGGTTTTTAACTAAATGTAGGTGATTTTTAAATATCAAATGACATAAATAAAGTTATATATGCACTTGAACATTTTGCAATTCAATTCTTAATACAAAAATGAAGTTATGCGTACTGTTCATAAAACAATGTTATATACATATCACAATATTTTTATATATAATTACACTAAACTAATGTTGTCCTTTCAGGTGTGATGTTGGAGCACTGTTCTTTGTAGACTATTTTCATAACATAGTTCATTTAGCCAAAGTCTTATATGCTTTCCTTCCTGGATAGTGTTTATATATACAGTTCCCTACCTGAGATTTCTCATGTAGATCATAGCCCAATCTTCTAATGGTATTTTCTGAGTCTTGAGTTGATACTCTATGTTCTCAGTCCATGCTGAGATGGAATCGACTACGCCATACGGTTTGATCAGGCCTTTATATTTACTAAACTTATTTTGTTCTTCCTGGCTCATTTGTTTACTAGAGGCTATTTGGGTGTTGAATCTATCTCCATTTCTTTCATCTTTAATTTAGTGGCTTCCTCTACTTGTTTCATCTCTTTTTGATGTTGTCTTTCTAATGCTCTTTCGTCTCTCTCTCTAGAGCAGCTTTTCTCTCTGTTTCTTCTCTCTGTCGAGCAGTTTCTTCTTTCTGTCGAGCTATTTCTTCTTTGTATCTTTGATCTACCCATTTCTATAATTTCTCTCCAGTATGGCCTAGTTCTTTGCCCACCTGGATGCAATCATTTAATGATGCCATTCTGTGGCTTTATGTTATTTCACAATGATATTAGTATAGTTTTACACAATGGTTTGTAGTTATGTGTTAGTTATTTACATTCTCACTGAAAATAAAGATGCATGGTTAACATAGTGAATATCAAAATAATTCAAAAATATACTCATCTAATTTGTCGGAAAATACGGCCCTTGGGATGTTCCACCGCTGTCTTCCGGACACAAAATGATCGACTTGGTAACAGACCTGATGCTTCTGTTCAGTAGAGCATCAATACTTTAGAAACATGCATATGATATAAATACATGTTCATATTTCATGCGGCTGATGAATCATAAATGTGATCTAGATAATGATAAATGATGTTAATGAATTAATGTTATGATAGTATAAATGATCGCCATGATTAGTAAGATGATTCGTCGTATGACTGTCAATGTCGTCTTGTCTTCACTTTCTATCTTGTTTGGTATAACTACGTTCTATGGCTTCCGTTCAGTAGCTAATTAACCTTCTTTGTGCAAAAAGAACTTATTTTGCACAAATATCTAAATGAATGTGATGAATGTTGACATTGATGGCTGTATCACAGAAAATGAAATGTACACGATGGTTTGCTTGACAATTTAAATACATATTTGTATACATTTTCATTACCACAAATTCATACACATTTCCTACTAATTTCCGTAGAATAACACAATTTGCAAATTAATCTTTCTTCATTGTGGTTCAACAAAATGGTAACATATTTAAGTATCAAGTAGCAATGGTGTTGATCACTACCGTTCACTCACAAAAAAACACAATTATCTCTGACATTGTATGGTAAATAATTCACGTTAGTTTTAGGTATTTTTCACACAGAAATAATGCCCGATGTTGATGTTGACGTTGGTTCAGGGACTTCTGACACCAAATGGGGTCCTGTCTGTCAGCGACTGACTTGCTACAGGGATGTCAGGACTCCCCTACTTTTGCACCACACGAAATAATAACTCGTGTCATTTGCAAAAGGATACAATTTATTTAGAGCTGATTACAAACAAGCTCCGCGAGCGGAATACTTCATTGACAATAAACATTATTGTACGTTAAATAGATGCAATGAAGAGGTGATAATGATACTATTAATCACTGAATGGAATCTAAAGCCTAACAATCACTATTGTCTATAAACTTATAGTATTTCTAAGGAACACTTCTAATCTCTAGCCGTCTCAGTCCTCGTCTGTCTTCCCGCTTCTAGTTGCGTGTTCAAGCACGGATGTTGGATCACTCCGTGCGCTGGCGAGTCTTGCGTGCGTGGAGTCCCAGCACGCTGGTCACTTAACTCAGGTAACCTGTACTCCATGGTTACTCCTCGAGGCGAGTTTCCTAGTGTCTTGGGAAACGCTCGCTCACTTGCACTCAATGCTCTCTTGGCTGACACAAGTGTGTCCAATTCCAATTCCAATTTTCCACAAAAAAAATTCCAAATTCGGCCTCGTCTAACCTGCTTCATCAGCTTGTCC
>JACEFZ010015364.1:0-90036 GCA_014155875.1 Cepaea nemoralis | reverse complement strand
TACGGGCTTTTTTTTTTTTGTTTTTTGTTTTTTTTTATTTTGGCCATTTTGTGTGCGGGGTGTCTCTTGTGTGATGGTGTTAGTTTTTTCTAATTAGTGCACCCAAGTATCTGTGCTGTTGGTGTTGTTCCAGTTGCTTTTCTAATGCATGCAATATGGTGAGTTTCTGTGGGTTTTGTTTTGTTAAATGTATTGCTGTTTGTATTATCGTTTTTTGTAGTCCGCTTGTTTTGAGGATGCAGTTGTTGTGCCCTGCCCGTATTTTTTTCAGTAAGTCCAGTTTTGTCTAATGTTGTTGTTGGTATACTATCAGGTAGTAGTATCAGGTCTGTCTTATTGTTACATTCGTGTTTTGGGAAGTGTTGTAAATTTCCATGGGTGATCGGTAAAAGGCTGTGTGGGTGTTTTTTATAGTGATGTGTGCTAGTTTGCTTTTGGTCTGTATACTGGGGGGTTTCTTGTAGGGTTTAGTTTGTGTTATGCGGTGTGTGATGGTACACATTCTTCAAACCAGATGATCTGTTATGTGCGGTTTCTTTGTGGTATCGTGACTGTTGGGGTGTTTGTGCCTGAATGGTCTACTATTTAATGTGTGTCAATTAGTTTTGCAATGTATCAAGTTGATTCATGTGTCTCGGAAACCCTTTCTTAACTGCGTTTTCATTTCCCCGCCTATTATGCAGCCGCAGCTAAACAACAATTAAATCCCCTTTCTAAAACAACATGCCCCCCTCTGAAGTCTTTTCTAATGGGTTTTCTAAGTGTTCGAAGCATTGGGGTTGGTAGCTGAATTTGCGGGGGCATGTATGTTGACTAAAGCGTTGTGGTGGTGTTTTTTTTCTAACGTGTATGATGAAAATTTCTTTTTTGTCGTCTTTGTGGCCGTAATTTCCATTTGTCTGCAGTATAGCGGTTCCAGAACCCGTACGATGTGTCGACAGGCTGAAGATGAGTGTCTGAGCCCTAAATTTTGTAGTGATTTGCTTTGCATACCTACAACGCTTAGGTGTAGGAACTAAACATTTCCCCATATAAACCCCGCCGAACTATACGTCGTGTGAAGAGTATGATGTTGTGGTTTACACATTAATTATACCTACAGAGATTAGGCTTAGGACACTAAAACATTTTCCCCCCAAATAAACCACGCCCTCTCTACCCTCCCCCCCCCCCCCCGCACCACAGATAAAAGAGCGGTGGAATCGATAACGGTCACTTTTCACATACAGCCTACCCAGAATAAAATCGATTATTCATACAATAGTTGTTTCCCCTTTCATTAATGATTTCTGAGGCGCCAGTTTGTGACTTCATCGGTAGGTCAGCGGGGTCAGCTTACAAGACTTATATAAAGATAAATCCTATCGATTTTTGTGGTGCGGCACCACACGTAATATTAGATACTACAAACATGTAAAATAAATTGCTTGTGAGCTGTCGACTTTATGAACACCTTTAAATGGCTCTGGAATGTCAGGTATGGTAACATGCAAAATATGTTTGAAGACCACGACGATGAAGACGAAGAAGGAGGAGGAACCACAACAGTATGTTGTGGGGAGAAATGCGCGAGCAATGTCTATCCGAATCACACAACACCAAGACGTTAGTAAACCCAAGATTGTGAATGAAATCATTCAGGAGCTCAGTGTAACGTAATGTCTAATTGCCTTCTGTTGATATTCTTACAGTATTAATATTATTCTGTGCCGCGTCCCTTGTGCATGGCTGGTTATTTTTGCCACGTGTCAAATTGTCTGCCCAAATATCACGCTGGATACGCCACTAAGTTTAGTTTAGTTTAGTTTAGTTTAGTTTAGTTTTAAGACACTGAACAAATCGTGGTGCTTGTACATCAAGAACGATGTTCCCAGCCGTTCATTGACTGTGGTCCGTGTAACGTGTAGAGACGGCACTGGGATTGATAGACTGTACCCACACGTTCATTGGCTGTGGTCCGTGTAAAGTGTGGAGACGGCACTGGATTGATAGACTGTACCCACACGTTCATTGACTGTGGTTCGTGTAAAGTGTGGAGACGGCACTGGATTGATAGACTGTACCCACACGTTCATTGACTGTGGTCCGTGTAAAGTGTGGAGACGGCACTGGATTGATAGACTGTACCCACACGTTCATTGACTGTGGTCCGTGTAAAGTGTGGAGACGGCACTGGATTGATAGACTGTACCCACATGTTAATTGACTGTGGTCCGTGTAAAGTGTGGAGACGGCACTGGATTGATAGACTGTACCCACACGTTCATTGACTCTGGTCCGTGTAACGTGTAGAGACGGCACTGGATTGATAGACTGTACCCACACGTTCATTGACTCTGGTCGGTGTAAAGTGTGGAGACACCTTACCATTGCTGAAATCAAGACCAGTGACGAGAGACGGATGTTCTACTAACTGACTTCCGTTTCCCAGGTAACCGGGGACAATGAACACAACAGTCCATGACAGAACATTTTTGTTGTTGCTGTTAAAGAGCCCTGCAGATGCTGGGCATTTCTGAACAATAGAACCACAGAGAACCGCTCATACAACAATGAGCATGTCCATCATTTATAAACACTTCAAAAGAAAGCTCTCACCTGCACAGTTCACGGCTACTGCACAAGCCAGGAGGCCTTAATTTAATTCAAAATAATTCCTCAGGCTCAAAACCCCTCTGCCATATATATATATATATATAGAGAGAGAGAGAGAGAGAGGGAGGAAGGGGGATAGCAAGAGAGACATAGAGATAGAGACAAAGAGAGGAAAAGATAGAGAGAGCGACACAGAGAAAGACAGGAGAGACAGAGAGGATAGAGAGACACAGAGAGGGACAGAGAGGATAAACAGAGAGGAGCGATAGAGAGGAGAAACAGTGTGTGTGTGTGAGAATGAGAGAGAGTGAGAGAGAGAGAGAGAGAGAGTAGAGAGAGAGAGAGAGAGAGAGAGAGAGAGAGAGAGAGAGAGAGAGAGAGAGAGAGAGAGAGAGAGAGAGAGAGAGAACCCATCAATATTTATTTCGCCGAACACATTCCTGATGGCACGACCAAACACCCCTCTTCACATCCTTGCCTCCATCAATGTTGTCAAGGGATGAACACTCAAGATATGCGACTGCTCCAATGACCTTGGCCATGCGTTTGCCCTGTTTTTCTGTGATGGAGGTTTTGTCCGAAAGTCCACTCTCTGCGTCCCTAAGGTCCCTCTTTGTGCCCACCAGTAAGCAAGGTATACCCTTACATAGGTAGCCTAATTCTGGCACAAAATCCTGTTCCAGGCGAAGAAGAGATTCCCTAGAATCCAGCGGCAGACAGATGATGATGCAGTCAGCCGAGCTGTAGGACAGAGCTCTCAGCTTGACATATGCGTCGTCCCCTGACGTGTCCAGGATACGCAGTCGTGTCTGTGAAGAGACAAAAATTAGTTGACTACATGTGTAAGATACGCAGTCGTGTCTGTGAGAAGACAGATATTACTTGACTACAAGTGTACCCTGGCCTCGACCGTCACGTCATATTTTGTCACTGTAGTCTATAGATCACATGGCGAAATGTCATATCTTGTCACTATCGTCTATATATATCATACGAGTAGTAGAGGAAGTGGTAATCAATTATCAAATGTGGGGCTTTTATGTGGGGATCACATAGTAAATGGCTCTATGTTTAATGTGACGACAGAGGTACCATACATTGAATCCCCCCACATAGAGGAGATAAGTAGGACAAAATAAGTAGGTCAAATTCTGTCTAAATTAACTCATGTATGGCTACTGGGTTGTGTATATAAAAATATAAACCACGCGAGTGTGTATGCGTGCGCGTGCGTGTGAGTAGGCATGTGTGTGTGTGTGTGTGTGTGTGTGTGTGTGTGTGTGTACAAGCGAGCCGTGGCGGTGGTCTACCGAACCTGGTTAGTTAGTTAGTCGACAGATCATCCTCATTGCACATCGAACCATTCAGTCCATAAGTGCTCGGATCCCTTCCTCAGCAAATCCCGCAGCGTGTAGCGGCTAACGACACCAATTCTTTGTTGGTTTATCAATCTTCTTTGGCTTCCTGTGTAGTGTTCTTGTTTGGCCACACCTATTTTAATGTGCTGTTTTCACAGTCTGACCATGGTTGTAGACTCAAAGTCATCACTTGGTTCTCGCAAAAGTCTTACTTCTCGTAGAGCATTCAGAATGTCAGTCTGGTCCATGGCGCATCCGTCCCTCCACATAAGCCTTAACTGCGAGCTTGTCAGCCTGCTCATTTCCTTGTACTCCCGCATGCCCTGGCACGAAGATAAAACTAATCTTTGCCAGCCGAAACCGCTCCAGAGACAGCAACCACTCTCTTTGGATCCACCCCGTCTCTATCCTCTTGAGCAATACTAATTGAGTCGTTAAGGAAACATGCCCTAATCAATGTCTGTATCTCGAGGCATGTTATTGCTTTACTTACTGCCATGACTTCCATAGTCAGGCTACTTGTGGTCTCAGCAAAATCACCAGAGTCCTCCTTCACAATTCTCCCTCCGGCCTGAGCCATAAAGGCCTATGAACTTATCACATGTCGGACGACGGACCTATCTGTGTAGATGACAGCATCACCGTCTAACGAATTCTCGAAGATCAACGCTTGTACTTATGCCTTCACAGCAGCCGGATTTTCTTGTCTGCATTTTCTGTCTAGTTGGGTGCAAACTTAAAAGGACGTACAGACATCTGTTGGCACTTGTACCCACTCCTCGCCAGGTTCTAAGTCCTCAAGTGAACACACATGTTGAAGAATGTCTTCAGCTTGACCCATCCACGACCGTCCTCTTTTTAACCTGCTGCCCTTTACCTTCCTAATTTTACCAAGCAGTGAATGTTGTGTGTTTGCGTTACCTCTGAGGTAGGCACGTGCACTGCAAATTTGTATTCTGTCTTCAATGATTGGAAAATAAAGAAGGTAGCGCATAGCCCTGCATGTTGTATCTTTTGTACATCCAAGAATAATGCGCATAGCTTCGTTCTATATCCTTTCTATCTGCTTACGGTTGAGAGTCAGGATCGCCATCGCATACTCAAAATCAGACATGACCAGCCGCTCGTATAGAAGACATAGATGGCGCTGCTCATAGTTTGCTGCCGCCATCATCGGCATCGCAGCCAAACCTCCGCTTGGCCTTTGTTATCACCTGGACTATGTGCTCATTATAAGCAAGGCTTCGATCAAAACATGATTGATTGATTGATTTAGGAACCGACATCACAGCATTCGGGGCATTCCCACAAGCGCCCCGTCCCCATCCTCAGCAGCCAGCGAAGAGTTCCAACACTAATAGTACAAAACATATCCCACGGTAGTTCATTGCCTGCGTTCTTTCCACAGTCTCTGAACACAAAACCTAGTAGAGAAGTGAACCTCCTACGTCTGACAAATGAGGCGGGGCGGTGTCGAGCGCTCCAACGTGCACCACACTGTTTAAGTACTCTGAACTAACACTAAATGTGTCTTACAAATACAATACAGAAATCCACTGACAGCGAAGAGTTAATTAACGGACGGATTATGTTTCATAGAGCTACCCATGGCGGAGCTATCTCGGAAGATATGAATAACTACATGGCCTGTTCACAGTTAATTAGTTAGCGGTGCAAAATTTGCGTGTGTCATAGTAGGTAGTATGCTATGCTCATTTGGATATGTTGTCAGAATCGCAACTGAATCTGAGATACTTAGATGCCCTTATGTGACGTCACAACAATCCTTAAGAAAACGAAGCGTGAATTGTCAAATCTCTCGCGATAGGATACGTAACTGCTTCCGATCTTGTTTAATTTTAAAGTTGAACAATAGTTTGTAAGAGTTAACATTAAAAATAGTATTTTTGATGTGTAAAGTGAACATTAAAGATGGCGGCACAGGTTAGGGGTTAAGAGGTCTTCCATCAACAGTTTTGATGCATATTTGTGAATCAGATAGTCAGAAGACCTTGGTTTTTTCCGTTATATATCTATTGTAAAGTGACTGACTGTTTATTATAATAGCGATTATTATCTGTAGTGGATGTGACTTAAACACTATCACCTACCTAGGGTTGTGTGTCGGCGTACAGTCGGTCACATGGTCACATGTTTAGGGGGTATATCTGGAACACGTTGTTAATGGTTACAGCCGGTCAAAGGGGGCGTTGCTTCCGGTCACATGCTTAATGATACATCTGGTTACATGGTTAATGGTTACATCCTGTCAAAGAGGGTGTTGCCTCCAGTCATATGTGTAAGGGTACATCTGGAACATGTTGTTAAGAGGGTTACTACAAAACAGGTGTCTTGTCGGCTGACGAACCCAGGGGTCTAACTCGGGATGACCAATATGTATTGGAGTGGTTCCTCTGCCTCGTCAACAGAGCATCAGAAGTTTAAAATGGTCTCCCTTATCGCTTTCCTATGTCCGTGTAGTCCTATGGTCACAGAGTAACACGACATGACATCCCAGCATCAATACAACATAAGGGAGTCTTGTAGGCAGCATACGTGAATGTAACCAATTAATCACAGTGTCCGAATAAGCCTGTCTCGTAGTCGGATAGGAGAGTTGTGGTCACCTACGCCAGTCGGGCAAGGCGTACCTTTACTTAACAACTAGAAGGTGGTACAGCGACGAGTGTTTAGCATATTTTATCAGCTGTATAATATTGCACACTTAAGAAGTCGAGACGATCGACTTCATTGCACCGAGTTTATCCCATATGGCTCAGTCTCTTTCTGCAGGGCGGCCTGTCAAAAGAGTCGCACAAAGCACAAACTCTGTAGCTCCAGCGACGACCCACAGGAGTCTCCGAGAAAAATGCGCTCGTGAACCCAAAGACATAGCTCGGAATCGAACCCACAACCCTTGGAGCACGAGGCAAACAGCTTGACTACTTCGCTACAGAGACTCCCCGATACTAAAGACGAACACAACAAGCTGTCCCGACTCGACCTTAGGCGTCTCATGTAACATGGCATCTCATGTGCGCGCTGTCCTGACCAGCGAAATTATCGTATCTTAAATAAGGCATTTACAATTTCATAAATTTTTCTGTCAGTCCATAGGGGTCTTAGCATCTTTATCCAGAAACCCATTTCCAAGGCCACACATCAACACTACACACTTACCATGATCCCACTCTTCTCCACACATCAACATTTCTGCTTACCGTGATCCTACTTTTCCACACATCAATATTCCGCATTACTGTGATCCCACTCTTCCACACATCAGCATTCCTCACTTCCCGTGATCCTACTTCTCCACACATCAACATGATACACTTACCGTGATCCCACTTCTCCTCGAGTACTGTGATCCTACTTCTCCACACATCAACATTGCACATTTACCAGTGATCCACTTCCCACACATAACATTGCACATTTACCATGATCCCACTTCTCCACACATCAACATCCCGCACTTACTCTGATCCACTTCTCCCACACATCAACATTGCACATTACCATGATCCCACTTCTCCACCATCAACATTCCTCGAGTACTGTGTCCTACTTCTCCACACATCAACATCCCGCACTTACCCGTGACCCCACCTTCCACCACTCAACAAAGTCCGTGTCCAGAGAAGATCTCATCTCGCGCGAACATGGCATCCTTCCGGGTGAACCTAAAGATGAGGCTGGTCTTGCCAGATCCCTGCTGTCCCACAACCACGATCCTGCAGGGTCTAGGCCTTCCTCTCCAGCCTACTGACCAACCTTGTCGGGAACAGAAAAGACTGTTAGTCGCACAATGTAGACAGTAGAAAAACATCAAGCTTAGGTCAGTTTTACGAAATAAAGTTACTGAGAATGTTGCGGCGACAAGGCTTTCATCAGCAAACAACAACAAAAGAATGCCACATGCACGCCACGGAGATGTCATTACTATTGCCGCATAAAGGCGTAATAAGCTGAATGAAATAAACAAAAATTTGTGATACGTATCTCAGAGGTTCTAAATATAAAACAGTGTGGGCGCTGACAGATGTAAGCTGATATGGCATGTCGTACTAGTAGGTGCTGTCATCTTGGGGAGAGTGTGGGGACGGGCCGGTCAGTATTATTTCTCTAGCATTACTAAAGACTACATCCATCATAGTGGTGAATTTTTCATACCAGATATTTCCTGCACTGGGGTTTCGATAAAGATAGCCAACTACTAGGGGTATGCGATTTTGAAGCTTAACCTCAAGCCATACACACTCAATCTCACAGGTTTCAAAATCTAGCCTACGGTGGGCGTTAAGAGAGTTAGAAATATAAACTGCAATACCCGTCTCTTGTTTCTGATAGGGATCTCTTCTAATGGTTTTAAAGCCTCTGCTAGCGATGTCATCATCTGAGATGTTGCTATTTAATCGACTTTCGCTAACGCCGAACATGTGAAAATTTTGATTTACTATAAGTGATAGATCAGGCAGTTTCCCTAATAGATGGCAGATATTTAAATGCCCGATTCTGAGCCCATTATTACTGAGCCAGTGTTCGTACTTATTAGACATTTTAACAATGCGTAATCATGAATATTTTAAAACACAAAATGAATACAACTTACGTCCTTTATAACAAATACACACCCTAAAGTACAGAGAAACAGTAATATCCATATCAATATAAACACACACACACACACAATAGTATAAAGATAAGTAAGGATGATCAGTGAAGACCCCCTCACTCAAGAGTATAAACGCGATAAAAAGTATTATAAAAGATATCTAACTAAGTGTCAATCTCTGTGACTTCAATACGAGTCAAAGTTTACAGCCACGTACAATCTAATACGTTGCTATATAAATCAATAACCAAGTATGCGCATAAACTTTCTAGGAGAGGCTCTTTCTTGTACCGAGATCCGGTGTTGCTTTGTGCTGAATTGCTAGTAAATACCAGGCTGTGTTGGTCCTTGGTACAGCGACATCATAAGTGCCTGATGAAGTGAAGCTGGGCTAAAACGTGTGAGGTATAACAACTCTGGGTTACAATGGAATGGATACTGTTGATTTCTCACGGGTGTGTAACGACTTCCAACTACAGGCTCTGATTCGTGGCTAACAGGAGGCTGTGGTGGCACGTTGTTGTTACTACTGGATTTATCCTTGCTGTGGAGAAGAAGGAACATATCTTCATAATTATCACCCTTCTGAGTGAAAGAGGGCGTATTGTAAGGATTTGGTGTGGTGGAAATGTTCCCTCTGGCTTGGATATCAGGTGCCAAGGTTATGAGTGGTCTGCTCTCTTCTGGCCTATTGGTACTTGATGTGGCGGGAGTATGTCGTCTGGCTTGAGTTTGAGGTGGTGTAGCTAAGAGTGTCCTACGCGATCCAGTATTGGATGTAGGTTGTGTACGTTCTGGGTATTTAATATTTTTGGCGAGCAAGTTGGTGCCCAATGTAGACAAATGTACTCGATCCTTATAAAGTTGCTTTTTAGGTGCTCCAGATTGTGAAGTAAACACCGGTGTGTTGTTGATGAACTGTATGTTGTTGTGAGAACAACACTTCTGCAATATGTTGTTATTTATGTCAGCTAGACGACGCTGGAATCCTTAACTCGGTGATATGATGGAGGAGAAGAAAATGGACGAGTTAGGAAAAGTGTGACGTAATCCGTTCAAGAGCAGTTGAGATGTTGTAATTTCTTGGTTGTTGATGGTGTCATTGATACCAATATGAACACTTGCCTTTTTTACTTTAATATTTACAGCCAACCTCCTAATCTTGTCTGGTAGCCGGTCAACACCAGCCCCAGGCAAAGGAATTATGGAAACAATGTCTTTGTCTGTAGTAGCCATCCGGTCGCTGTATAGACCTTTCATTAGAGAGTCGCCTATTATAATGTGTGTACAGTCGGGTCGTGCTGTCTTCACATGTTGGTTGTCAGTACGCCTTGCCCGTTATTTCTCCCATTTAGCAGCAGTCTGTACGTCTCCATGTGACTCTCCCTGTGTTTCCTGGAGGCGTGTGTTGTCTGTTGGCAGTGCACTATAGCACTGTACGTTTTCTGACGAATTTTCTTGAAGCACTTCGAATCTGTTGCTTATTTTAACACCAATGGGATAGACTGCTTGTAGCGTTTTATCTTCCTCTGCACCTTGAGGTTTTTTTTTTTGCGTCTTGTTTTGTTATTTGTTTTTGGTGAAACTGGGCGTCAAGATTCTCCGAAGTTGATGCAGCTGCTTGGGAATTACACGCTTATTCAGTTGGGTTGGTGGTGGACTTGTGCTGTAAAGTTTCTATTGTTTTTCTTAGCAATAGAGAGAGAGAGAGAGAGAGAGAGAGAGAGAGAGAGAGAGGAGAGAGAGAGAGAGAGAGAGAGAGAGAGAGAGAGAGAGAGAGAGAGAGAGAGAGAGAGAGAGAGAGAGAGAGACCTTCGTCACCCCGGCTTGTTTATGAAAACGAATGTGCTGGAGTTCTGCCCTGTTTTGACTTACTGTGATGTGGGAAACTTTCCCTACGTGATCTGTCGGAAGTCTTTTAAGCACAAAGCTGTAAGTTAATTTAATTACATTTTCTAGATTGCAACAAGCCCCGGGATACCAGCTAGGATGTGTTTGCGTTGTAGACGCAGCATGGGGGGATACAAGTTAGTTCACACGTAGGAACAAATAAATATAAATAGATAAAATGGATAAATATTAATGAAATGAGCTGTTATACAGGTTGATTTAGTGTCCCTTGAGATGTATGTAAGTAAGAGTATAACAGGTTAACACTTAATGAAGCTAGCAATCAGGCATGGTGACATGAAGCGTGAATAAACTAAATTATCAGGTGTCTTTCTGAAGGTAAAATGAAATACTGATGTGCAACTTTATAGTTGGTTTCAGCAAGTCAGTGTGATAAGTGTTTTTGTGGTTTCCCTATGTAAATATCCCAAGCTAGCAGAAATATGGGGTGTGGGATAGACAGTATATGATGTAATAAATTATAATGAAATGTAACAACTGAAATCATACCACATGTTGCTGTGAATGAGCACCCCTAACCAATAGTGAGGGAGACAAATGATCATGATCATGTGCATAGTATTTGTAACATGTATATAGCAGGAATATATGGTTACAGGATTATTCTGTGACAATTATGTGTTAGTGGCTAAACAGATATGTGCTTAAGCCACATGGGTAGTAACAGAGGATGGAACGAATATAATGGTATAAGGTGCTAAGTAGGTACCCAGATAACCAGGCTGGCCTAGGTGAATCACTGCAGTTCTCTTGAATATTAAAATTATGCAAGACCATATGACATATCCAACAAGATGGTGACATAGTAGAGGAAGTTGTTATTATATAATAATTGAAGTCTGATATCACATCTGAGGCAAGGCTGTTTGTGCTAGAAGGTGTAACAGATTGTTAGTAGAATTATATAACTGTTGTTTTGTCTGCAGTAAAACATGGTGCTTTCAACCATGGAAAGCGTGTTGTTTAATGCTACTTACCACCTATTTAGGATTTTTATCTGTGCTTGTCAAGTTTCACGAGGCATAACAAAGTGTTATTTATAACCGGTGCACCACAGAAGGAATGGAGAAAATAGGAAACTGGAACTCTGTTGTCCAGTCACACAGTACAATACACTATTTGTGGTAGGCATTAAACAATACTTGTTGGTTATTAGTTTGTTATTTTATCAGATGCGGGAAACTGTATTGTGTTATATTAGTGTTGATATTCTTTATCAAACCTTGGACATTGCATGATTAGTTTGTCCCATATCACATGGGAGTCCACATAAGCTGATGTATTTGGATGTAGAGGAGGGTGATGCAAATTCACTCTGCTGGTCTGCAGAGTTAGATATATAAGTGTATGTGCGTCCTTGGCATTTTATAGCTAAATATTACAACTGGACACGCCAGGACTAATCTTCCATGACTGGTGTATGTGGGATCTGTATATGATAGTACACGCCAGGACTAATCTTCCATGACTGGTGTATGTGGGATCTGTATATGATAGTCTAACTGTATGTGGGATCTGTATATGATAGTACACGCCAGGACTAATCTTCCATCACTGGTGTATGTGGGATCTGTATATGATAGTCTAACTGTATGTGGGATCTGTATATGATAGTCTAACTGTATGTGGGATCTGTATATGATAGTCTAACTGTATGTGGGATCTGTATATGATAGTCTAACTGTATGTGGGATCTGTATATGATAGTCTAACTGTATGTGGGATCTGTATATGATAGTCTAACTGTATGTGGGATCTGTATATGATAGTACTCGCCAGGACTAATCTTCCATGACTGGTGTATGTGGGATCTGTATATGATAGTCTAACTGTATGTGGGATCTGTATATGATAGTCTAACTGTATGTGGGATCTGTATATGATAGTACTCGCCAGGACTAATCTTCCATGACTGGTGTATGTGGGATCTGTATATGATAGTCTAACTGTATGTGGGATCTGTATATGATAGTCTAACTGTATGTGGATCTGTATATGATAGTACTCGCCAGGACTAATCTTCCATGACTGGTGTATGTGGGATCTGTATATGATAGTCTAACTGTATGTGGGATCTGTATATGATAGTCTAACTGTATGTGGGATCTGTATATGATAGTCTAACTGTATGTGGGATCTGTATATGATAGTCTAACTGTATGTGGGATCTGTATATGATAGTCTAACTGTATGTGGGATCTGTATATGATAGTCTAACTGTATGTGGGATCTGTATATGATAGTCTAACTGTATGTGAGTGCCGTGATACATGGGAGACCAGAACAGACTGAGAATGGAGCAACAAAGGATGATCAGTCCAGACAACATCATGATCTCATGGTAGCAGTGATATATCAGTCCAGACAACATCATGATCTCATGGTAGCAGTGATATATCAGTCCAGACAACATCATGATCTCATGGTAGCAGTGATATATCAGTCCAGACAACATCATGATCTCATGGTAGCAGTGATATATCAGTCCAGACAACATCATGATCTCATGGTAGCAGTGATATATCAGTCCAGACAACATCATGATCTCATGGTAGCAGTGATATATCAGTCCAGACAACATCATGATCTCATGGTAGCAGTGATATATCAGTCCAGACAACATCATGATCTCATGGTAGCAGTGATATATCAGTCCAGACAACATCATGATCTCATGGTAGCAGTGATATATCAGTCCAGACAACATCATGATCTCATGGTAGCAGTGATATATCAGTCCAGACAACATCATGATCTCATGGTAGCAGTGATATATCAGTCCAGACAACATCATGATCTCATGGTAGCAGTGATATATCAGTCCAGACAACATCATGATCTCATGGTAGCAGTGATATATCAGTCCAGACAACATCATGATCTCATGGTAGCAGTGATATATCAGTCCAGACAACATCATGATCTCATGGTAGCAGTGATATATCAGTCCAGACAACATCATGATCTCATGGTAGCAGTGATATATCAGTCCAGACAACATCATGATCTCAATGGTAGCAGTGATATATCAGTCCAGACAACATCATGATCTCATGGTAGCAGTGATATATCAGTCCAGACAACATCATGATCTCATGGTAGCAGTGATATATCAGTCCAGACAACATCATGATCTCATGGTAGCAGTGATATATCAGTCCAGACAACATCATGATCTCATGGTAGCAGTGATATATCAGTCCAGACAACATCATGATCTCATGGTAGCAGTGATATATCAGTCCAGACAACATCATGATCTCATGGTAGCAGTGATATATCAGTCCAGACAACATCATGATCTCATGGTAGCAGTGATATATCAGTCCAGACAACATCATGATCTCATGGTAGCAGTGATATATCAGTCCAGACAACATCATGATCTCATGGTAGCAGTGATATATCAGTCCAGACAACATCATGATCTCATGGTAGCAGTGATATATCAGTCCAGAACAACATCATGATCTCATGGTAGCAGTGATATATCAGTCCAGACAACATCATGATCTCATGGTAGCAGTGATATATCATGTCCAGACAACATCATGATCTCATGGTAGCAGTGATATATCAGTCCAGACAACATCATGATCTCATGGTAGCAGTGATATATCAGTCCCAGACAACATCATGATCTCATGGTAGCAGTGATATATCAGTCCAGACAACATCAATGATCTCATGGTAAGCAGGATATATCAGTCCAGACAACATCATGATCTCATGGTAGCAGTGATATATCAGTCCAGACAACATCATGATCTCATGGTAGCAGTGATATATCAGTCCAGACAACATCATGATCTCATGGTAGCAGTGATATATCAGTCCAGACAACATCATGATCTCATGGTAGCAGTGATATATCAGTCCAGACAACATCATGATCTCATGGTAGCAGTGATATATCAGTCCAGACAACATCATGATCTCATGGTAGCAGTGATATATCAGTCCAGACAACATCATGATCTCATGGTAGCAGTGATATA
The DNA here is from genome assembly GCA_014155875.1 of Cepaea nemoralis. Classification (NCBI taxonomy): domain Eukaryota; kingdom Metazoa; phylum Mollusca; class Gastropoda; order Stylommatophora; family Helicidae; genus Cepaea; species Cepaea nemoralis. The sequence goes on along the minus strand of JACEFZ010015364.1, from coordinate 75,556 downwards.
TCAGTCCAGACAACATCATGATCTCATGGTAGCAGTGATATACTTAGGGGGATGGTGATCTATGAGTGACCTAATGATGCAAGTGATTATTGCGTGTAACAATTAGAGATATAGTCACTATGAGGAAGGATAATGGCGAAATATAAATAATTGTTATTCATGCATGTATTCAGATCCACTATGAATCATGTATGATTTTATAACGGATAACCATAGCTGTTTTATATTGCAGGAGTGGCTGACTAGTGTCAGGGTTCTCCTGAATTTTTGGCAGTGTTGCAACCCATATTTATTTTGTGTAACTTATGTTTTTGTAGTGTCTTGTGGTTGTAAGTGTCAAGTTCCTTTGTTTCCACATGCTACCCAGCTTTGATTGTGGTACTTGAGATTCCCTGTTTGGCCTAGAGGATAGAGGTCTGGTTATGTGACAGGTACTACCCTAGGTTGATTTTTGATGTCTTTGAAATTTGATTGTATGATCCAATGTTTGCTTACACATCAGTTGTCCAAGTCCTGTTAGAAGTTACAAATAAAGAACCTGTTTTATTGTTCTTGATTTGTTTATTCAGCCACTTTTAGTTTATACACTCACTGTTTCTACCACAATCTAACACCTTAATTCACTGCATGGACTTGAACATGATGGTTCCTGTCTGAACATCAATGTATTTTGCCCCGTCTTCAGAATCTTGAATCTTCTTACTAATTACTATCCCTTTTTTCGTAAGCAGGGGCGGTGTGAGGTTCACTCTCTCTCTCTCTCTGTCTCTCTCTCTCTCTCTGTCTCTCTCTCTGTCTCTCTCTCTCTCTGTATATCTGTGTGTGTGTATGTGTGTATGTTCGTGTGTATGTATATGTATGTGTGCGGACGTGTATGTGTGTGTATGTATGTACATGTGTATATGCGTGTGTATTTGTGCGTGTGTGTGAGTATGTGTGTATGTTTATTTACGTGAGTGTACATGTGTGTATGCATGTATATGGGTGTGTATCAGTGTGTGTATGCGTGTGTATGTTTGTGTGTATATGTGTGAGTATGTGCATATGTTTGTTTATGTGTGTGTACATGTGTGTATGTGTTATGTATGTGCGTATATATGTGTGTGTGGATATTGTGTGTATGTACTTGTGTATATGTGTGTATGCGCGTGTGCATGTATATGTGTGTATGTATGTTTATATTCGTGTATGTATGTGTATATGTTTGTGTATGTATCAATGCATGCAGAGTATGGTGGTGGGTGAGATTTGTGTGGGTTGAGGGATGGGTGTGTGATGGATGTGGTGATGTGTGTGTGGGTGAGAGATGTGTGGGTGGGGATGTGAATGGGGGATGTGTTGGGTTGGGTGGTGTGTGGAAGGGGAGATGTGTGTGGTGAGGGGTATGTGGGTGAAGTGTGATTGGGTGTGGGATGTGCGGGTGCGTAATGGATGTATGTGAGGGTGGAATATGTGTGTTTGGCTGGGTGGTTGGGGTGTGTGAGTGTGGGTGGGTAGATGGGAGATGTATGTGTTGATGGCTGGTGGAAGATGAGTAGAGTAGGTGTGAGTAGTTGAGAGGTGAGTACGTGAGTGGATGGATGTGTGTGGGGATGAGTGCATGGGTGGGGGATGCGTGTTTGGGTGGAAAGATGTATGTGAATGGAGGATGTGTGGGATGTGTGTGTGTGAGGATATGTGTGTGTGGGTGGGGAGATGTGTGTGGGTGGGCTACGTGTGTGTGTAGTGGGGGATGTGTGGGTGGGTGGATGGGGAGGTGCGGATGAATGTGGGATGAGTGGATTGGTGGGGGATGTGTGGCTGGGTGCGGAGGTCAGTGGGTGGGTGGGGAGGTATGTGGGTGGGTGGGTGGGGAGGTATGTGGGTGGGTGGGTGGGGAGGTGTGTGGGTGGGTTAAGGGATGTGTGTAAGAATGTGTGTAAGGATGTGGCGTGTGTGGGTGGGGAGTATGGGGTGGGTTAGGGATGTGTGGGAGGGGGATGTGTGTTTGGGTTGGTGTGTTTGTGTGGGTGTTGGTGGGTAGTGGTGGGTGTTTGCGTGTGGAGGATGTGTGGGTATTGGTAAGTCGTGGATGTGTGTGTGTGGGTGGGTGTAATGGGGCTTGTGTAGGGGAGTGGTGTATGTGTGTATGCGTTAGGAATGTGTGTGTCGGTGGGGGGAATTATGTGTGGGTGGGTGGGAAATGTGTGTATGTTTCTGTGGATGGGAAGATGTGAGGGTATGGGTGGGTGATGTGTGTGTGGCTGAGGGATGTGTGTGTGTGTGTGTGTGTGAATTGGTGCGGGATGTGTGTATTGGAGAGGTATGTGTGTGGTTAGGGGGTGTGTTGGTGGGTACGTTGGTGGAGCATGTGTGTGGGTGATTTTGTGTGGGTTGGGGTATGTGTGAGTGATTGTGGATGTGAGATGTCTAGGTTGGTGAGGGGATAGGGATGTGTGGTGGGTGGGGTATGTGTGAGTGGATGAGGGATGTGTGTGGGGGTGGTTGTGAGATGTCTGGGTTGTTGAGGGGATAGGGATTGCGGTGGGTGGGGTATGAGTGAGTGGGTGAGAGATGTGTGTGTGAGTTGGTGCGGGATGTCTATGTGTGATGGGGGATGTGTCACATAATATGATAATATGAATTTTTTATGCATACCACATTTATTTGACAATGTTGATGAACGAAAGATGAGTGATTGGAAGGGCCGAACATAAGACGGGTCTACGTGCCCAATTTGTAGCCCTTTTTAAATAAAGTTCAATTCAATTCAATGCTCTCTCTCCCTCCCTCTCTCTCTCTCTTTCTCTCTCTGTCTCTCTCTTTTTATCTCTCTCTCTCTCTTCCTTATTTCTTATTTCCGTAGCAGAAGTAAGTGGTTCTTGCTTTTGTTTTCCCCTCGGCCCCACCCACACACACACACACACACACACACACACACATATATATATATTCGCGTGGAATGCTTTTACATATGTCCTGTACAGTGACCTGCTTGCTCGGAACAATGGCCACCGGCGGTTGCTGAATTGACTGATTTGCCTTTTCAGTTCACGAGTGCATTTTTCAGGAGACTCCTGGGAGTCGGCGCTGAAGCTGAGGAGTTCGTGCTTTGTGCGACACTTTCGGTGGGTCGCCCTGCGGTAAAAGACAGGGCCGTGTGAGAAAACCCGGGTCAGTGAGGTCTTTCAGATGATTGCCGAGTGCATCGACGATGAACTGTGGTTTTCGTGGATGAATTCTGTGTTGGCATTCTGGCGGCGGCATTACGCACAATGTACCTGTGTGGGCTGTTGGATTGCCGAGACTCCTCTTTTCCACTTTTGACATTGGACAGTGGGGAGCAATTTGTGTGATAGTCACTGGCACAGGAATGGAGCATAATGGGGACGACCGTTGCCGTGAAGTTGGAACCTCGACTAACTATATATATATATATATATATATATATATATATATATATATATATATATATATATATATATATATATATATGTGTGTGTGTGTGTGTGTGTGTGTGTGTGTGTGTGTGTGTGTCTTTGTGATGTTTACTTTTCCATTTGAATCTTTTTTGCACACGTTCCCAAACACTGGACCTATCAATTATATCACACTAACCACAGGATCTATTCGTACACCCCCCCCCCCCCCCCAGCCTCCTGGTAACCCTAATCCGTTCTCATTAACATGTGCAAGATGATAGTGTTTAAGTCATACCCACTACTCCTCCGAAGTCGGAGTGTCTGCCTGTACGGCGAGGAACCACCAGTCTGCACACCAATAAGCCAGACATGGGACAACGGAAACTCACGCAAACCTCAGGTCCTGTATGACATCATACTGATGCTGGACAACAGGATGCCTTCATCCGACATACAGGACTTCGCGTTGGAGCTCAAGCCAACGAACGCAAGCAAGCAAGCAATACCCACTACAATCAGTAATAATCCACCATCTTTTAAAAAAATTTTTTACAACTTTTCTTTACGGTTTTCATTTAAAGATCTGTAACCCGTAACCCTAATCCGTACTCCAAGACCTGTACATGATGATAGTGTTTCTACAACACTTATGACATTAAATCATACCCCGGCCGTTTAAAAAACCAACGGTCACTTAGTATTAGATATATAAAGAAAACAACCTAAGCGTTTCTGACGATCGGATCCACAAAAAAAGCTATCATGCTCCACAGGGAGCCCGTTTCTGCCGTCAGCTGGACTAGTATACTAAGAAAAACAATGCAAAATTGCACTGACGTCAACATATTTAATAAGACCCACCAAATGTCGCTATCGACAATGGCAAGAAACTAATTAGCAATACATAATTAACACATATAAGATATATTACTTTTCATTAAAAATCTTATATATAAAAAAGGATGTGTGTGGGTGGGTGGGTGTGTATGTCCTTTATGCGTTCGCGAACGGCCCATCCGATTGAGATGAAATTTTCTACACGCCTTCCTCTAATTCCAGCGCAGCCAACTGTCATAGTTTTTTTTTTCTTCCTCCTCCTCTCTCCTCCCCTCCCTAAATACGTACGTAAATATATGATGAAGATGATGAAAGAATCCCCGAACCACAACGCTAGGACAAGCGAAGAAAATGACGTGACTACACAGAATCGTCACACGGCAATCATCATCATCATCATCAAGTGCCGTGCCGGCTGGCGTAGGCGTTCATTGCTCTCCATCGATCTCGGTCTTTGGTTTTCTGGATCAACTCTGCTGCTGATATTCCTCCATGCCACGGCAATATCAATAACAATTAATCTTTTTATGTGTAAAGAAGTTATCTAGTCATGTAGAAGGGAAGAACAATCAATGGAAGGACCGAAATCAAAGAACCTAGACGAGTATGAATTCGGAATGGCGAACTCCCTCCTCCTCCTCCTTCTTCCCTCCTACTCCTTCCTCCTTCTCCCTCCTCTTCCCCCCTCCTCCTCCTGCCTCCTTCTCCCTCTTCCTCCTCCCTTCTCCTCCTCCTCCCTCTCCTTCCTCCCCTCCTCATTCTCCCTCCTTCTCCTCCCTCCGCCTCTCCCCTCCTCCTCCCTCCTTCCCTCCCTCTTCCTTCCTCCTCCCCTCCCTCTTCTTCCTCCTCCTCCCTCCTCCTCCTACCCTCTTCCTCTACCCCTCCTCCCTCTCCCTCCTCCTCCTCCCTCTACTCCTCCTCCCTCCTCTTCCTACGTCCTCTCTCCTCCCTTTTCCTCCCTCCTCCTCCTCCTCACTCCACATCCCTCCTCCTCCCCTCCTTCCACCTCCTCCTCCCTCTCCCTCCTCCTCCTTCCTCTTCCTCCCTTCTCCTTCTTATCCTCTTTCCCCCTCCTCCTCCTAATCCCTCCTACTCCTCCTCCTCCCTTTTCCTCCCTCCCCCTTCTCCCTCCACCTCCTAAATCCTTCTCTCTCCTCCTCCCCTTCCTCCTCCTGCGTTCTCCTCCTCCTCCTCTCTCTTCCTCCTCCTTCCTCTTCCTCCTTCTCCTCCCTCCTCCTCCTTCTCTTTCCCCTCCTCCTCCTAATCTCTCCTCCTCCTCTCTCCGTCTATCTCTTCCTCCCTCCTCCTCCTCCCTCCTCCACCCTCCTCCTACTCCTCCTTTTCCTTCTTCTTCTGCTGCTGCTGCCGCCGCTCCACTTACCCAAGTTAATTGTTGGGGGAATATGTAAAGATCTTTCAAGTGCTCTTTCTAATGCTTTTTGTAAGTTGGTCTTCGTTTATCTAAGGTTGTTCTAACCGCAACCAATAAATGATTAGACAGACAGACAGACAGACAGACAGACAGACAGACAGACAGACAGACAGACAGACAGACAGACAGACAGACAGACAGACATAGTCGGGAACCGGAACTTATATGAATTAAATGAGATGCTCCCCATCAGGGGCTGGGCAAAGCCGGGCCGGGTCAGACAGACAGACAGATAGATAGTCGGGAACGGGAACGGGAGCTTATGACTACTTATATGAATTAAATGAGATGCTCCACATCAGGAGCTAGGCGATGCCGGGCAGGGTCAGACAGACAGACAGACAGACAGATAGACAGACAGTCGGGAACGGGAGCTTATATGACTACTTATATGAATTAAATGAGATGCTCCCCACCAGGGACTGGGCGAAGCCGGGCCGGGTCTGCTAGTATCTTATATATAAAAGGCGATCTCCGTCTGTCTGTCTGTCTGTATGTCCCTATGTCCTTTATGCGCTCGCGAACGGCCCATCCGATTGAGATAAAATTTTCTACACGTCTTCCTTTCATTCCAGCGCAGCCCACTGTCATATTTTTTTAGTGTGAAATCGGCTGCTTACCCAATATTATTTCATTTTTCATTATAATTTCATATATTTCAGGGGACTTAACTCTGTAAAAGTTATTTCAAGGGGCATAACTTTTCTGTATAACTTATAGTCATATTGTGGCATCGTTTTCAAAGATTTATAAACTCTTTGTCCATAGTTATGTACCGGCATATGAGTTATAATAAATAATGATACAATCTTTAAGGCATTTTCAAAGTTTTCATAAAAATAATGCACAATGCATAACATTGTAACTCATCTTTTTATGCTTAAGAAGTTACTGTAGTCATGCAGGTGATTAGAAAGAGTTTTCATTAAAAATAATGGATGGTGTGTGGAAGGACATTCTTTTAAGTTACTTTTTTTGTTGTATGAATTTAATAAGACGCTATCCGCCAGGAGCTGGGCGAAGCCACGCCAGGTCAGATAGATAGACAGACTCACCTTTTCGCTGCAGTTGTCTACTCCTCCTTTTTCTTCTTCTGCTGATGCTGCTGCCGCCGCTCCATTTACCCAAGTTAATTGTTGGGGAAGATGTAAAGATCTTTCAAGTGCTCTTTCTAATGCTTTTTGTAAGTTGGTCTTCGTTTATCTAAGGTTGTTCTAACTGCAACCAATAAATGATTAGACAGACAGGCAGACAGACAGACAGAAAGACAGACAGACAGACAGACATACATACATACATACAGACAGACAGACAAACAGACAGTCGGTAACGGGAACGAGAACTTATATGACTACTTATATGAATTAAATGAGATGCTCCCCACCAGGGACTGGGCGAAGCCGGGCCGGGTCAGCTAGTAATTAATAAACGTAACTTAGCAGCACGAGTTATCTCCCCTAAGTGCAACACCATTCTTCCCCCCTTGACCCATGTCCAGGCAGCGCCATAAATACAAATTTAAAAATAGATTTCAACACGAGGAAGACGATCGATAATCAGGAGAAATATAAAGGAAATGTTCTCCTCAAAAACGACCTGATAGGGACCCTGCTACACTACGCGGAGTACACACATAAATAGATGGGTATGAAAGACGAGAGATGGGAGAAAGGGGAAAGATGCATACATTTATGTAAAGAGGAAAGACAAATGTGACAACGTACGTACTCTTTGACAAAGTCCAACAGCACAGATATTCCATACAATCATGACACTGAGGCAACAACTGCAGACATTTCTATCTTGCCATCCTTCACACAGGGAGCTGTCGTTGGTGGTCTGTTCCTGAAATGTCAAGTATTGTTATATTACATTCAACCAGTACTTGGGTCAACCGTGTGGCGTTCAGCATCAACAACCACACTACAGGAGCTGGACAAGGTGCAAAATTAAGCACTTAGAGTCACCACAGGAGGGATGAAATCAACCCCTATAGTGGAGATGGAGAAGATGGGGAGGACACAAGCACTGAGAGAGCACAGAGATACGAAAACGACAATACTGAAAAGTTCCTCAGCTGCCAGGCCACCCTATGAAGAACTGATTTGAAAACTTAGCTATGGGGCTGTTGAAAAGAAGCAGTTTTATCCACCAGGCCAAACGACTCTGCAGAGAAACCACCGATCTACCGACAGTTGGTATACCCCTGAAAACTATTCCAGAACGAACTCCCTTGAAAGAGGAGCATAGACTATCACTACAAATCCAGACAAAATTGAGAAGAATATTTTTCACGGAAGAACAGAACAGTGTACAGCGCAGAACAGCCACTCTCGGCTTCCTTGATGAAGAATACCTACAGGACCTCTGGAACTGAGTCTACACAGATGGGTCAGCGCAAGATACTGTTCGAAACGGAGGAGTGGAAGTGTACATAGAATGCCCAAATGATACTAAGGACACAGCCAGAGTACCGACAGGAAAGTACTGCCATAACTATGATGCTGAAATTGAGGCAATCAAGATAGCAGCAGATAAATTACTAATATCAGTCATGGTACAAAACCCGTTGTGCTGTTGACAGATGCAAAATTACTCGAGGCGCTTCTGTCTAGGAAATTGCCAGTACTAAGGACACTACTTTCTGAACTTAGCAGACAGCATAAGGTCACCATACAGTGGTTACCATCCCACTGTGGATTACCAGGAGACGACAGAGCTGATCGATTAGCTAAGGAAGGAGCAAAAGAAGAACAGCCTGATGTTCCCGTCACATACCACCATAAGTGTCAACAACTCAACTGACAGGCATCATCGGGTACTTCTGGCACACCATACAAGAAAACTTGCAAGTCGTGTGCGAGGAAATTAAATGGTACATTTATTGCCGTTGGCTCGCTACAAGCAGTGAACAGTCGCTATTGAAACACACAACATACAGCCACAGTATTATCTATCACGAGCTGCTACCCCTATGCTAACTTTCTACACAAATAAACACAAATACCCCTATCGCTACTCTAACGAGGTGAACACTACAAGTCCCGTCCGGCCGTCTGCCAATCTTTCATTCCTTCGTCACACACCACGGGGATTGACCTTCACCTTGGTGCGTGTTGCCTCACATGGCACGCTGATGGCAGACGTGGTACGTTGAGTGTATACTCAACTTCTCTGTGGCTACCACGAGGCGTGATGTTATCGTGATTAGAGTGCTAACTCTCTGAACACCGCCTGCGTGTCTCATGAGGGAATGGTCACCCAACTCTTATTACCTCATCTCCCATGCCCTTCCCTCGGGCACCGTATCCCCTCCTGGTCTCTTCATGATTGACTGCTCTTCCTGGCGAAGGGGATGCGGTCGAGTCTTTGACACACACCCACCCCTCCTGTGTTGCGTCATCAACTTTCACTCATTGGTTGTGACGCAAGAGGTTATAAAAAATTAGTGTCTCTAATTTTTGTCAAAGACTCTAGGTAACCTGGTTTTGGGTAAATGTAATAGACTTCTACTGACTATTGTCACAATGTAGCAAAACTTTACGTGGCTACTGGCAATCGCCACAAACTTGTCTGGTTGGCGTGAGCCCTCTTCTCACATGCTATATTATATTTATTAGAGGTATGTCTGAACCGGACCGTTGTCTTATAAGACCTGCCCTCACATAGTAAATTAACTTACTACCCATACAAAGTTGACTTTCTTAGGGTCAACACATGAATTGCTTCATGTCCCCCATATAATATTTAACAACCATTATACAAGAGTGTGTGCGACAGGCTTTACCTACATCGCTTCCGCGTGTAAAGTTCTATTTCACTGTTAAGATAGTTCTTCGTTGTCTATTATGTCCCCTGACCCGAAGTTATCTCCCTTTGATCTACAAAAAGTGTATGTAATTTATATGTTTGTTTTTCTGGTTGTTTGCGTGTTTGGATGTAATTAACTTACTAATCTAACTTCTAAACTATGTTTCTAAGTCCTATGTGTATGTATGTTAGTTTTTTAAGTGTCATAATTTGGTTAAATGCGGCCACAAACAGGTGCATAACACTAATTCGTGACTACATTCCCTTGTTATGAAACTGAAAATACTGTAATCTAAGTTCTAAACTATATTGCAGACACACATTCATACTAGCACATTTTCACTAACGAAAACCAACACTAACACAGACAAATATTAAAATTCGAACCAGGCAGCAGAAGAATTCGCTGACCAATCTCACTCTCTTCCGTCTATTTTCCATTCGCTCTCACTTTCACACTTCTGTCACACTGCTTTCACCCTTACTTCTGTCACACATCTATTATCCTTCCACACTAATTCTTCTGATTATTTAAAAACCTTGGAGTGACACTGTACAGGTTTGGCTCAGTTTGAGATGGTTGAGCCTCATGACTGGTGCGAAAGTTGTTGCACGAGTCATGTATTTACAATATATTTACATGGATGAGAAAGGGTTGATGGTTTGTCCCCTTGGTCTCATCATCCACTATATTACACTAACATAGCACTCTACATTCTAACATACTAATACTACTTCTATAAATAAATATATAATGTGTTAACTAAATTTTTGTCATGTTAATTATATGATATGTTTATGTTAATCGTTATGTTTATCTAATCTAAGGGAAGTAATTTAACTATTTAAATGTACCTTAATTACATGGATGATGTGTACACAAATTATGTAATTTTCTAAATACTATGCTAAATAATGTTTTTACATGTATGAGTGATGTTCTTAATCTAAATGGTGTAAATGATGTATGTTCACTTATCTACTCTTTTTAACCTATTCTGATGTAAAATGATGATACTAATAAATGGTAATGTTTAATAGATGGTATGGTTTCATGAAGATGGAATAAACTAAACTAAACTGAAGGTAAATGAAATGTAATAATCTAAATGGTACTATTCTTATCATAATTTTATTTTAGCTTGTAATTAACTATTGTCATATCTCAACTAATATTTTAAGTTACAATCACTGTAATAGCTATTCTATTAAAATAAATGAGAACTATTATATTTCCCTAACCTACATCTATTTTGTCATTATCTTAAAATATTATATTACATATCACATTAAGTTTATATACATGTTATTCAGTTTCCACAGGTTAGTAGTTGCCTTCATGTTTGTACATTGCTTGTATAGGCATAATATATCTACACACTTTGCCTGGGTATCTGAAATACTTTGCACAGTCATCATAATGTTCTATCGGTAGTGCACGTGTAGAGTTCGCTGGTGTCGTAGCTCAGCCTTTTCGTGTCTGTAATTAAGCACTGTTCTGACACTGTTTTCTGCGTTTCACACCAATGATACACCGGAATGGAGCTTAGTTGGAAACGATCTGTCCTTGTTCACACGGTGATATTTACGTTCTGCAGCACAGTTCTTGCCTTAATGTCTACGGACACATGATAGTTCACTGTTCTTGGTACATGATTAAGCATATACTGTCGATGTATATGTACCCTATTTTACATAGAATAATATAATGTATTCATGTACTAACTATCACTCTACATTTATATGTGGGATTTCAGGTATTTCTACCCCAGATGGTCTACTAAGGGTATCAGCCAGAATGTTATCTTTACCCTTGATATGTTCTATACTAAATGTATAGTTTTGTAAAATAAGAGACCACCTGTATATCCGGTCATTTCGATGCACACCACTCTGGATGACCGTGATGGGAGAATTGTCGGTCTGGACAATGAAGTGCACACCCGCCAGAAATCGATGGAGCTTCCTCACCGCATAGATGACGCTTAGGGCTTCCAACTCTGATATAGAATATCTGGACTCGGCAGGTGTGATCTTACGGCTCACGTAGCAAATCGGATGGAAGATGCCCTCATAAAATTGGCCTAGGACTGCAGCGATGGAGATCCTGCTGGCATCTGTCCTAAGATAATAAACGAGCCTCGGGTTAGGCAAGCAAAGGATTGGTACATTACTAAAAAGAATTTTCAATTTTGACAATGCAGAAATTAATAATGCATCTTTCACATCCAATTTTACAGATGCTTTTAAAACATTGGAAAATACACTTGTAATTTCCGCTAAATTTGGAATAAATTTACTATAGTAGTTTACTAATCCCAGAAGGCTTCTGACCTGTTTTTTCGTGGTCGGAATGGTCAGATTCATAATTTTTGTAATAATCCTATTGTCAGTCTTCAGTTGACCTTGAGAGATGACATGACCCAAAAATTCAATTTCTTTTAGGCCCAATTCAACTTTGCTCGGTTTGACAGTGAGACCGAAGAGTCGCAACCTGTCAAAGACATGTCTGAGTTTCAGTAAGTGTGTTGTCCAGTCTTCAGTATGGACACTTATATCATCTATATATGTCACAGTATTCGTCACTCCATGTAATAGATCTCTAGTTAAGCGCACGAAAGTGGCAGGAGCATTTCGAAGTCCGAAAGGAAGAAATCGCCACTCGTATAGTCCTAAAGGTGTTGAAAACGCAGTAAGATGCATAGATTGAGCCTGCATAGGGACCTGCCAATATCCCTTAGTGAGATCTAATTTTGAAAAGATTTTAGAAGTAGACATGTCCAAGATAAGATCTTCGCAGGAAGGAATAGGTTCTGCGTCGATCTTAGTGATGTTATTGAGTTTTCGATAGTCCACGCACAGACGAATTGTGGAATCCTTCTTCTTAACTAGGACGATTGGAAAAGAGTACTCAGATGTAGACTTTTGGATAATCCCACTAGCTTCTAAATTAAGAATTTCCTTATTTAGATTTTCCCTATAGCTGAGTGGGATAGAGTACGGCCTGCATTTAATCGGCTTAGAGTCCGAAAGAATAATGGAGTGTTCGATTCTGTCCGTCCTACCTGGGATGTCAGAGAATAGGTCTTTGTATTCAGTAACTAATTTCACTAATTGTCGTCGTTGAATGTCTGTTAGTCCCTGATCTATATGTATACTGTCCAATGTCGCAGTTTTGTCTACAATGGGAACGGGTAGTTCCATTCCGTCGTCGTCTACCTGATTCAGTACGGTGGTGGTACTAAGTGCGTATTCTGTTAACTCAATAGGTGCATTGCCATTGTCGGAACTGCCAGTCTCGCTAACTAGTGTAGTTGCGTTGTGTATGTCTGTCGTCTGATCACTAGGTGTTGGTGCACTCTGTTCGTCTGTCACTACTTCTGTCTCTTGTCTTGAAAAGTAAGGTTTCAACATGTTGACATGGAATATCTTTAAGTGTCCGTTTATCGATATTTCATAGTCAACATCTGAAATTCTACGTACCACCTTGAATGGCCCTTGCCATGAAGTCAATAGTAAATTTCTTTTGTCTGGAAGTAGCAAGAGTATGTCTTGATCTGGTTCAAGTTCAATTGTTCTTGCCCCTTTGTTGGCATATTGGCGGTAGATTTGACCCTTCCTCTCCAAAGCTGCCTTAGCTATAACACACGATTTCATGATCTTGTCTCGTGTTTCTGTCACCATTTCATAAGGTGTTTTAGGGGTAGGAATTTCTATAGAATTCGTTATTACCTGATGGTAAATGGTTAGGGGTCCACGTGGGTTAGCCCCGTAAACTAATTCAAACGGTGAGAAACCCGTGCTTGAATGGGGAATCTCCCGATAGGCGAACAGCACTGTTGGTAACAGTGTATCCCAATCAGCTGGGTTTTCTGCTGTCACCTTAGCCAGCATGTGCTTTAGGTCACCGTTAATTTTCTCAACTATTCCATTGCTGGCTGGATGGTATGCTGTAGTAAAATGTTGCTTAATGCCTAACATTTTTGTAAGGGCTTGCGTTGCAGCCGATATGAACTGAGTTCCACGATCGGATAAAATGGTCCGTGGGAATCCGAATCGTGAGAACAGGTGTAGAAATACGTTGGCAACGTCTTTGGAGGTGATGTATTTCAAAGCTACTGCCTCAACCCACCTTGTACATAGGTCGACCATTGTCAATATGAAGCGATTTCCTTTGCTGGACACCTGGTTTAGGGGTCCAACAATATCTACCGCCACACTCTCAAATGGCCTAGAAGCCAGTGTAGAAGGTTGTACTTCAGCTGTAGGATGTTTACCCTTGCGTACTAATTGTTGACAGACATTACAAGAACGACAAAATAATTTTATATCATTGCAAAAACCTGGCCAATAGAAATGAGCCTGAATTCTGGCCCTGGTTTTATCATATGCAAGATGACCAGCAAACGGTGACTCATGTGCAATCTTTAGCACAGTTAGACGATGTTGTTCAGGTAACACCGTTTGCTGAATCTCATGGTTACCAGTAGTATAATATCTAGTTAAAATGCCATTATTAAGTCTAAAAACCCATGAGGCATTTTTGGTCACTTTGGCTTTATCTTTTAATAATTTCAAGTATGGAGACACACTAGAATCAGCTTTCTGCTGTTCTATAAATTTCTGTCTGCTGGTGTCATCTGTGCCAGTTGGAGAAAGCAACAGGAGTCTCTCATCTTGTAGTGTGTCTTGATGTTTCACACTGTCTGCTCTTGTTGTTGCATTAGCTGCATTCAATTTCTCCCATGCAACTATTTCATCACTAGTACATTGTTTCAGTTGGGGTAAGCACCCCAAAATTAAATCAGTACAAGGGTTGTCAAGTATTGCACAAGTAAAGGTACCCGAAAGAAAAGGAGTATTAATGTGGGCTTTTGCCAAAGGGTAGATCTCAACGTTACCCGAAAAGGTTCGGCATTTCACAGTGTCACCTGTGTAATCACCCGGACTCACTAGTTCTTTTCGAAGACCAATAAGGGTGCTGCCACTATCCAGCAAACATTGGCATGGTACATTATTGACCATTGCATTGTGGAACACCAAATTGCCTCTGGAGGCTAGTGCTGCGTTTACATTCTCAGATGAGAACGGTACTGTATGTCCACATTCTAGTTTTCCGTCTGCATGGAACTGGTGACATCGTTCACAGCTGTCAAAGCTTAACATATCGTTTGCACCACACACATCCTCAGCTTGGTTGAAAGGCAAGTCAACCTCATCTTCATTTTCAACCTCACACTCATCCTCACTACCACTATCTGAAGAGGTGTCAATCAAAATAGCATTGTTAGCTTTCATACGTTGGCGGCCAAGGCACTTATTAGAATAATGGCCATAGCAGGAACAAAAAAAAACATTTGATTGCCCGCCTGTATGCCGATCTTTTATTTTGCTGCTTCTTGATAACATTTTCAAGATGCGCCGGATAGTTCGGCGATTTGTCGCACATAGAATAAGTGTCATGCATCTGTTGACAATAAATACATTTTGACACTTTTCTGTCTTTCTTGTCATATTTCTGAAAAGGTTTTCTGTTGCTCTGATAGTTTTTGGGTTGGTCTTTCACAAAGGAAACTATTTCAGAGTCACTTGAGGTCTTAAAAATCTCTCTGTTAGAAGAAAAATATGCTGAGCCTTTTTTTTCAAACTGCTCGATGTTCTCAATGTCTGACTGCTGCAAAAATTTAGCAAAAGGAGAAGGTATAGTAGATATAACCTTGTCCATAGCTATTAGGTTTTTTAATCTATCAAAGTCTTTACCTATGTTAGCTGCTTTAAGCCACCTGTTTAGTACACTCTGCACATTTGAAACATAATCTATAAAAGTTTCACTAGGCTTAGGTTTTAAATTTGAGAACTGAACCTGATACCCAGGGGCATCAAGTAAAAAGTGCTGCATAATCCTATCATGGATGTATTGATAGCTAGATCTAAGCTCAATAGGGATAGATTCTATTACTTTAAGGGGCTCACCACTTAGATTCTTCATGTAAATAGGAGCCCACATATCTAAAGGAACTTGGTGATATTTAAATTGATACTCTACATTCTCTGTCCAGGCTGATATGGAATCATCTTTACAGTATGGTTTGATAATATTTTTGTATTTGTTGAACTTATTTTCTTCTTGTTGACTTCTTAATTTAGTGGCAGAGATTTCTGCGTGTGAGTCTACGTCAATGCCTTTCATCTTTAATTGTGTCTCTGATTCTACTTGAATTTGTTTTTCTTTAACTCTTGCCATTTCATCTATCTCTTTCTGCTTTAGTTCTCTTTCCTGATCTAATTGCTTTTGTTTTAGTTCTTTCTCCTGATCTAACTGCTTCTGTTTCATCTCCTTATCATGTTCTAACTGTTGTTGTTTAATTTCTAATTCTTTTTGCTTAATCTGTTTGTCATCTTCTAGCTGTTTTTGTTTTGTTATCTCAGCTAGTTGTGCCATATCTTTTTGATGCTGTCTTTCTTGTTCTCTTTCTCGTGTGCGTTCGTCTCTCTCAGCATCTTTTGCTTCTTTAAACTTCTTATCAGCATATTCTTCTAGCTCTTTACCTGTGTATTGCATTTCTTTGCCTGCTTTTACAAAATCCGCTAACGTAGCCATGATGTTGACTAATTAGTTTGCGTTGACCTACACTGCTTTGTTTATTTCCCTATTTATCTACAATGTTATCTATTTGTTCCTCGTTAAGGAATATTAATTTTATTTCCAGTTTATGTGTTGCACAAAATTCTATGTTGGAATATCAGAGCACAAAAAATATGATAGTGTATTCACAAGCTGAAAAAGAGATGCACTATTAATCACAATGCATGCCAAAACTATAGGTATACTCAACTTAATGTTCCCGAGAATCAGGGAACGTAAGCTCCGTTGACACTGGTCACCTTGTTTGGTACCTTTTGGTGGAGACACGTTTCGTAAGTAGGACACTATATTTGGCACACCGGCGTAAGTACTCAGCTGTTGTTCGCCCTCTGATATGCAGGGCAGCAGTAAACACGCCTACTGCACGATATGATTTACTCGACAACTAAGGACAATGACTTAGACAATGACAGACTCACGAACAACTAGAATATGTATTAATTAAATTTAATGTCAATGTCCTGTCTTTGTTCTAACAGTAATTGCCTTTCGTTACTAACCTAGTTAATTTCTGTAAGCGTTGTGCAGCCAAGTCATCTGCTTGGCAAAAAATAGTTCCTTCGTGACGGTAAACAAAGAGAAAGTAGAACCAAAAATATGAATAACTGTTTTTAAATGAATAAAAATAACATAATAATGTTTAAATAAATAAATATATTCATTTAGTAATTCAAATAAATAAATAATAAACGATATAAAGCACAGATTCAAGCGGGCAGCCGTTAAACGATCTTGTACACACTCGATTGCTTTATGCTAATGACGCAGACCAACTGTTTGTCAATCACTCCACGTCACAGCGTTATTTACAGCACAGTGCTATTTTTAGTTTCCAAAAATCGATATTGTCGGCTGGCGGTGTATCGCTCCGCCCTGAATCATGTTTGGTGCTTATTCAAGAATAAATTGGTAAATACATAAATAAATATAAGAAAACAAGATTATTAATACTTACAGCTTTGCAGAATACATGATTTCACTAAATAAACACAATTAAACACTATATTTCGTCACGATAGGCATATTTCTAGCCCGCAAATTGCACTCGTTTGCACAAATTACCGTCACTACAAAAATTAAACCCTAGTCCAGAGCCCGTGGATGAGTGGATTAGCTTGAACTTACGTTCAAGCTTCACTTCTGACACCACAATTACCCTTGCCTGTCAACAACTCAACTGACAGGCATCATCGGGTACTTCTGGCACACCATACAAGAAAACTTGCAAGTCGTGTGCGAGGAAATTAAATGGTACATTTATTGCCGTTGGCTCGCTACAAGCAGTGAACAGTCGCTATTGAAACACACAACATACAGCCACAGTATTATCTATCACGAGCTGCTACCCCTATGCTAACTTTCTACACAAATAAACACAAATACCCCTATCGCTACTCTAACGAGGTGAACACTACAAGTCCCGTCCGGCCGTCTGCCAATCTTTCATTCCCTCCTCACACACCACGGGGATTGACCTTCACCTTGGTGCGTGTTGCCTCACATGGCACGCTGATGGCAGACGTGGTACGTTGAGTGTATACTCAACTTCTCTGTGGCTACCCCGAGGCGTGATGTTATCGTGATTAGAGTGCTAACTCTCTGAACACCGCCTGCGTGTCTCATGAGGGAATGGTCACCCAACTCTTATTACCTCATCTCCCATGCCCTTCCCTCGGGCACCGTATCCCCTCCTGGTCTCTTCATGATTGACTGCTCTTCCTGGCGCAGGGGATGCGGTCGAGTCTTTGACAATAAGAAAAGAATGATTCAGGATAATGCTCTCCCGGGTGATGTGATTATCTACACAGATGGTTCGGTATTGAGAGGTAAGAGAAGTGCCTGGGGATTCTTAGCAAAAGCTAATGGTCGACGTTTGGTGCAGGAGAGCCTAGCGTATGATACCACAACATCTAGCTTAAGAATGGAGGTGGAGGTGGAGGCGGTCAGTGCAGCTTTCCGCTGGATAGAGAACACGATACATACACACATCGTGACTGTAACTGACTCAGAAAGCATGCTGAGGAGGGTGAGGACAGGCAGGCTTCGTGCAGAGTGGCTTGCTTCGCTTCGGGGGTCACGGGTGGCAAGCATCACCTGGATCTTTTCTCCGGGGCATGCCGGTGTGCTGGGGAATGAACAGGCAGACAGATTGGCTGGCTCGGCAAAACTTGGTGGAGTATTGATGCATGACAAGGCAGACATGGTTGCCTCGGAGTAGCAAATGGATCACCATAGTCTGGCAAGAATGAGGCAGCGATGAGTGACGAGGGGATCTGACCGACACTCGACGCTCAGAGGAAAGGCGAGACGGACATATAATCAGATTGCTACTGGAATTATCGGTGTTGGAACTCTTCGCTGGCTGCTGATGATGGGGAGGCGCTTATGGGAATGCCCCGAATGCTGTGATGTCGGTTCCTAAATCAATCAATCAAAAGAATGATAAAATCAGTCAGAAAGAGACCAAAACTTGCTGACATAGGCCTGGGTCATTGACAGTGAGTTGAGTGACCGGGCATGAGAAAGAATGGATGAAAGTTGGAGACAGTAAAGTGACTGACCTGGCTATGAGAAAAACAGCCAGTCCTGAGGAATAATAGGGAGGGTGAGTGTAGACCCCAGGGGGATGGGGCGAGAGACAGGGTATTTGTGTGGGAAGTCAAGGGACTTCAGAGAGTTGATGTTTTAGCGCCGAGCTGATCGGTGGGCTAATACGTGGGAGTTTAGACTGACTGCGGTCAGATCTTTTGTTGTGTTGTTCTCCCAGTGGTGAATACAGGCTTGAAACCCAGTGGGGGTTGGATAGTTAATGGAGGCCTGAACCCAGAGTGGGTTTATAGTTAGGGGAGACTAGACCCAGTGTGTGGGTTGTCATGTGTGAGGTCCAGCTGTGGATAGTAGCTGGATTACCTGTCGTGTGGATTGATATGAAGCAGGCCGTGAGAAGACAGTGATGTGTACGGGTTAAATTGTGAGGATATTTATATTCGATGGATTATATTGTTTCTGGATATACAGTTGTGTTCCGTTTGTCTGTGTTCTTTCTGTATTAAAGGATTATGTGCGCCAACTCAATCTTGTTTAATGACTGATGGACGTGTATTACTGGGGTGAGTTGCATTGTGAGACAGTTAGATAGCTCAATTGACACACCAGGAGCATCGTTACCTAGACAACGACCATCTCACGCACTTATCATCAAAGAACATCGTGAGACTTGCTCAAGATGACTTTCACGTTATGGACAGACCAGAACAAGTCATTATCCTGTGCCTCAGAACAGGACACAATCGATTACGCAACCACATGTATACAAAATTCAAGATTGGTGAAACAGCCATGTGCACATGTGGATTCGCGTGGCAGACAGCAGAGCACATGCTCCAAGACTGCCCAAAATATAACATATCTAGGCAAACCTTCTGGCCTAGAGCGACGACAGTGGAAGATACATTCTATGGACCGCTGTGTGAACTAAAGAAGGCAGTTAAATTCATACAAGAGACAACATTGCAGTTATACACATATTTCAAGAAGAAGAAGAAGAAGAAGAAGAAGAAGAAGAAGAAGAAGAAGAAGAAGAAGAAGAAGAAGAAGAAGAAGAAGAAGAAGAAGAAGAAGAAGAAGGAGAAGAAGAAGAAGAAGAAGAAGAAGAAGAAGAAGAAGAAGAAGAAGAAGAAGAAGAAGAAGAAGAAGAAGAAGAAATCAGCACTTAGCCGCTGGAGTTTGCGTCATCAATCGAGCGCCTCTGAAGGACTCGAGGAGTCATGTTGGACTCGACACAGAGACAGTTATGTGATGTTCTCTTACCTGACATCCGACAAGCATACAACTATAGCCACTAGATGCCAACAGCTGACAGCACCAGTAGATAGCACTAGTAGACAGCACCAGTAGACATCAATAGTTGACAGTACCAGTAGACAGCAATAGTTGACAGCACCAGTAGACAGCAATAGTTGACAGCACCAGTAGACACCATCAGCTGACAATACCACAAGATGCCAATAGCTAACATCACCAGTAGACAGTGATCCATCACACATCCCTAGTGATCCTTCACCTACTCTTAGTGATCCTCTAGTGATCCTTCACCCACCCCCAGTGACTCATCCCTCACTCCCAGTGACTCATCCCACACTCCCAGTGACTCATCCCACACTCCCAGTGACTCATCCCACACTCCCAGTGACTCATCCCACACTCCCAGTGATCCATCACACATCCCTAGTGATCCTTCACCTACTCTTAGTGATCCTTCACCTACTCTTAGTGATCTTCTAGTGATCCATCACCCACTCCTATTGACCCATTACCCACTCCAAATAACCCATCATCCATCAGGAGAGATGATAGATGCAGGCACTGATCATGCGCTGCACCTGTTCACAACACTCTGTAACCCCGTGTCGTATATTCTGAAGGGACTGGTAATCACTGATGTGCATGACCCATTTCTGTTAAAGGAAATTGGGCCCCATCCACTTCTAATATGTAAATAAACCAAGAATACGACTCTTGATCTTTTACAGACTCATTTTTGTTTACTTTGTCTAGGAGTAAATTGTCCTCTTTTTCTGGAAAAAAAAAAAAACAATGAACAAATAGATCTGACTATGCCCCTTTTCACCTGAAATATAATAGCTCTCGAACCCCCATTCAATCTGTGAAAATATCTAAAAAAGATTCCATCAGGGTGAACCAGGTGCAAGGAAACATGGGTCATGAACAGTTTAAAGATCCAGAGTCTTAATTTACTCTTTGGGTTATTGAATTCATTTTTGAGCTAGTTTGTCACATAAGTAATTATTTCACAAACAATGAATCACATTGATGACTTGTTCACACAAATAAGACAGAGATGTCAACAGACAGGATGGACTGTAATGAAATTAGGAACTTCAATACATTATATAAATTTATTGACTGGCCTGATTCTCTTTTGGCCTATTGATTGATCATGACACATTTAGGTAAATCAGTCATGGTGATAGTTACACATGTGGCAATGCAAATCATGGTCAATAATCAGTCCATCAATAAATCATAATAATCAAATGATCACAATGTCTGATAGCAAAGCATCTTAATTTGAGTCTAAAGTTTTCTACTAAATTTTACACTCTATAAAAAGGTGGGTGTGTGTTGTTATCAGTCCTCTGGGTGGAGTTTGGGTGTAAACAGAGGAAATGTCACCTATGAGTGGTTGGAGTGAGTGAAGCCTGAGTCCATCAACTGCTGGATCCCCTTCAGTCTGTGCCAAAGCTACTCTGAAGGCTTCTCATGCTCTGGTCAGGGCTTGAGGTCTCTTCCATCTCATGTTTTGGGACATCTTCTTTCATCTGCCTCCCTCTTGTCTGGTTTGGATTTCCACCATGGACATCACTGTTTAAAATTAACAGAGGTATATACAATCCTACCAAAGTAATTTTTGCAGAATGTCATAAGTATGAGAACAACATAACAGAAAGAATAAGATCAGAAGAAGTGTTGTTGTGTTACTTTGTGTGGGGCCAGACATCATTCCACTGCATGCACCTGTCCTCAGTTGGTACCTGCTGTATGTATTCTCTCAGTGTATTTTTGGTTCAGTGAGAAGGGTACATTCAGACAGAGATAAGATTGAGGATGTGTTGTTCCTTGGGCCATTGAAGTCAAGCAAATAATGCAAGATCAAGACAAGGACAAGAGGCATTTTTACAAATGACATACATTACATCTTCATAATCTCTTTCAGTGTTGCATGGTGTGTTTAAATGTTTATCTGTACCTCCCAAATCAACTATTTGTCTTCTTCTTCCCATTATCACTCATGTTCCTGTTATTGTTGTGGTTGTGTTGGGTGGAGTGCTGTGTTGAGTATTGAGTTGAGTTAACTTCTGTTGTGTGGGGTTTTCATAGTTTGTACCATTTCCCCCTCCATCATCAGTAGTTAATATGAGTTTAACTCACCAAGTGTTTTATTGTTATGCATGTCTGTCATACAGAATATCTGATGTGTATTTGTTACCAAAGTAATCTATACAAGATCATGACAGCAATCCATTAGTAAAAAGGTTATTACATAAGGTACCCTTTTCTACTTCCCTCCTTCTCTTCATCTTATTTTTATTCTACCACCACTATCACCAGTGCTCATCATGTGCACTCTGTTAGTGATCACTAGTTGACGATAGACCGAGGTTTTATTCACCTTGTGGTCTCGACAGATTAACCAGGCTGTCTATCACAATGGCGTCTTGTGAAGCGTACCTGTTTCTAGGCAAATGCGTTTACGTGTTTAGTGAGTGCTTTGACTAATTAAAATCTGTCATACAAATACAATCAATTACTATCAACTACTATTATTTTAATGCGTAAAGAGGAAAGAAAAGATATAATCCATCTCTCAGTCTCTTAGATTGCAAATAGAACAGAAATATGTTCGTTTTCAAGTGAGGCAGTAGTTAATGTGCTCAAACTGACCTGTCTGCAGAAACAATTCAAAGTGATTTTTGAAGTAATGCATTAACATGCGTTTGAATTTTCGCCTCAAACATTTTCCTGTGATAGATTGATGTAAGATGCATACAGTAAAGTCAATAGTTGTAGTGAAGAATATCAGAGTTTGCAGTTTTGAGAAAGTTTGAGATGTCGGTTTCGCCGGGAAAATGGCTCAGTGTAGCCAGAAGTAGCGGTCGTCAATTTTACACTTCAGAGATTTATTTTATCACTAATACACTTAATTTTAACACACAACACTGGATACCTCCGCTGCACATGTCTGGGTATCACACTGATATGAGGATTGTCAAGCTTACCTCAGTTCTTGAACCAAACTGCAGTCTTTGCACTCAGAAAGGACAGGTCTCACAAACTAGCTGACCGGTCGTCAGGCTGAAGAAGTAGGAATGCGCGGGTTTTGAGAAAAGCGACGCTCACTTGGGTTAAATTTAAATCACGTGATCTCTTACCACCACTCGTTTTGTTAGTTGCAGACGCTGTAGTTTTCTATTATTAGATGACATCCGTCTATCTAAAGTGTCAACTTGTGTTAGATTCATAATGGTGCGTTCAAGTGTGTGAGTTCTCTGGTTCGTGGTGCGAAATTGTTGACGCACTGAAAATGATGGTTGGTAAATATGTCACACCCCGTCACTTCTCGGATCACTTGCTCCAACTCCGCATTGAACTAATCTGATTGTACGTCCATCTTTCTACAAATCCATTCTTGTCTACAATGACAAATAGGATCGGCGATGATTCTTCTGCCGTTCATTACTATCTTCTGACGATTGCATAAATGGACACACATAGTATTATTTGGCACTCACAGAAGAAGAAGAAGAAGAAGAAGAAGAAGAAGAAGGAAATAGAGATTAGAAGACGCACTAGACAACATAAAATTGTAATAGTTACCAACCGGGATCGAACCTGTCGCCTCCAAATGACGACGGTGCCTCGCTGCAGGAACAAGTGTACTTCAACGCACGACCAACTAGGGGACGCTGAATGCTCTAAAACTCAGAGAACTAATGACGTGAGGACAGGCAGACGCTGAAGGCTTGCTTTTGATGCACCTGGCATGCAGTTATCCGTCAGGAAGTCACCGCTGGGAAGATGTTCGGCTGAAGACATAACAATTCTTGCTGTCTAGTTCCTAAATACACCTGTTCCTCTGCCGCTAGTGTTGCGGCTTGCCGACTGATAATGAGACCCGCGGCTAGGGGTCAAAAAGTGGACCTCAAAATAACATTGGATACGTGATATGAGATAAGAATTACACTGTCCAAACACACGCGCCCGCACACACACGCGCCCGCACACACACACACACACACACACACACACACACACACACACCCGCACACACACACGCCCGCACGCACACACACACGCCCGCACACTGACACACACACACCTTATATAATAATGTGGAATTTACATTCGCGGCTATAGAACAGAACACTTCCGCATTGACCTGATTGTGTGTCACTCTGCGGCTATGTGACCTGACTGCGCTATGTGACCTGACTGTGCTATGTGACCTGACTGCGCTATGTGACCTGACTGCGCTATGTGACCTGACTGTGCTATGTGACCTGCCTGCGCTATGTGACCTGTGCGCTATGTGACCTGACTGTGCTATGTGACCTGACTGCGCTATGTGACCTGACTGCGCTATGTGACCTGACTGCGCTATGTGACCTGACTGTGCTATGTGACCTGCCTGCGCTATGTGACCTGACTGCGCTATGTGACCTGTGCGCTATGTGACCTGTGCGCTATGTGACCTGACTGTGCTATGTGACCTGACTGTGCTATGTGACCTGACTGCGCTATGTGACCTGTGCGCTATGTGACCTGACTGTGCTATGTGACCTGACTGTGCTATGTGACCTGACTGTGCTATGTGACCTGACTGCGCTATGTGACCTGACTGCGCTATGTGACCTGTGCGCTATGTGACCTGCCTGCGCTGTGTGACCTGCCTGCGCTGTGTGACCTGCCTGCGCTATGTGACCTGACTGCGCTATGTGACCTGTGCGCTATGTGACCTGACTGTGCTATGTGACCTGACTGCGCTATGTGACCTGACTGCACTATGTGACCTGTGCGCTATGTGACCTGCCTGCGCTGTGTGACCTGACTGCGCTATGTGACCTGTGCGCTATGTGACCTGCCTGCGCTATGTGACCTGCCTGCGCTATGTGACCTGACTGCGCTGTGTGACCTGACTGCGCTGTGTGACCTGACTGCGCTATGTGACCTGACTGCGCTGTGTGACCTGACTGCGCTGTGTGACCTGACTGCGCTATGTGACCTGACTGCGCTGTGTGACCTGACTGCGCTATGTGACCTGACTGCGCTATGTGACCTGACTGTGCTATGTGACCTGACTGTGCTATGTGACCTGACTGCGCTATGTGACCTGACTGTGCTATGTGACCTGACTGCGCTATGTGACCTGACTGCGCTATGTGACCTGACTGTGCTATGTGACCTGACTGCGCTATGTGACCTGACTGCGCTATGTGACCTGACTGCACTATGTGACCTGACTGTGCTATGTGACCTGACTGTGCTGTGTGACCTGACTGTGCTATGTGACCTGACTGCGCTATGTGACCTGACTGTGCTATGTGACCTGACTGTGCTATGTGACCTGACTGCGCTATGTGACCTGACTGCGCTATGTGACCTGACTGTGCTATGCGACCTGACTGCGCTATGTGACCTGACTGCGCTGTGTGACCTGTGCGCTATGTGACCTGACTGCGCTGTGTGACCTGACTGCGCTATGTGACCTGACTGCGCTGTGTGACCTGACTGTGCTATGTGACCTGACTGCGCTATGTGACCTGACTGTGCTATGTGACCTGACTGCGGCTATGTGACCTGACTGCGCTGTGTGATCTTGTACATCTCTGTTACAGACAGCACATGTACAGATCATCCCATGACAGATATTGTCGTTGGGTGTGTGTGTCTTTGTCTGTCTGTCTGTCTATCTTTTTCTCTCTATATATTTCTCTCTACTTCTTCCTATCTCTTCTCTCTCTCTCTGTCTCTCTCGCTCTGTCTGTCTGTCTCTCTCGCTCTGTCTGTCTGTCTCTCCCGCTCGCTGTCTGTCTGTCTGCCTCTCCCGCTCTCTCTCCATGCACGCAATATAGCATACAGCGAACAAGCACATACCCTGACAACTGGACACGTGGACAGAGACACGAGGAGACACGCCTACTGAAACACACACATGTATGTATACATATCTTTAGTAGATTTGCAATGTGCACAACTTAATGGTAATGATAACTGGTAAATAGAAGGTGGCTTCAGGCAGAAATATAATCAGTATGAAGTGTGTATTGTAAAAGCTTCGGTTGAACGAGTCAGGACTTATTGTGCTTGCAGATTCATCATCATCATGTGCCATGCCGATAAGCGTGTGCGGTCAAATTTCGCCACCTCACACGATCACCAAAGTCGTGGATCAGCTCTGTGTTCTTGTCTCGACCATGCCACGTGGCCAAGCCATCCGGGTATTTACTTCTCAGCCTTCCTCTTGTTCCTTTCCCTTCTATCTCGCCAGTTGTCACCAAGTTTTCCAATTTAATTCTTCTCATAACGTGGCCAGAAAGATTTGACCGTCCATGTCTAATATCTCTAATCAGTCTGCGATCTTCATTTGTTTCTTGTAGGACCCGGTCATTGGTTTTTTCTGTTTATCCTTGATATTCTTAGCATTTTCCTCAGAGAAAAAAAATTTCCACAATCATTATATGTTTCTCAGCTTATTTGCTCATTGCCCACGCTTCACATCCATACAAAAGTACAGGTTCTATATAGCACTTCAACACCCTTTTTCTCGTTTTGTATTTTTTATTTTTATTGGTCAATATGTTTTTCTATATTGCAAAAGGCTACCTTCGACCATGGCGATTCTTGTTCTAATCTCTTCAAGGCATTTCCCATCAGATGTTATGACTGTACCGTGCTAATTGTACCGATTCGCTTGTTTAAAAATATTCAATAAATTAACAGCAGATTACGCTAAGCTTGTTTGTGTAAATCTAATATAGGCTTTGGAACATGTAATACATTTAATCGCTTGCTGAGATTGAATCAACGGAGTATTTTGAGATAGGATTTTATGAACTAATTTAGCAGAAATACCCCAAGATTGGTTGCCCAGCTACCTTGTCCCACCCCAAAAGCCAGACAAGGATCACTCAAAACTAAAGGGCTATAGAATTATCACTTTACAAAATACATTCGGCAAAGTACTCGAGAAGATATTGTATCATGCAAGCTACATCACTACTTGGAAGATGCAAACTGCTCCCCATAGGGATTGGGAGTTACCGGGCTGGGAAGCACACATGGGCCAATGCTGCAACATTTGCATTAATGTCTATGAGAGCTTCCAGAATAAACAAGAGCCATTGATGATGGCACTTGACCTGGACGATGCCTAAAACAGGGTCAGGTATGATCGTTGATATATATTCTTTGTACATGGAGGTCTGCCCTTGGATTGGCAAATGGATTGAGGCAGC
Organism: Cepaea nemoralis; assembly: GCA_014155875.1. Taxonomy (NCBI): domain Eukaryota; kingdom Metazoa; phylum Mollusca; class Gastropoda; order Stylommatophora; family Helicidae; genus Cepaea; species Cepaea nemoralis. Next base: position 48,394 of record JACEFZ010015364.1, on the reverse strand, counting down.
ACTTTCTCATCTCATCTCATCATGTTTCTCTTGTACCTTGCGGTGTCGAGGTGAAGTATAACAGCGGGAGAGTGCCCGCTTATGGGCTTCATGTATCGATATTCCCATGGACTCTGTTATTCCCTGCGTCCATCGTTTACGTAGTCGGCCTCTTCTCTGCTTCTCTCTGGTCTGTACATCATTGCTTGTTGTGGTATGCTGTTAGTTGGTAACCTACTTGCATGTCAAAACCATTTGACGTGCTGTCTTATAATAAAATCTAGTGCAGGTATAACCCCCCCCCCCCCCCCCCCCCCCACTTTAGTCCCGATTTCTTTATTTCTGATATTATCTCTTCTTGATACATTGAGGTAGCACTTTATCAGCGTAAAATTGCACTTCACACACAATGGGTTCATTGACTTCTGACCCTGTTATTACACCTGCACGGCACAGGGATCTGTCATGTCCCCAGTGCTCTTTAATGTCTACACCAGCAAAGTCGCAGAAATTGAGGACACCAGGTGTGGGTAGAATCCTGACATTCGAAGAATGGCTGAAGACTTACAGTCGGCAGTAAACAGGGTGGCGGAGTGGTGCGTGGATTAAGGAGCTGTCATAAATCCAGACAAGGCATGGATTGTGTGGTATTTATTCCCTGGATAACCGGATTGTGAAGGCAGATGTCGCATGTATTATATTGAATGGATGCCCTCTCAGTAGAGACAGCAAACTGAAGTACTTGGGAATCATCTTCGACAGGTGTATGTCTTTAAAGATGTTGTGGAGGCTTTAATGGTGAAGGTTGTAAAGAGACTTAATGCACTGAAGGTGATAGTAGAAATCGGGAGGTGGGGGATAGAGCAGAGGACGTTTTACTTCTTATTTCAGCAGGTAATAATTATAGTCACTGAGTATGGTGTGGGCTGCTGACAGTATCAAAGAGCCAGCTTGAAAGGTTGGAGCACGTACAGAATGCGCCAAGCGGGTGATCCTAGGGTGCACAAAGGACACAACAATTATATGCATGAGGCACATCCTTGCACTACCAACAATTGCTGATAGGCATAGGGTCCTTCAGGACAAATGGTACCCGAGAGTCGCTGCAGACAGGGATCACCCCCTGCATAAAGCCATGGATATGGTCAAGGATCACAGACTGTGTAGAGGCAGTTCCTGGATGGCACTGGCAGAAATATCTATCAGTCAGGTGTGTGAAATAGAGAACATCAATCGTGAAAAAGAGTGGATTAAAGTACCGGAAGTCATGGCGGACTGGCGCAATGTAATAGTCACACTGGGCCGTGAGTGCAGAGAAAGGGCAGCGGGCCGCACAGAGTGTGAGGTGCAACAACTGATCCAGAGCAACACACATCAAGGTGACATAGTGATCTACATATGGGTCCCTGGTGAGATATAGACGTAGTGGCTGGGTTTTCATTGCGAAGGCGAATGGACATTGTTTGAAAAAGGAGTCTAGCATATGAAACTACGACCTCCAGCATGAGAATGGAGATGGAAACAATCACAGCAGCCTTCCGATGGTTGGAGGAGACTGCTGCAACACACATTGTATTCACTACGGACTCCTGGAGTATGCTTAGTAAATTGCAGAAAGGAAAGTTTCGTGTAGAATGGCTTGCCTCGCTTCAGAGGTCACAGATTGTGAGAATTGTATGGATTTTTTGCCCTGGTCATGCGGGAGTTGGTTGGGGGGAAGAGACTGAACAGACTGATAGGCTGGCAGGGAATGCGCCTCTAAGTGGTAGATTACCTATGAACAAGGGAGAGGTGGTTGGTCGCCCGTGAGACCAGGCCGAGAAGGCGGGGGAACAGACTAAGGAATGAAATGGCGAGGGATCGGCAGGGGTTCTGGAGGAATCCCCAAATGAGAGGGAAGACCAGGCAAACTTTCAAATAGATGGCAGGTAGAACCATTAGCACAGTATGACTCTTCGCTGGCTGTTGAACGAGGGAACGGAGCAGATGTGGTAATGTTCTGAGTGCAGTAATGTCGGTTCTAAGCTAAACTCAACAGATAATCCAATGACAGACATTGCGTGGGTGTGAAGTGTGAGGCCTTCACAAATTCTTCACATTAAAATGAAATGGCGTGATCAACTCCTTACCTCGCTGCTCATCTTTCCCAGACAATTGTACAACCGATCCTGTAGCCCTTGTATGGGGTTGCATCGACCCAGAGCTGTACAAGTGGGAACATGTTCCACCCGATTGTTGTTGCTATCAGGGCAATAGTAAACAATTGGATCAGAAACATTATTGACCACCACGTTTAACGATTACAAAAGCAAACGCAATTCAGGTCAACACGGGCATTTGACGCTAAAGAATATCTGAGGCTGGTTTGTGTATACCCCAGCACTAAATTGTACTTACAAACCCATAGACATGCACCCTCGGATAGCTATGCGTTGTCAGGAGTGATCTCTGTTTCTACACTCATCCCATTACCATAGTAGTTGAATGTCATGTCAGGAGTGATCTCTGTTTCTACACTCATCCCATCACCATAGTAGTTGAATGTCATGTCAGGAGTGATCTCTGTTTCTACACTCATCCCGTCACCATAGTAGTTGAATGTCATGTCAGGAGTGATCTCTGTTTCTACACTCATCTCATCACCATAGTAGTTGAATGTCATGTCAGGAGTGATCTCTGTTTCTACACTCATCCCGTCACCATAGTAGGTGAATGTCATGTCAGGAGTGATCTCTGTTTCTACACTCATCCCATCACCATAGTAGTTAAATTTCATGTCAGGAGTGATCTCTGTTTCTACACTCATCCCATCACCATAGTAGTTGAATGTCATGTCAGGAGTGATCTCTGTTTCTACACTCATCCCGTCACCATAGTAGGTGAATGTCATGTCAGGAGTGATCTCTGTTTCTACACTCATCCCATCACCATAGTAGTTGAATGTCATGTCAGGAGTGATCTCTGTTTCTACACTCATCCCGTCACCATAGTAGTTGAGTGTCAGGAGTGATCTCTGTTTCTACACTCATCCCATCACCATAGTAGTTGAGTGTCAGGAGTGATCTCTGTTTCTACACTCATCCCATCATCATAGTAGTTGAATGTCATGTCAGGAGTGATCTCTGTTTCTACACTCATCCCGTCACCATAGTAGTTGAGTGTCAGGAGTGATCTCTGTTTCTACACTCATCCCATCACCATAGTAGTTGAGTGTCAGGAGTGATCTCTGTTTCTACACTCATCCCATCACCATAGTAGTTGAGTTTCAGGAGTGATCTCTGTTTCTACACTCATCCCGTCACCATAGTAGTTGAATGTCATGTCAGGAGTGATCTCTGTTTCTACACTCATCCCATCACCATAGTAGTTGAATGTCATGTCAGGAGTGATCTCTGTTTCTACACTCATCCCGTCACCATAGTAGTTGAGTGTCAGGAGTGATCTCTGTTCTACACTCATCCCATCACCATAGTAGTTGAGTGTCATGTCAGGAGTGATCTCTGTTTCTACACTCATCCCATCACCATAGTAGGTGAATGTCAGGAGTGATTTCTGTTTCTACACTCATCCCATTACCATAGTAGTTGAGTGTCAGGAGTGATCTCTGTTTCTACACTCATCCCGTCACCATAGTAGTTGAGTGTCAGGAGTGATCTCTGTTTCTACACTCATCCCATCACCATTGTAGTTGAGTGTCAGGAGTGATCTATATTTCTACTCACATCTCGTCACCATAGAAATTGATGGGAAAGACCTTAGACTTATACAAGACATATTGGAGACAACAAGCTGCCATAAAGGTTGATAATGAAGTAGGACAATACCACCTAATATCAGCCTATTTAGACAACTTGTGAATAGTATAAGGGGCGTTCATTTGAAAACCGTTCGTGTCGCACTGCACGTAATTGCATATGTTGAACATGATCATGTCATAGTCATGTGATACGTACTGACTAATGAATAAAAGATCACATGCTTATCATCCCACTCAGTTGAGGGCAGTGTGTGTGGGTGGGGGATGTGCGGGAGGGGGATGGGTCGGTTGGTGGGGTATGTATGTGTCAAAGACTCGACCACATCCCCTCCGCCAGGGAGAGCGGTCAATCCTGGAGGGACCAGGAGGAGATGCGGTGCCCGAGGCAAGAGCAGGGGAGATGAGGGAATAGTGGAAGGTTAGCCACTCCCTCATGATACACGCAGGCGGTGTGCAGAGAGTTAGCACTCTGATCACGATACCACCACACCTCATGAAGCCAGAGCACAGTTGAGTAGACACTCAACAGGCCACGTTTTGCCAGCAGCGTGCGATGTGAGGTAACACGCACGAAGGAGAAGGTCACCCCGCGTGGTGTGTAACCACGGGAGAGATGTTCGGCAGACGGGAGACTGGACTTGGGGCGTTCACATCGTTTAGAATAACGTTAGGAGTTTTGTGTTCACTAGTAGATAGAGTTAGCATAGGGTTAGCAGTTTGTGTTAGATAATTCTGTGGCTGTATATTGTGTATTGCATTAGCGACTGTTTACCGCTTGTAAGCGAGCCAACGGCAATAAAATGGACCATGCATTTTGCCTCCCACACGACTTGCAAGTTGTCTTGTATGGGTGTGTGAGAAGTACCCGATGATGCCTGTCAGTTAAGTTGTTGACAGGCCAGGGTAATTGTGGTGTCAGAAAGTGGTGCTTGGACGAAAGCGCCAAGCTAATACCCACAGTAAATGGTAATTGTGGTGTCAGAAAGTGGTGCTTGGACGAAAGCGCCAAGCTAATACCCACAGTAAATGGTAATTGTGGTTGTCAGAAGTGAAGCTTGAATGTAATATTCAAGCTACTCCACTCGTCCACGAGGCTCTAGACTAGGGTTTAATTTGTGTAGTGACGGTGATTTGTGCAGACGAGAGAAATTTTGCAAGCTAGAAATGTGCCTATCGTGACGTATTAAACTGTTTAATTGTGTTTATGAAATATTTATTTAGTCAAAGTATGTATTCATCAAAGCTGTAAGTATTAATATTCTTGTTTTCTCATATTTATTTATATATTAACCTTTTTGTTGAGAAATGAGTACCAAATATGATTCACGGCGGAGCGATACAAAGCCAGCCAACAATATCGATTTTTCATCGCGCTGTGCTGTGACGTCAGATGATTGACAAACAGTCGTCTGGGCTCATTAGCATACAGCAATCGAGTGTGTAGAGAATTGCTAAACGGCTGCCCGCCTGAATCGGTACGTTATATCATTTAATATTTATTTATTTCAACTACTAAAGGAATATATTTATTTATTTAAACATTATGATGTTATTTTTATTTCTTTAAAAGCAGATATGCATATTTTCGGTCATATTTTCCCTGTGTTTACCGTCACGATGGAACTATTTTTTGGCCAGGCAGATGATACTTGCCTGCACAACACGTACAGAAATTAAATAGATTAGTAACGTAAGGCAATAACTGATAGAACAAAGACAGGACAGTGACATTTAATTTATTTAATACATATTCTAGTTGTTCGTGAATCTGTCTGTCATTGTCTAAGTCATTGTCCTTAGGGGTCTGGGTTAACATATCGTGTAATAGGCCTGATGACTACGGCCCTGCATATCAAAGGGCGAACTACACCTGATTACGGCCCTGTGTACCAAATATAGTTTGCTGGTAACGACACGTGTCTCCACCCTAAAGTACCAAGGTGACCTGTGGCAACGGAGTTCCGTTCCCCGATCCTCGGGAACGTTAAAGCTGAGTACACTTATATATTTTGGCATGCAATTTGATTAATAGTGCATCTCTTTTTCAGCTTGTAACGCATTGACATATTTGTATACTCTGTTTTTCTGCAAGATAAATCTGGGCAGGGTATAAACAGAAAGCACAACTGATAGTGATCAGATAAGAACAAACATAAAATATCAAAGATAAATAACTGATTAAAGTCATCATTGCCTATCACTGTTAGCCAAGTACTAAAGTAAGATGGCAACTTTATCAGATTTCATAAAAGCAGGCAAAGAACTAGAATTAACAGGAAAAGAACTACAACAATATGCAGATCAGAAATTTAAAGAAGCAACAGAGGCTGAAAAAGCTGATCGCATACGAAAAGAAGATGCTGAAAGAAATGAACGCGCACGAGAAAGAGAAGAAGAAAGACAACATCAAATACAATTAAAACAACAACAGCTAGAACATGATAAGACAGTTAAACAACAACAGTTAGAACATGATAAAGAGATAAAACAAAAAGAATTGGAAGTTAAACAACAACAATTAGAACATGATAAAGAGATAAAACAAAAAGAATTGGAAGTTAAGCAACAACAATTACAACAGGATAAGGAAATAAAACAGAAAGAGTTAGAAGTAAGGCAAAAGCAATTAGATCAGGACAGAGAACTAAAAGAAAAACAGATTCAAGTAGAATCAGAGACACAGTTGAAAATGAAAAGCATGGACGTAGAGTCACACTCAGAGATCTCTGCCACTAAACTAAGAAGTCAACAAGAAGAAAATAAGTTTAATAAATACAAGAATATTATCAAACCATATTGTAAAGAAGACTCAATATCAGCATGGACAGAGAATGTAGAATATCAATTTAAATACCACCAAGTTCCATTAGAGATGTGGGCCCCAATTTATACAAAAAATCTCAGTGGTGAGCCCCTCAAAGTAATAGAAACCATACCAACAGAGCTTAGATCTAGCTATCAATACATCCATGATAGGATTATGCAGCACTTTTTACTTGATGCCCCTGGGTATCAGGTTCAGTTCTCAAATCTAAAACCTAAACCTAGTGAAACCTTTATTGATTATGTTTCAAATGTACAGAGTGTACTAAACAGATGGCTTAAAGCAGCTAACATAGGAAAAGACTTTGATAGATTAAAAAACTTAATTACTATGGATAAGGTTATATCCACCATTACCTTCTCCGTTTGCCAAATTTTTGCAGCAGTCAGACATTGAAAACATAGAGCAGTTTGAAAAGAAAGGATCAGCATATTTTTCTTCTAACAGAGATGTGTTTAAGACCTCAAATGACTCTGAAATAGTTTCCTTTGTCAAAGACCAAACTAAAAACTACCAAAGTAATAGGAAACCTTATCAGAAATACGATAAGAAAGATAGGAAAATGGAAAAATGTACCCATTGTCACCTTTTACATGACACTTATGCTATGTGTGACAAATCGCCAAATTATCCGGCGCATCTTGAAAATGTGATCAAGAAACAGCAAAGTAAAAGATCTGCATACAGGCGTGCAATCAAATGTTTTTTTTGTTCCTGTTATGGCCATTATAGTAATAAGTGCCTTGGCCGGCAGCGTATGAAAGCCAGTAATGCCATTTTGATTGACACCTCTTCAGATGGTGGTAGTGAGAATGAGTCTGAGAGTGAAAGTGACTTACCTAATAACCAAGCAGAAAATGTTTGTGGTGCATACGATATGTTGAGCTTCGACAGCTGTGAACGATGTCACCAATTCGATACAGACGCGAAACTAGAATGTGGACATACAGTACTATGCTCATCTGAGAGTGTAAACGCAGCAGTAGTGTGCTGTTATTTCCTCGAGAGGAGATTGGAATCAACATGCACATCTTTAACCTGATTATCTGTTTGGATTAGTTACTGACTTTTTTGTCTACACTCCTCTCTTCCGTCTTATCATCCATATATCCCTTTCTTTCACTCTCTCTCTAGTTTTCCCTCAACACATACTCCGACAACAGTTCTTTTTAACATTAAATAAAAGATTTATTTATAAAACTATGTCTTGTGTATGGATGGGTATTGTCTGTGTAGTTGCTAGTGTTCTTCTGGTGTGGCTGCTAGATAAGATGTAGATAGATAGTCTTCGTGTCTTTCTCTCGTCTCTTCTCTCGGCTAAAGTACAGGACGATATATAGACACCACAGAACGATCTCACCCTGACGGCTCCGTCTGCTTGCGTCTGTAGATAAATCCGTTCTTTGTAATGAAAATGTTCACCACTGTATCAATGTACTTAACCCGCTCACTATTTGCTGTCCGCTTAAAATGAATGTTCGTTGTTTTCGTATAGCGTTCTTTAATCCATTCTGGAACAACACATCGAGATTCTAAAATGTTCTATTAGTGTTCTGTAAAAGTTCTACACTCGATATTTTGTACTTGATATATGCCCTTGGTACGCACTTTGCTACTCTATGAGATTGAGTCATTTGAGCTTTTCCATTAGCTCATCTGATCTTTATTATTCTTTCTCTGTCGTCCTTAATTCTTCCGGTGAGACTTCTATTCTTTCTTTTCTCCTGCACAAGTGTCGTGCTTTATTACTTTAAAGGGCTTTCTTGTGGGTTATCAACACTGAGTGATCTGGACCACAGCCATCTGTATTCTCTTATTTGATACGTCTCGCACTGGTATGGAAACCTGGTTGAGATACATTTAATAGTGAGATTTGTGTCTTCTTCCTCTTCTCCCCTATGTGAGTGTCTTTTCCTCCAGCCGAAATGAAAAGGCTTCCGAAAAAACCCACTCTGACATAGGATAGAAGATTCACCCAACATCTATACTATTCCTACTAATAGAAACAATGTTAAATGCACTTCACTAATATCTATATTCCTATTCTAAAACTATACTCTAATATACCTTATTTAGGCATCTATGTTCCTTTATAGAATTAATGTAAATCCACGAATCGAAATTTATCCGCATCCAAGCACTTTATCCCATTATAAGGGAGGATATTTCTTTTCATTACAGGACACATAATTCTATCTTCTCGTCCAGTTGGGAATACACACACTAAACTGACAAAGAAAGTGGCTACTCTTTATAGGTCAGTCTATGTCGCATAATCCTTGACATTGCTGGACAAAGCAAATTCAGACTTCATTATCCCTTGTCAGTGGAAAATTTCTGATCTCGAACTTTTCCGTTGTTTAATACAACCAAACCGCATTCTGCTGTCCAGTCTTAGTCGCAAACCTACCTCCAGAACGCAATAGGCTGGTCCATGATACTGTCTGTCTTTGTAGCAAACTAATTTTTCCACTCGCCAGTTTACCTGTGTTGTAGTCGACTCTCCCGACTTGACCTATATACATATGCGCTGGTCAATCCGTTGTGTTTTATCCTTCTGTTTCATTAACCCTTCTACTCCCTGGGTATTCGCTGCATACAGTCGTCGATCTGGGAATCACTAACATTCAGCATTTCACGACATAGGCCCCCTCTTAAGAGATTAGACCGCGTCGAATCTTTCTCACTGTAGGTTTGATTCCCATGATCCACAACCCTAGGCTTCTTCCTCTGGATCTGGATGTCTGGATAAGAAATCTGCTCCTACATTCTCCTTTCCCGGGATGTATTCCACTGTGAAGTGGTATGGTTGCAGCAACAATGACCATCTCATCAGTCTGGCGTTTAACTTCTGTGATGTAGCTAGGAACATCAAGTTGATGATATGATTGGATCCTCACATGCTCACTTCATTATCCAGTAGGCGCTCTAATTGACACCCTACTATACTACTAACGACTGAAACTAGTGTTGGCTCCTCGCTCCTGTACGTTCAGTCGACCTACTTTCGACTTGCGTCAGCGACGGCTCACAATACAAACGGATTGTCCCATCCTGATTGTAACACTGCTTCCATGTCCTCTTGGTTTTCCCCGGCTTTTCCTCTGGGGATGTTCCGCCTCGTCCTCGTCGGACCGAGTCGTCTTTCCCAAACCTCCTGGGCTTTTGCTTCCAGGACCATCTTGGGCGATGTTGTATCTGGTCAGCCAATCTTTGGTTGGAGTCCTGGGTAATTCTCGCTTTTCCCGACGTTACCCACCCCTTCTGAACTTGGGTACCGGTGAAACTTTCACTCTTGTCCTTTCCCTGACTTGTGATTTCCCTCCTACTGTCGTTGGGTAAATCTGACCTATCCCGTACTGTCCCATAGGCCCTCCTACTGTTGTACTGGCGATCTCTGGTCTTCGTCTGGACTGGTAACCGTTGTCCTAATGGCTGCCATCACCATAAAGTGTGAAGCTTTGCTCCCGGATCTCTCCTCATATTTCCTAATGAGATGTCTAGGGAGATTTTTCTTCTCTTCCCCGATCCGTATTTTGTAGATGTTCTTGGACACCACCTTTTCCACAGGATAAGGTCCTTTCCATCCTACTTGGAGTATATTGGTCTCTGCTGGACTCCACACTTCCACTTTGTCTTCCACTTTAAGAGCTAGTTTCCTCTTAATTCGCTTGTTGGGTGGTGCTCTCTGGCACTCCGAACAAGACTTCACCCACCGGCGTACATCTCCGGTCATTCCTGGCCAGCAATAATGGCCGGATATTTGCTGCAAGGTCTCTCTGACACCCATATGTCGATTCTCGTCTATGATGTGTCCACTCTGAAGAATGTGAAGACGGTGGGTCTCTGGAACCACCCACTGCTCATGCAGGTTATCTCCCCTCCCAGCTCTCCGATAGAGTAGTTGATTCTTCAGAAAGTACTGTCCCCGTTCTGGTGGCTCAGCACTTCTTTGCAGCTTCCTGTAGCAAGGATGCAACGTAGTATCCTTCCTCTGGGCAGTATGCAATTCTCCTATCTCCGAGTTGTCGCATAGTGTCTCTGCCTCTTTTTCCTTCCCTTGAGATACACTGACTACTGTTCCCTTGTGGGCTTGCTGTTTGGGCATCCCCAAAAAGACATATTTCGTGCCAATGATCATTGGAAATAAGGAGTCAGATAATACAGCAGCTGGAATAATGCCCGTGACGTACCTGGATTTAATCTCCACCTTGGCGATTGGCAGCGTCATGGTAACAGCACTCCTCATTGCCGGCTGTATCGCTATGGTCTCCCCTGTAAATTGGTCTGGGCTTACCAAGCTGGCGTCCACCACCGCTTCCCCATCCAAACCTGTATCATAGAGACAAGCAACCTGCTGGCCATTGACTTCAATAAGTTCAACCACAGGTGGTCTCTCTTGGTCCTGAGTGTCTTTCATCTCCTTGACCGTTTCCTTGCCTTCCTCTTTTGATTCCTCGAGGTTGGTTATGCAATTGGCGTGTTTGGCCTTGCATCTGCAGTCCACAATATTATGTGTTGTCGACTGGCAGTGTGTGCACTCTGTTCCCTTCCTAGGTTTCCGTGTGTCCTTTTTGTTCCTTTCTCCTTCGCCGACCTCAGCCTTGTCTGTGATCACCGATGTAGGAATCACCTTGCATGCTGCGAAGTAAGAACTTTTAGGTTTCGATCTGCAGTCTTTTGTGTTGTGGGAGGCCGCCCTACAAAATGAACACCATTTTTCAGACCACTGTCGTTTCGCTTGAGAATTCGAGGTGCTCTGGTTTCCTACCTTCACCTTCTCTGAACTCTCCTCTGTGTGCTTTATATAAGGTTCCCCTTTTTCTCCTTCCCAGTTTTTATGTTTCTTTTTCTCTGGTTTCTCCTGTCCTTTGGTTTGTGTACTTAGTTCCTCAGTTTCACCATGTACTTCCACGAATCGTTCCGCCAGCTTATTCACTACATCAATCCGTTCCGCCCCTTGTTCTCCCAAGAAGGTTCTGAGAGGTTTCGACATTTGCTTCCGCATTTGGTCTACCACCATCATCTCTTCGAGACTCTCATAATCCCTCGTGAATTCTGCCAAGTCCATCCATTTCTGGAGATAGGATTTTAGCCTCAGACTGTAGGCGGCGAATAGTTCTCCCGGCTCTCGTCTAGACGATCTAAACTTCTTCCGATACGTTTGTGCTGTGACTTCATAATGTTTCATCAAAGCTGCTTTCAATTCCTCGTACTGATTTTCCTGTCCTGGTGGTAGGCGTGTGTAGACCTCGTAGCCCGAACCACGTAAAGACTGGGATACTTTAAGAGCCCATCTGGTTCTATCTAGTCCCATAGCGACTGCCATAGCCTCGAACCGATCCAAAAACTGGAATATCTTCTCTTTACTTTCATCATAGACCGCCACGGGAAACTTCATGGCATGGTAACCCTGTCCACTCATGTAGGTTGCCCCAGGTGAAGATGAACTTCCTTCTGCTGCATCTATTTCACCCTTAGTTTGTGTCTTGAGTTCTAACTCTTTCAAGCGGTATTCATGTTCCATTTCTTGTCTCCTGGCATTCTGTTCCATTTCCAGTTTCTTGGTCTCCTGGTCCATTTTCTTGGCCTCTTGTTCCATTTCCAGTCGCTTGGTCTCCTGTTCCAGTTCCAGTCGCTTGGTCTCCTGTTCTAGTTTCTTGGCCTCTGTTTCCATTTCCATTCGTTTGGTCTCCACCTCTATTTTTCTCACTTCCAACTCGGCTTTCCGGTCTTCTCTTTCCCCTTTACGAATCTCTCTCTCTCTTTCTTGTATGTAATCAGTTAGCTCGGTACCAGCTAACCCAATTTCCTCCCCGTTGGCTCTCAGTTCTGCTGTAGTTACTTTAGGAGTTGCCATAGTTACAGCAGATAAGTCAGCAAGTTGAGTAAAGATCCCTCAAGGCAGAAAAGAAGTACTCACTATACAATTATATTCCACCTAGAACCTATATCATTATCTATGTCTATCTAATATTATAAACCTACGACACCCCACCGTACATCACAACCACTCTCTCATCCACAAGAGGAGATATAGGATAAAGACTTATGTAGACGTGTGACCGTGTGACTAGGTATGTAATGTCTTACCACCTATCCACATTCACTATGTCTGGAACTTTCTCACTGCAAAGTCACCAGCATTAATGAAATGTTTCTACCATATATGTAATGGCACCATATATCCAATGGACGTCCTTCCATTAAAAGTCCTCAATATATACTTATATTCCTTCCAATCAGTATGTCCCAACATGTAGGTACTCCGCTATGCCTGTGCCAATATGCAAGTACCTCTCTCTATGCATATGCCTCTTTATGCTTTTAGGTCATATGAGTATTATGTATGTACGTATCCCGCTGCTCCCACCATTTTATGTGCTGTTATTTCCTCGAGAGGAGATTGGAATCAACATGCACATCTTTAACCTGATTATCTGTTTGGATTAGTTACTGACTTTTTTGTCTACACTCCTCTCTTCCGTCTTATCATCCATATATCCCTTTCTTTCACTCTCTCTCTAGTTTTCCCTCAACACATACTCCGACAACAGTTCTTTTTAACATTAAATAAAAGATTTATTTATAAAACTATGTCTTGTGTATGGATGGGTATTGTCTGTGTAGTTGCTAGTGTTCTTCTGGTGTGGCTGCTAGATAAGATGTAGATAGATAGTCTTCGTGTCTTTCTCTCGTCTCTTCTCTCGGTTAAAGTACAGGACGATATATAGACACCACAGAACGATCTCACCCTGACGGCTCCGTCTGCTTGCGTCTGTAGATAAATCCGTTCTTTGTAATGAAAATGTTCACCACTGTATCAATGTACTTAACCCGCTCACTATTTGCTGTCCGCTTAAAATGAATGTTCGTTGTTTTCGTATAGCGTTCTTTAATCCATTCTGGAACAACACATCGAGATTCTAAAATGTTCTATTAGTGTTCTGTAAAAGTTCTACACTCGATATTTTGTACTTGATATATGCCCTTGGTACGCACTTTGCTACTCTATGAGATTGACTCATTTGAGCTTTTCCATTAGCTCATCTGATCTTTATTATTCTTTCTCTGTCGTCCTTAATTCTTCCGGTGAGACTTCTATTCTTTCTTTTCTCCTGCACAAGTGTCGTGCTTTATTACTTTAAAGGGCTTTCTTGTGGGTTATCAACACTGAGTGATCTGGACCACAGCCATCTGTATTCTCTTATTTGATACGTCTCGCACTGGTATGGAAACCTGGTTGAGATACATTTAATAGTGAGATTTGTGTCTTCTTCCTCTTCTCCCCTATGTGAGTGTCTTTTCCTCCAGCCGAAATGAAAAGGCTTCCGAAAAAACCCACTCTGACATAGGATAGAAGATTCACCCAACATCTATACTATTCCTACTAATAGAAAACAATGTTAAATGCACTTCACTAATATCTATATTCCTATTCTAAAACTATACTCTAATATACCTTATTTAGGCATCTATGTTCCTTTATAGAATTAATGTAAATCCACGAATCGAAATTTATCCGCATCCAAGCACTTTATCCCATTATAAGGGAGGATATTTCTTTTCATTACAGGACACATAATTCTATCTTCTCGTCCAGTTGGGAATACACACACTAAACTGACAAAGAAAGTGGCTACTCTTTATAGGTCAGTCTATGTCGCATAATCCTTGACATTGCTGGACAAAGCAAATTCAGACTTCATTATCCCTTGTCAGTGGAAAATTTCTGATCTCGAACTTTTCCGTTGTTTAATACAACCAAACCGCATTCTGCTGTCCAGTCTTAGTCGCAAACCTACCTCCAGAACGCAATAGGCTGGTCCATGATACTGTCGGTCTTTGTAGCAAACTAATTTTTCCACTCGCCAGTTTACCTGTGTTGTAGTCGACTCTCCCGACTTGACCTATATACATATGCGCTGGTCACTCCGTTGTGTTTTATCCTTCTGTTTCATTAACCCTTCTACTCCCTGGGTATTCGCTGCATACAGTCGTCGATCTGGGAATCACTAACATTCAGCATTTCACGACAAGTAGCCTCCAGAGGCAATCTTGTGTTCCACAATGCGATGGTCAATGATGTAGCATGCCAGTGTTTGCTGGACAGCGGCAGTACCCTTATTGGTCTTCGGAAAGAACTGGTGAATCCGGGCGATTACACAGGTGATACTGTCAAATGCCGTACCTTTTCGGGTAACATTGAAATCTACCCTTTGGCAAAAGCCCAGATTGACTCTCCTTTTCTCTCTGGTACCTTTACCTGTGCAATACTGAACAACCCTTGTACTGATTTAATTCTGGGGTGCTTACCCCAACTAAAACATTGTACGATTGATGAAATAGTTGCATGGGAAAAAGTAAAGGCAACTATTACAACAGCCAAAACAGACACTTCAAAACATCATAACATATTACAAGATAAGACACTACTGATGCTTTCTACAACCAGCACAGATGACACAAACAAACAGAAACTTTTACACCACCAGAAATCTACTCTTAATGTGTCTCCATACTTAAAACTGTTAAAGGTCAAAGCCAGAGTGACCAAAAATGCATCTTGTTTATTTAGACGTAAGAATGGCATTTCAACTACAGGTCATGCTACTGGTAACCATGAACAGGTGTTACCTGAACAACACCGGTTAACTATGCCAAAATATGCACATAAAACACCGGTGACTGGTCATCTTGCATACAACAACACCAGACCAGGTTTTTTCAAGAAGATAAAAGTATGTTTTCATAATGTATTTGCGTGTAATGCCTGTCAACAATTGGTACAAAAGTTTAAGGGTAGACATCCTACAGCTGAAGTACAACCCTCTACGCTGGCACCCAAGCCATTTGATAGAGGAAGGGTCAGTTCTACCACAAACACACAAACAACGGTGCAAGAACCAGTGATCTTGAACTTGATCAAGACAGATTTAGGCTACTTCCATACCAACGAAATGGCAACGACTATTCAAGGTGGTACATAACCATGGTACATGTTGACTATGAAATATCGATAAACATACATTTAGAGATATTCCATGTCAACATGCGTAAACTTTACTTTTCAAGACAACAGACAGAAGTAGAGACAGACGAACATATTGCAACAACACCAAGTGATCAGACGACAGACATACATAGCGCAACTACACTAGTTAGTGAGACTGGCAAATCCGACGAGAGGCATACATGTAGTAAAATTATAGAATACACATGAATAAATCAGAATACTGATGACTGGACAATACACCTACTGAAACTGAGACATGCCTTTGACAGAGTGCGACTCCTCGGTCTCACTGTCAAACCAAGCAAAGTCAAATTATGCCTAAAATAAATTCATTTTTGGGTCATGTCATTTCTCAAGTCCAACTGTAGACTGACCTGAAAAGTAGTACCAAAATTATGAATCTGACCATGTCTAACAGAAGGAAACAGGTCGGAAACCTCTTGGGATTAGTTAATTACTATAGTAAATTTATTCCAAACCTAGCTGAAATAACTAGTGTGTTTTCTAATGTATTAAAAGCATCAGTAAAATTGGATGTGAAAGATGCATTATTAATTTCTGCATTGTCAAAATTGAAAATTCTTTTTAGTGATGTTCCCATCCTCCGCTTGCCTAATCCTGGGCTCGTTTATTATCTTAGGACAGATGCCAGCAGGATCTCCATCGCTGCAGTCCTGGGCCAATTTTATGAGGGCATCTTCCATCCGATTTGTTACGTGAGCCGTAAGATCACACCTGCCGAGTCCAGATATTCGATAGCAGAACTGGAAGCCCTCAGCGTCATCTATTCAGTGAGGAAGCTCCATCGATTTCTGGCGGGTGTACACTTCATTGTCCAGACAGATAATTCTCCCATTACGGTCATCCAAACTGGGGTGCACGAAGAAACGACCGGATATACAGGTGGTCTCTGATACTTCAGAACTATACGTTTAGTATAGAACATATCAAGGGTAAGGACAACATTCTGGCTGATACCCTCAGCAGACCATCTGAGGTAATAATACCTGAAATCCCACATAATAATGTAGAGTGATAGTTAGTACATGAATACAGTACAATATGCTATGTAAAATAGGTTACATATACACCCATGGTGTGCTTAAGAGTGTACCAAGGTACAACGAACTATCATGTGTCCGTAGACATTAACTTAAGAACTGTGCTACAGAACTTAGATACTACCGTGTGAATCAGGACAGCTCATTTCCAACTAAGCTCCAGTCCGGTGTATCATTTGTGTGAAATGTAGAAAACAGTGTCAGAACAGTGCTTAATTTCAGACACATAAAGACTAAGCTACGACACCAGCGAATCTCTACACGTGCACTACCGATAAACATTATTATGACCGTAAAATGTATTTCAGATACCCAGGCAAATTATGTAGTTATATTGTGCCTATACCAATATACAAACATGAAGGCAACTACTAACCTGAGAGAACTGAATACCATGTATATAAACTTAATGTGATATGTAAGATAATATTTTAACATAGTGATAGATGAGAGATAGAATTAGGTAATAGAATAATTCTCATTTATTTAAATAGTATAGTTAGTACAGTAATCAACCCAGCTATTTAGCTTAAAATATTAGGTTAGACGTAAAAAAATAGGTAATTACAAGCTAAAGTAAAATTTTAATAGAAATAGTACCATTTAGAGTGTTACATTTCATTTAGCTTTAGTTTAAGTTAGTTTGTTCCATATTAAGGAAAACCATACCATCGATCAAACATTACCAATGATTAGTAATATCATTTTACATACATCATTTACATAATTTAGATTAAGAACATTAATCATATAATTCATTTTCAATCTAACAACATTAGATAGTATAGTATTAGAAAAGTACATAATTTATGTTCACATCATCCAGGTAATTAAGGTACATAACTCATATCACACTAATTACATTTAAATAGTTAGATTACATCCCTTAGATAGATAAACATAACGAGTAGGATAAACAGATAATATAATTAACTTAATAGAACTTAGGTAACACATTAAATACTTAGTTATAAAAGGAGAATAGTTTATTATAATATAAAATATGATACTTTAGGTTAGTGTAACATACTAGATGATGAGACCAAAGGGACAAGCCATCAACCCTGTCTCGCCCATGTAAATATAATGTACATATATGACTCGTGCAATGACTAGCGCACAGTCATGAGGCTCAATCATCTCAAACTGAGCCAAACGTGTACAGTCTCACTCCAAGGTTTTTAAATAAGCAGAAGAATAAGTATGGAGGGATGAGTGATGTGTGATAGAAGTAAAGGTGAAAGGAGTATGACAGAAGTGTGAAAGTGAGAATGAATGAAAGATAGACGGGAGAGAATGCAAGCAGTCAGCAAATTCTTCTGCTGCCTGCCACTGACTTTTAATATTTGTGTGCGTTAATGTTGGTTTTCGCTAGGGAAATTGTGTTGGTGTGAATGTGTGGTCTGTGATATAGTTTAGAACTTAGAATACAGTATTTTGGGTTTCATAACAATGAATGTAGTCACGAATTAGTGTTATACGCCTGTTTGTGGCCACATTGAACAAATTATGACACTCAAAAAACTAACATACATACACAGATAAAGTAGAAATATAGGGAGAAAGTTAGATTAGTAGAGTTATTCCATCCAAACACGCAAACAACCAGAAAAACAAACATATAAATTGCATACACTATTTGTAGATCAAAGGCAGATAACTTTGGGGCCAGGGGACATAATAGACAACAAGAACTAAATTAACAGTGTAATGAAGTCTTACGCGCGGAAGCGAAGGAGGTAAAGCCTGTCGCACACACTCTTGTAGAATGGTTGTTAAATATTATATGGGGGGACATGAAGCAATTTCATGTGTTGACCCTAAGAAAGTCAACTTTGTATGGGTAGTAAGTTAATTTACTATGTGAGGGCAGGTCTTATAAGACAACGGGTCCGGTTCAGACATACCTCTGATAAATATAATATAGCATGTGAGAAGGGGCTCACGCCAACCAGGCAAGTTTGTGGCGATTGCCAGTAGCCAAGTGAGGCTTTATTACATTATGACAATAGTTGTTGATAGTCTATTGGAAGCCCAGAGCCAGGTTATCTAGAGTCTTTGACAAAAATTAGAGACACTAATTTTTGTGTAGAAACCTCCTTGCGTCACAACCAATAAGTGAAAGTTGATGATGCAACACAAGAGGGGCGGGTGTGTGTCAAAGACTCGACCACATCCCCTCCGCCAGGGAGAGCGGTCAATCCTGGAGGGACCAGGAGGAGATGCGGTGCCCGAGGCAAGAGCAGGGGAGATGAGGGAATAGTGGAAGGTTAGCCACTCCCTCATGATACACGCAGGCGGTGTGCAGAGAGTTAGCACTCTGATCACGATACCACCACACCTCATGAAGCCAGAGCACAGTTGAGTAGACACTCAACAGGCCACGTTTTGCCAGCAGCGTGCGATGTGAGGTAACACGCACGAAGGAGAAGGTCACCCCGCGTGGTGTGTAACCACGGGAGAGATGTTCGGCAGACGGGAGACTGGACTTGGGGCGTTCACATCGTTTAGAATAACGTTAGGAGTTTTGTGTTCACTAGTAGATAGAGTTAGCATAGGGTTAGCAGTTTGTGTTAGATAATTCTGTGGCTGTATATTGTGTATTGCATTAGCGACTGTTACCGCTTGTAAGCGAGCCAACGGCAATAAAATGGACCATGCATTTTGCCTCCCACACGACTTGCAAGTTGTCTTGTATGGGTGTGTGAGAAGTACCCGATGATGCCTGTCAGTTAAGTTGTTGACAGTATGTGTCCCTTGGTGTGCGTGTGTGTCGGTAGGTGGGGGTGTGTATGTGTCCCTTGGTGCGCATTGTGTGGGTAGGTGGGGGTGTTGTGTGGGTGGGGTGATGTATGGATAGGTGGGAGATGGGCTTCATACCATGGTAATTAGCCTTGTTTATGTTTACAACATTCATTTCACAATGTTTATTTTTCTTCCTATGCAAATGTATAATGCTCTTGATGAACGAAAGACGAGTGATTGGAAGGGCCGAATGTAAGACGGGCCTGCGCGCCCAATTTGTGACCCTAATAAAGTTGATTTGATTTGATTTGATTTATGATGCATAGGTTCTGTTTCTGACGTTGAGAAAATGGCCGGGTTGATCCAAAATCCGTCCAAAGATGCTCAAAGAGCTGTGATTCAGATTCTTTCATTTGAAGGATGTCGACCAGTGGACATTCATCGAAGAATGCAGGTAGCGTACGGTAACAAATGTGTGTCAAAGACAACAGTGACAGACTGGGCACAAATGTTTCGGAAAGGACGTCAGTTCACGACAGATCTTCGACGGCCAGGTCAAGTGCATATTGTTGCAACAGAAAAAACCATCGCCAAAATTGATGCAGCAGTACAGATGAACCGTTGTCGAAGCATACGTTTGCTAGCGAAAGAATTTGATGTGTCAATTGGGATAATTCAAAAGGTCGTTCATAAGAAACTGCAATATCGGAAGGTGTGTTCACTGTGGGTACCACGGATGTTGACTGACCACCAAAAAGAGGAACGCATGGGATGGTGTTTGAACCACTTACTGAGTTACAGAGCAGAGAGTGATGCATTTCTCTTCCGCATAGTGGCAGGCGATGAATCATGGTATCACCACTTTGAGCTGAGCAGCAAAAGAGAGAGCATGCAATGGAAACATGCTGGATCACCAAAAGACAAAAAATTCAAGTTACAGGTTTCCGCTGGAAAGGTTATGCTGAGAGCATTTTTTACCATGAAGGGTTATTGTTGGCTGACTTTAAAGAACCTGGTGTCAACATCAACTCTACCCACTACTTGCAACCACTAGACAAGCTGCAAAGAGCCACCAAGAATAAATGACCCGGCATGCTTTCTCGCGGTGTGATTTTGTTGCACGATAATGCTCGTCCGCATGTTGCAAAGATTGTGCAGGAAGCATTAGCTTGGAAGAAGTGGGAAATTCTGCAACATCCAGCCTATAGTCCCGATTTGTCACCATGTGATTTTCATTCGTTCTGACCTCTAAAAATGCTCTTAAGGGGCAACGATTTCACACAGGCAGGCGCAATGAACACGGCAAACACTTGGTTTAGTGAGCAACCACAATCATTTTTTGTGGACAGCATTCACCGCCTACCTAAGCAATGGGATGCTTGCCTAAATGCCTACGGCGACTTCTGACCAACCCATGGTGCATAATTCATTCAAAATGAATGCTTTGTTTAATTCTACCAGGCCTGTTAATATTTCTTTCATGCTTTTGTAATAAAGCCATTGGAATGGGCTTCAAATGTCCCTAATATAACTGGAGTCCTTCCTCTGGTTTTCTCCATGTTCTCTCCCTGTCGTTTACCTCTGTCGCTAATATACTTCTATGTGTGCTCTTAGAGCTCCACACACACATATATATATATATATGATCTCCTTGGTATGCTGTCTGTTAGCAAGTATCTACTCTTTGCCACAGAATGTCTTACAATAGCCGTAGTTTCTTAGTTTTCTGGCCTATATGCTTCTTAAGCTGGGAATTTATTATTTCTTTCCCTGGTCATCAGACAGTTATTTCATTTGTCAGCAGACTTTATTCAGGGACACCAATGAACAAACACAATTAAATAGAAAACTGAAATGACCTTTATTTAACAATAAAGATATACTGTCAGGACGGAATGATTAATATATATATCCCAGTTACATGATATATGCGGCGGTAACATCTTCTTGCTGTCCAGCCTTACATCTCATAAAACAGTCAACATTTCAGAACCCAGCCTCACATCTCACAGACATTAAACAGTCAACATTTCAGTACCCAGCCTCACATCTCACAGATATAAAACAGTCAACATTTCAGTACCCAGCCTCACATCTCACAGATATAAAACAGTCAACATTTCAGTACCCAAGCTCACATCTCATACAACACAACATTTCAGTAACCAACCTCATATCTCACAGACATTAAACAGTCAACATTTCAGTACTCAGCCTCACGTCTCACAGATATAAAACAATCAACATTTCAGTACCCAGCCTCAGATCTAAACACTTCCTAACACTATATTACCCCAGATCTAGACATATCCTAACACTATTACCCCAGATATAGATATAAGCTAGCACTATATTACCCCAGATATAGATATAACCTAGCACTATATTATCCAAGATATAGATATATCCTAGCACTATTAATCCAGATCTAGACATATCCTAGCACTATTACCCCAGATATAGATATATCCTAGCACTATTACCCCAGATATAGATATATCCTAGCACTATATTACCCCAGATCTAGACATATCCTAACACTATTACCCCAGATATAGATATAACCTAGCACTATATTACCCCAGATATAGATATAACCTAGCACTATATTACCCAAGATCTAGACATATCCTAACACTATTACCCCAGATATAGATATATCATAGAACTATTACCCCAGATATAGATATAACCTAGCACTATATTATCCAAGATATAGATACATCCTAGCACTATTACCCCAGATATAGATATATCCTAGCACTATTACCCCAGATATAGATATATCCTAGCACTATTACCCCAGATATAGATATATCCTAGCACTATTACTCCAGATATAGATATATCCTAGCACTATTACCCCAGATCTAGACATGTCCTAGTACTATTACCCCAGATCTAGACATATCCTAGCACTATTACCCCAGATATAAATATAACCTAGCACTATATTACCCCAGATATAGATATAACCTAGCACTATATTAGCCAAGATATAGATATATCCTAGCACTATTACTCCAGATATAGATATATCCTCACACTATTACTCCAGATATAGATATATCCTAGCACTATTACCCCAGGATATAGATATATCCTAGCACTATTACTCCAGATATAGATATATCCTAACACTATTACCCCAGATATAGATAATAACCTAGCACTATATTACCCCAGATATAGATATAACCTAGCACTATATTATCCAAGATATAGACATATCCTAGCACTATTACCCCAGATATAGATATATCCTAGCACTATTACCCCAGATATAGATATATCTTAGCACTATTACCCCAGATCTAGATATATCCTAGCACTATTACCCAGATATGGATATATTCTAGCACTATTACCCCAGATATAGATATTTCCTAGCACTTTTACCCCAGATCTAGACATATCCTAACACTATTACCCCAGATAAAAGGGTATAACCTAGCACTATATTACCCCAGATATAGATATAAACCCAGCACTATATTATCCAAGATATAGATATATCCTACACTATTACCCCAGATATAGATATATCCTAGCACTATTACCCCCGATATAGATATAACCCAGCACTATATTATCCAAGATATAGATTTATCCTAGCACTATTACCCCAGATTAGACATATCCTAACACTATTACCCCAGATTCTAGACATATCCTAGCTCTATTACCCCAGATCCGGACATGACCAGCCTATCACCCCCCGATCCAAACATGTCTAGCACTATTTCCCCAGATCTAGACATATCCTAGCAATATTACCCCAGATCTAGATATATCCTAGCACTATATTACCCCAGATATAGATATATCCTAGCACTATATTACTCCAGATCTAGACATATCCTAGCACTATTACCCCAAATCTGGACATGGCCTAGCACTATTACCTCAGATCTGGACATATCCTAGCATAATTACCCCAGATCTGGACATGGCCTACCTATTTCCCCAGATCTGGACATGGCCTAGCACTATTATCCCAGATCTGGAATGGCCTAGCATAATTCCCCCCGATCTAGACATGTCCTAGCACTATTACCCCAGATCTAGACATGTCCCCAGCACTATTACCCCAGATCTGGACATGTCCTAGCACTATTCCCCAGATCTAGCATATCCTAGCACTATTACCCCCGATCAAATGGCCTAGCACTATTACCCCAGATCTAGACATATCCCAGCACTATTACCCCAAAAACTAGACGTGTCCTAGCACTATTACCCCAGATCTAGACATATCCTAGTCTATTACCCCAGATCTAGACGTGTCCCAGCACTATATTACCCCCGATCTGGACATGGGCCCAGCACTATTACCCCCGATCTAGACAAACCTAGCACTATATTACCCCAGATCTGGGCATGGCCTAGCACTATTACCCCAGATCTAGACAATCCCAGCACAGTCTACCTCCAGCCAGGCCTGGCTACTGAGACATATCCTATTACTCCCAAAAACCAATACAAGGAAGAACGGGAGTGCATAATCTTGGATCGCCTCGATATCCAGACCACAGTGGGTATGCTAGTTCCTGCCCGCAAGTGTCGTAGTAACAATCTTCTGTAGCAAAATCAGTAAATAACGATAGCAGGCATCGTCGAAAGCTGTCAGGGTTACATTTGCTGTCAAATCTGTAATGAAATCACAAAAAAGTCAACATTTACTGACAGGTGAAAGGTCAAACCTCTACTAGTAAAATTTGTAGTCTCAATGCAAAAGTCAAATCATGCTTGGAGCAATCACAGCTTGATCAATGTCATAAAACTGTATCCTGTATGTTACACGGCTGTATTCTGTCATATAGCTGTATCCTGTCCCACAAATATATTCTGTATGTCACCAACTTTATTCCTATGTCCCCATATTGCATCACTGGTGTTAAACAAAAGTTTTCCCCTTTTTTACAAAACTGAATTCTTCATGTCACACAACAGTATTCTCTTTTTCCCACAACCTGATCTGTATTTTTAAACTGATGCTATCTTCACTAGTAAACCAGTTTTTTGTTGGATCAAAGAGCCCCATCCTGCTTTCACACAATGTTATCTTACATGCTTTTTCCTACAATCAACATGTGTTGCAATCCTACAGCAAAGATCCACAAACATCAGCTATAGTTTTGTTTTTGTTTGCTGACGATCAACTTTCCCCGGCACACAGGTGTAACCCATAAGTGCTCCGTTCTCCTCCTAACTCAAACCTGAGTTTGGAGAAACTCAGCTCAGTGCAAGAACTCTGTAGCACCAGCGAGGATCCTGAAAAACTTTTGGGGAGATTTTTAACTAGAAATTTGCCCGGGGAGTGCCCTTTGGGTACTCTTTTTTGATTTCCAGCCAAGGGATTTTTCACGTTTTCGCAACAATACACACGTGCGTCCATCTCACTACCCAGAGACCAGGGGACATTTTTTTTACTAAAGTCCACGTGAAAAAAAAAAACCCCGATCCTCACCGGGGCTTGAACCCGGACCTCCAGTACTCAAAGGGGGACACCATACCTCGAGACCATGCAGCCCACTAAAACATCAGCTATTATCATAACTAGGCTGGAAAGAACTATAAACATCAATTTTTATCATAGCAGAAAGCAATGATGCACAAATATAAATTATTACCTTAACTAGAAAGGAATTAACTATAAACATCAATTATTACCATAACTAGAATGGAATAAACTATAAACGTCAATTATGAGGGTAAGTTAATAAGTAAGTCACAAATGGCTGTAGAAAAATAACTAAATATGATAACTTGAAACCAGTTTATCTTTATACATACATTGTCCCTTTATTTCTCAACATAATTTCCACCAACATTGATGCACTTATCCCAACATTTTATCAGTCCTCCCAAACCGGCTGCACAGAACTGCGTGCTCTGTTTTCTAAACCACGTTTTCACTTCACATTCAACTTCGGCGTCATTCGCGAAATGTCTCCCACCAAGGTGGGTTGTTAGTGTTTATGCTGACAAATGTTTTTCCCGTAAAGCGGTGCATAGCTGGGTAGAAAAGTTACGAGGACGAGTCAATAAGTAAGTCACACAGTTCTGTGGGACGGTCGGTAAATGAAAACATGTGCACGCAGTTCTATGCAGCCGGTTTGGTATGACTGATACAACGATGGGATATGTGCATCAATGTTGGTGGAAATTATGCTGAGAAATGAAGGGACAATGTATGTATAAAAATAAACTGGTTTCAAGTTGTTATATTTAATTATTTTTCTACAGCTATTTGTGACTTACTTATTAACTTACCCTTGTATTACCATAGTAGACAGCAATGATACACAAATATCAATTATTACCATAAGTAGAATGGAATTAACTATAAATGTCAATTATTACTATTGTAGACAGCAATAATGCACAAATATCAGTTATTACCACAACAAAATTGGAATGAACTATAAACGTCAATTATTACCATAGTAGACAGCAGTGATGCACAACATCAATTATTACCATAACTAGAATGGAATTAACTATAAACATCAATTATTAACCATAACTAGAATGGAATTAACTATAACATCAATTATTACCATAGTAGACAGCAATGATGGCATAAACATCAATTATTACCATAACTAGATGGAATTAACTATAAACATCAATTATTACCATAACTAGAATGGAATTAACTATAAACATCAATTATTACCATAACTAGACAGCAATCTTCTACAAACATCAACTAGTGTCATAATATTCAGGAATGATCTTAAACACTATTGCAAACACCACACAGGAATGAACATCAGCCATTGTAATAACCACACAGAAATGATTATAAAATGTTAACTATTGTAATAACCACACAGAAATGATCCATAAACAGTATTGTAATAACCACACAGAAATGATCCATAAGCAGTATTGTAATAACCACACAGGAATGATCTATAAACAAAAAAAGTCGCTTAAAAGTCGACAGGGTCGACTTCATTGCACCGGGTTTTATCCCATATGGCGCGGTCTCTTTCCGCAGCACGGAAAGCGTCGCACAAAGCACGAACTCCAGTAGCTTTTAGCGACGACCCACAGGAGTCTCCGAAAACATTTAACTCATAAACCGAAGGACGCGGCCCGGAATCGAACCCACAACCTTCAGAGCATGAGTCAAATGACTTGACCATTTCGCCACAGAGACTCCAAATATATAAACAGTATCTATATACAAACAGGTATTATACAAACAGTATCTATATACAAACAGATCTATATATATAAACAGATCTATAAACAGTATTGCAATAAACCACACAGGACTGATCTATAAACAGTATTCCAATAACCACATAGGAATGATCACCTAAATCAACTGTTGCTATAGTTACACAGATAAGATCTACCTACATCTACTGTTGGTATAATTACACAGATAAGATCTACCTACATCAACTGTGCCCAGTGCTCTGAATGTCAAAGTGAAGAAATTCAACCAAGCGCGGGTAAACAGTGGGAGTAACTATGACTCTCTTAAGGTAGCCAAATGCCTTGTCATCTAATTAGTGACGCGCATGCATGGATTACGAGATTCCCACTGTCCCTATCTACTATCTAGCGAAACCACAGCCAAGGGAACGGGCTTGGTAGAATCAGCAAGGGAAAGAAGACCCTGTTGAGCTTGACCTCCAGTCCGACTTTGTGAAGACACATGAAGGGTGTAGCATTGGTGGGAGCGCAAGCGCAATTGGAATACCACTACTTTTATCGTTTCTTTACTTATTCAGTCTTCAGTAGAGATTTGTCCTGCAGCAGACGAAACAATATCTCCGGCGGGCCTATTCCCACTGGTCGCGGGGTTCGCTAAAGTCAGGCAGGGAGTCTGACGATAGTGCACGCTTTACACAGGTCCGGACACTTGTGATTGACAGATGTGTGCATCCTTATGGTCCGGGGCGTGTACGAGGCCCTCACCTGTGGGACTTGGCTGAACGCCTCTAAGCCGTGTCCCTTGGGTTTCAGGGTCTGGCCATCACTCGCCACCTGCTCGTGGTGGCGAGGTCTCGGAGGTTTGACGCTGTGCCGCCAGCATCTGCAGCCTACCTTGTGCCAGACGTATTGGTTACCCATTCCTCTGGAAAACACAAGATTAGGCCGAGAGAGGGAACATGTCGTTTGGGCACCACATGTTTCTCTCTGAAGCTCTGCCCAGGCATTGTGATGGAATATTGGCCATATTCCAACTCACATACTTTGGTCTGTCAAGACTGCAAGGTGCCACTCACATCAACTGTTCCTATAGTTACACAGAAAAGATCTACCTACACCAAATGTAGCTATAATTACACATATAAGATCTACTACATCAGCTGTTGCTATAGTTACACAGATAAAATCTGCCTACACCAACTGTTGCTATAGTTACACAGATAAGATCTACCTACATCAACTGTTGCTATAGTTACACAGATAAAATCTACCTACATCAACTGTTGCTATAGTTACACAGATAAAATCTACCTACACCAACTGTTGCTATAGTTACACAGATAAAATCTGCCTACACCAACTGTTGCTATAGTTACACAGATAAGATCTACCTACATCAACTGTTGCTATAGTTACTCAAATAAGATCTACCTACATCAACTGTTGCTATAGTTACACAGATAAGATCTACCTACACCAACTGTTGCTATAGTTACACAAAATGATCTACCACCAAACTGTTTTGCTATAGTTTACACAGATAATTCTACCTACACCAACTGTTGCTATAGTTACACAGATAATATCTACCTACACCAACTGTTGCTATAGTTACACAGATAAGATCTACCTACATCAACTGTTGCTATAGTTACACAGATAAGATCTACCTACACCAACTGTTGCTATAGTTACACAGATAAGATCTACCTACACCAACTGTTGCTATAGTTACACAGATAAGATCTACCTACATCAACTGTTGCTATAGTTACACAGATAAGATCTACCTACACCAAATGTAGCTATAGTTACACAGATAAGATCTACCTACATCAACTGTTGCTATAGTTACACAGATAAGATCTACCTACACCAACTGTTGTTATAGTTACACAGATAAGATCTACCTACACCAACTGTTGCTATAGTTACACAGATAAGATCTACCTACATCAACTGTTGCTATAGTTACACAGATAATATCTACCTACACCAACTGTTGCTATAGTTACACAGATAAGATCTACCTACATCAACTGTTGCTATAGTTACACAGAAATGATCTACCTACACCAACTGTTGCTATAGTTACACAGATAATATCTACCTACACCAACTGTTGCTATAGTTACACAGATAAGATCTACCTACATCAACTGTTGCTATAGTTACACGAAATGATCTACCTACACCAACTGTTGCTATAGTTACACAGATAAGATCTACCTACACCAACTGTTGCTATAGTTACACAGATAAGATCTACCTACATCACTGTTGCTATAGTTACACAGATAATATCTACCTACACCAACTGTTGCTATAGTTTACACAGATAAGATCTACCTACATCAACTGTTGCTATAGTTACACAGAAATGATCTACCTACACCAACTGTTGCTATAGTTACACTGATAATATCTACCTACACCAACTGTTGATATAGTTACACAGATAATATCTACCTACACCAGCTGTTGCTATAGTTACACAGATAAGATCTACCTACATCAACTGTTGCTATAGTTACACAGATAAAATCTACCTACACCAACTGTTGCTATAGTTACTCAAATAAGATCTACCTACATCAACTGTTGCTATAGTTACACAGATAAGATCTACCTACACAACTGTTGCTATAGTTACACAGGATAAGATCTACCTACACCAACTGTTGCTATAGTTACACAGATAAGATCTACCTACAATCAACTGTTGTTATAGTTACACAGATAAAATCTACCTACACCAACTGTTGCTATAGTTACACAGATAATATCTACCTACATCAACTGTTGCTATAGTTACACAGATAAAATCTACCTACACCAACTGTTGCTATAGTTACTCAAATAAGATCTACCTACATCAACTGTTGCTATAGTTACACAGATAAGATCTACCTACACCAACTGTTGCTATAGTTACACAGATAAGATCTACCTACACCAACTGTTGCTATAGTTACACAGATAAAGATC
The DNA here is from genome assembly GCA_014155875.1 of Cepaea nemoralis. Lineage (NCBI taxonomy): Eukaryota > Metazoa > Mollusca > Gastropoda > Stylommatophora > Helicidae > Cepaea > Cepaea nemoralis. Next base: position 18,848 of record JACEFZ010015364.1, on the reverse strand, counting down.
TACCTACATCAACTGTTGCTATAGTTACACAGATAAAATCTACCTACACCAACTGTTGCTATAGTTACACAGATAATATCTACCATACATCAACTGTTGCTATAGTTACACAGATAAAATCTACCTACATCAACTGTTGCTATAGTTACACAGATAAAATCTACCTACACCAACTGTTGCTATAGTTACACAGATAAAATCTACCTACATCAACTGTTGCTATAGTTACACAGATAAAATCTACCTACACCAACTGTTGCTATAGTTACACAGATAAGATCTACCTACACCAACTGTTGCTATAGTTACACAGATAAGATCTACCTACATCAACTGTTGCTATAGTTACACAGATAAAATCTACCTACACCAACTGTTAATATAGTTACTCAAATAAGATCTACCTACATCAACTGTTGCTATAGTTACACAGATAAGATCTACCTACACCAACTGTTGCTATAGTTACACAGATAAGATCTACCTACACCAACTGTTGCTATAGTTACACAGATAAGATCTACCTACATCAACTGTTGCTATAGTTACACAGATAAGATCTACCTACACCAACTGTTGCTATAGTTACTCAAATAAGATCTACCTACATCAACTGTTGCTATAGTTACACAGATAAGATCTACCTACATCAACTGTTGCTATAGTTACACAGATAAGATCTACCTACACCAACTGTTGCTATAGTTACTCAAATAAGATCTACCTACACCAACTGTTGCTATAGTTACACAGATAAGATCTACCTACATCAACTGTTGCTATAGTTACACAGATAAGATCTACCTACACCAACTGTTGCTATAGTTACACAGATAAGATCTACCTACACCAACTGTTGTTATAGTTACACAGATAAGATCTACCTACACCAGCTGTTGCTACAAGTTTACTGGAAGGTCACAGGGCGAAAACAATGACCTACCTTCTAGGAGAGCCCGTGGTTCTGGCTGGCACCAGAGTAAAGGTGACTGAACTGGATAGAAGAAAGTTCTGGATGTTGCCAGACGCCAGGTAGCAGCGCCCAGTGTTGGAACCCAAACAGTCCATGGTGTAGTTGGACATGGTATAACTGTAGCCATGATGAGAACAGGTGTTACCACTTGTTGTAAATGTTTCAAGCAAACATCTGTTCTCTCATACAAAAACAAGTGCAGCCAGAGTAGCACAGATATCAGGGCACTCATCTATATGCCCACTAGTCCTGTGTTTAAATGCCTCCTGAAGGAGAGATGTGTGAATGTGTCACCACCACATGGCCCCAGCCTCCTCCAGGAAAGATGTGTGTCACCACCACATGGCCCCAGCCTCCTCCAGAAGAGATGTGTGTCACCACATGGCCCCACGGTGAGCCCAGCCTCCTCCAGGAGAGATGTGTGTCACCACCACATGGCCCCAGCCTCCTCCAGGAGAGATGTGTGTCACCACATGGCCCTACGATGAGCCCAGCCTCCTCCAGGAGAGATGTGTGTGTGTGTGTCACCACCACATGGCCCCAGGGTGAGCCCAGCCCCCTCCAGGAGAGATGTGTGTGTGTCACCACATGGCCCCAGGGTGAGCCCAGCCTCCTCCAGGAGAGATGTGTGTGTCACCACATGGCCCCAGGGTGAGCCTAGCCTCATCCAGGAGAGATGTGTGTGTCACCACATGGCCCCAGGGTGAGCCTAGCCTCCTCCAGGAGAGATGTGTGTGTGTGTGTGCGTCACCACCACATGGCCCCAGGGTGAGCCTAGCCTCCTCCAGGAGAGATGTGTGTGTCACCACATGGCCCCAGGGTGAGCCTAGCCTCCTCCAGGAGAGATGTGTGTGTGTGTGTGCGTCACCACCACATGGCCCCAGGGTGAGCCCAGCCGCCTCCAGGAGAGATGTGTGTGTCACCACATGGCCCCAGGGTGAGCCAAGCCTCCTCCAGGAGAGATGTGTGTGTGTGTGTGTGTCACCACCACATGGCCACAGGGTGAGCCCAGCCTCCTCCAGGAGAGGTGTGTGTGTGTGTGTCACCACCACATGGCCCCAGGGTGAGCCCAGCCTCCTCCAGGAGAGATGTGTGTGTGTGTGTGTGTGTCACCACCACATGGCCCCAGGGTGTGACCCAGCCTCCTCCAGGAGAGATGTGTGTGTCACCACATGGCCCCAGGGTGAGCCTAGCCTCCTCCAGGAGAGATGTGTGTGTGTGTGTGTCACCACCACATGGCCCCAGGGTGAGCCCAGCCTCCTCCAGGAGAGATGTGTGTCACCACCACATGGCCCCAGGGTGAGCCCAGCCCCCTCCAGGAGAGATGTGTGTCAACCACCACATGGCCCCAGGGTGAGCCCAGCCCCCTCCAGGAGAGATGTGTCACACCACCACATGGCCCCAGGGTGAGCCCAGCCTCCTCCAGGAGAGATGTGTGTCACCACCACATGGCCCCAGGGTGAGCCCAGCCTCCTCCAGGAGAGATGTGTGTCACCACCACATGGCCCCAGGGTGAGCCCAGCCCCCTCCAGGAGAGATGTGTCACACCACCACATGGCCCCAGGGTGAGCCCAGCCCCCTCCAGGAGAGATGTGTGTCACCACCACATGGCCCCAGGGTGAGCCCAGCCCCCTCCAGGAGAGATGTGTCACACCACCACATGGCCCCAGGGTGAGCCCAGCCTCCTCCAGGAGAGATGTGTGTCACCACCACATGGCCCCAGGGTGAGCCCAGCCCCCTCCAGGAGAGATGTGTCACACCACCACATGGCCCCAGGGTGAGCCCAGCCCCCTCCAGGAGAGATGTGTGTCACCACCACATGGCCCCGGGGTGAGCCCAGCCTCCTCCAGGAGAGATGTGTGTGTCCCCCCATGGCCCCAGGGTGAGCCCAGCCTCTCCAGGAGAGATGTGTGTGTCACCACATGGCCCCAGGGGCCTAGCCTCATCCAGGAGAGATGTGTGTCACCACCACATGGCCCCAGGGTGAGCCCAGCCTCCTCCAGGAGAGATGTGTGTCCCACAGGCCCCAGGGTGAGCCAGCCTCTCCAGGAGAGATGGTGTGTCACCACATGGCCCCGGTGAGCCTAGCCTCATCCGGAGAGAGTGTGTCACCACATGGCCCCAGGGTGAGCCCAGCCTCCTCCAGGAGAGAGGGTGTGTGTGTTTTTAAACCACAGGGCCCCCTAGGGTGTGACCCAGCCTCCTCCAGGAGAGATGTGTGTGTCACCACATGGCCCCAGGGTGAGCCCAGCCTACTCCAGGAGAGATTTTTGGTGTGTTCACCACCACATGGCCCCAGGGTGTGACCAGCCTCCTCCAGGAGAGATGTGTGTGTCACCACATGGCCCCAGGGTGAGCCCAGCCTCCTCCAGGAGAGATGTGTGAGTGTGTCACCACCACATGGCCCCAGGGTGAGCCCAGCCTCCTCCAGGAGAGATGTGTGAGTGTGTCACCACCACATGGCCCCAGGGTGAGCCCAGCCTCCTCCAGGAGAGATGTGTGTGTGTGGTCACCATCACATGGTCCCAGGGTGAGCCTAGCCTCCTCCAGGAGAGATGTGTCACACCACCACATGGCCCCAGGGTGAGCCCAGCCTCCTCCAGGAGAGATGTGTGTGCGTGTGTCACCACCACATGGCCCCAGGGTGAGCCTAGCCTCCTCCAGGAGAGATGTGTGTCACCACCACATGGCCCCAGGGTGAGCCTAGCCTCTCCAGGAGAGATGTGTGTGTGTCACCACCACATGGCCCCAGGGTGAGCCTAGCTCCTCCAGGAGAGATGTGTGTCACCACCACATGGCACCAGGGTGAGCCCAGCCTCCTCCAGGAGAGATGTGTGTGCGTGTGTCACCATCACATGGCCCCAGGGTGAGCCTAGCCTCCTCCAGGAGAGATGTGTGTCACCACCACATGGCCCCAGGGTGAGCCTAGCCTCCTCCAGGAGAGATGTGTGTGTGTCACCACCACATGGCCCCAGGGTGAGCCTAGCCTCCTCCAGGAGAGATGTGTGTCACCACCACATGGCCCCAGGGTGAGCCCAGCCTCCTCCAGGAGAGATGTGTGTGCGTGTGTCACCATCACATGGCCCCAGGGTGAGCCTAGCCTCCTCCAGGAGAGATGTGTGTCACCACCACATGGCCCCAGGGTGAGCCCAGCCTCCTCCAGGAGAGATGTGTGAGTGTGTCACCACCACATGGCCCCAGGGTGAGCCCAGCCTCCTCCAGGAGAGATGTGTGAGTGTGTCACCACCACATGGCCCCAGGGTGAGCCCAGCCTCCTCCAGGAGAGATGTGTGTGTGTGTGTCACCATCACATGGTCCCAGGGTGAGCCTAGCCTCCTCCAGGAGAGATGTGTCACACCACCACATGGCCCCAGGGTGAGCCCAGCCTCCTCCAGGAGAGATGTGTGTGCGTGTGTCACCACCACATGGCCCCAGGGTGAGCCTAGCCTCCTCCAGGAGAGATGTGTGTCACCACCACATGGCCCCAGGGTGAGCCTAGCCTCCTCCAGGAGAGATGTGTGTGTGTCACCACCACATGGCCCCAGGGTGAGCCTAGCCTCCTCCAGGAGAGATGTGTCACCATCACATGGCCCCAGGGTGAGCCCAGCCTCCTCCAGGAGAGTTGTGTGTGCGTGTGTCACCATCACATGGCCCCAGGGTGAGCCTAGCCTCCTCCAGGAGAGATGTGTGTCACCACCACATGGCCCCAGGGTGAGCCCAGCCTCCTCCAGGAGAGATGTGTGAGTGTGTCACCACCACATGGCCCCAGGGTGAGCCTAGCCTCCTCCAGGAGAGATGTGTGTCACCACCACATGGCCCCAGGGTGAGCCCAGCCTCCTCCAGGAGAGATGTGTGAGTGTGTCACCACCACATGGCCCCAGGGTGAGCCCAGCCTCCTCCAGGAGAGATGTGTGAGTGTGTCACCACCACATGGTCCCAGGGTGAGCCTAGCCTCCTCCACAGAACTTTTCCGCATGACAGAATACATTGTGTCTGGTTTTCAGATATTGCCACACCTGGTGCATGCCCTACTTCTTACTCTCAAATGTGGAATTAAACCGTTTGCAAGCAGTGTTCTTCTGTGCTTTTACTTCTTCTTTTTCTACTTTTCTTTTCCTTCTATCACTTTTTTCTGCCTGCTCTTCTGCAGACTAGCTATTTTCTTCTCTCACTGCTACCAAATTGACACAGGGAGTGGAGGTTCACAATCTCTCTGAATTTTTGTACTTTTTCTTCTAGCATAGTATGTTTTAACTAATCCTCTCAAACTCTGGACGTGTTGTCAAATTTTGCCATTCTGCTCACAGACAGGAGCACCACAGGTCACTGATTAGCTACCACCCGTCTCAAACTGGGCACAAATCCCCCCCCCCCCCCCCTGTGGTTTTGCCATCATTATCACTGCATATGCACTGACACCCACCTCCTCTGATGAAGTGGTAGCAATGAGGATGATATTGTTCATGTTATGAACTCACTTCATATAGGCACCTAGAACTTCATATCTGATGATGTGGTAGCAATGAGGATGATATTGTTCATGTTATGAACTCACTTCAAATAGGCACCAAGAACTTCATATCTGGGATATCCATTGACAGCTCCAGTCTGGGCATACAGGATTTGAAGATTGGCGGCAGATGGAAGCAAGCAGACACCAGTGATGGAATCAGCCCAAGATTTCAGCTCCTCCATTGTTTCATTCAGGCTGGTCACGTTGGACATACTCGCACTGTTGCCTACTGAAGCTGACACGTTGAGTGCTTGCCTTGAAACAGAGAATGTCTCACATTATACATAAACATGTGAGGATAAAAGAGATGGTATTAAATAATTGACAAAATATGGATAACGATAATCTGATGGAAATCGACGAGGTTGAGAACCAGTTGGCACTGTCATGTCTAACATCAAACAACTAACACAGTTTATCAATGAATATAACACTTATTTGAGAAAATACATGATTCTTGTTCAACATTTTGGAAAGACACGTCTTTCTTTGGGTGTAAATTTTCATTTACTGGGCATTAAAAATTGCGGAAGATATGGGAAATGAAACAAATAATGTACTGTCAACATTCAGACGATATTCTGTACCATGGCAGTCCAGGGTAGTTCAATTCAGACGATATACTGTACCATGGCAGTGTATCAGTTAAATCATCCCAATATATGATAGCAATATCAATTACTAACTGACTCAGTACAAAACAAAAAGTAGGCATGGACACTGATTATATACATAGGTTAGTAACACACAGATCACTGGCGCAGCACAACGGAGAATCTGATTGCTGATTCCATCTAACCCTGATGAGTTTCTGTTTTTCAAGTTACTGAGGTAAGTAAATACTTCAGTGACTGCCTTTAGCGGTATGTTGGAAGGAATATTCCGAAGAGATTAGAACAAGAATCACCATGGTGAAGGTAGCCTTTTGCAAGATAGAGAACATACTGACCAATAAAAAGATGTCATTTGCAATGAGAAAAAGAGTGTTGAGATGCTACATAGAACCTGTACTTTTGTATGGATGTGAGGTGTGGACAGTGAGCAGACATGATGAAAAACACCTAATGGCTGTGAAGATGTGGTTTCTAAGGAAAATTCAAAGAATACCATGGACAGATAGAAAAACTAATGACCAAGTCCTATAACCAAGTTGTTTTTAAACAACATCCAAGAAGACTCTTCACATGGAAGTCTCCAGACAGTTTTACCAAAAATCAGATAGATTATATTTTAATACAAAGAAGATGGAGATCAAGCATAACATCTGCAAAAACCCTACGAAGTGCAGACTGTGATACAGATCATCAGTTATTAGAAGCAGATCTGAAATTAAAACTCAAAAAGCTTATCCGAGGACCAAGGCCACTTCGTTTTGATCTCACAAAAATACCGGATGAATACACTGTAGAAGTTAGGAATCGCTTTGGGGTCTTGATGTCTGTACAAGAAGAAATGACACCTGATGAACTGGCAGTACAAGCTAGAGATATCTTGATAACTGCAGCCAAAGATTTAATTCCGACCAAGAAAAAGCAACTTAAGCCATGGATTACATCAGACACGTTAGAATTAATAAAACAACGAAGGGAGCTGAAACAGAAAGGAGATGAATCCGATAGCAGGATGAAGTATAAATCTTTAACTCGAGAAATAAGAAAGAACACAAGAAATGACAAAAATCAATACATGCAAGATTGCTGTACCAGAATAGAGCAATATCATAAGGCTGGAAGAGATTATGAAATGTTCAAGGAAATGAAGTTATTGACAAGAAATGTTCAACCTCAATTGAATGTTATCTGTGACAAGATGGGAAATACCTTAACAGAATCTAGACAAATTCTAGAAAGATGGCAGGAGTACTGCAGTGGAATGTATGATATGAGTGACAGTGAGGATATGAATGAGATACATGAGCCAATGACAGCAGAGACAGAACCTGAACCCTCATTAGATGAAATTGCTTGGGCTATAAAGAACCTGAAGAATGGTAAATCACCTGGATGTGATGAGATACCAGCTGAACTAATTAAAGCGGGAGGAGAAGAAAGCATACACATATATCATGCATTATGTACAAAGATTTGGAAATATGGTATATGGCCAAAAGATTGGAAGAGAACTATCTTCATTCCAATACCAAAAAAAGGGCAACCTGAAATTATGCACCAACTATAGAACTGTTGCCCTGATCAGTCATGCAAGTAAAATTCTACTAAAAGTCATAATGGGAAGACTTCGTAAGAAAATGGAAGAAGAGATTAACGTAGTTCAAGCTGGATTTAGACAAGGAAGAGGAACAAGAGATCACATATTCAACATGCGTTTAATAATAGAGAAGTGCAGAGAATTTAATGTAAACCTATTCTCATGTTTTGTGGATTATTCAAAAGCATTTGACTGTGTACAACATCAGAAACTTTGGGAAATCATGAGGAATATGGGCTTTCCATCACATGTAGTACAACTCATAAAAATGCTCTATCTAGACCAACAAGCAGCAGTTAGAATAGATGGCGAGGCATCAGATTGGTTTGACATCAAGCAAGGAGTCCGTCAGGGCTGCGTGCTGTCACCCTATTTGTTTAACCTGTACGCCGAAAATATAATGAGAAATGTAAGAGATGATATAAACAGGGAGCTATATGATGCCCTAAATATTCGGCAGGTCATGACATACCGGAGATTCGATATGCTGATGATACAGTATTACTATCCACAACACAGAATGGCATAGAAAACCTAATAGCTTCAACCCAATTGAATAGCGAAAATCACAACTTATATCTTAACATAGCAAAAACAAAGATAATGCATACAGATAAAACTACTATGGAGAAAGAAATATACATTAATGGGGAAAAATTGGAGGTAGTGGAAAATTTTGAATATCTTGGTTCATTGATTACCAACAACGGTGACACAATGAAAGAAATTAAACGGCGACTATCAATTGCTCTTCAAAGACTAAAACAGCTGAATAAATTATGGAGTGGGACAGATAGAACTACAAAAATTAGATTTTTAAGAGCATGCATCTTTCCCATTGCAACATACGCCTGTGAGACATGGACACTTACTAAACAAGCTGAACAGCGCATAAACGCCTTTGAATATAAATGTTATAGACGAGTTCTAAGAATATCTTGGGTAAAGAAAAGAACAAATGCATCCATACTTCAAGAGTTGAATATTGAAGAAGGTTGGCTATTAAAGACGATAAAACAAAGAAAATTGAAATATTTTGGTCACTTGAAACGTCACGAAAGTTTGGAGAGAACAATAATGGAGGGGTATATGCCTGGGAAGAGAGGAAGAGGAAGGCCAAAGAGAAGATGGGTGCAGGATGTGGCGGATGATCTCCAGATTGGTGTATCAGACGTGGGACATCTTGCTTATGATCGAGAGGTTTTCCGGAAGGTTGTTATGGGAGCGAGGTTCTGCAAAGGACATGCTACTGAATGAATGAAGTCCTATAAGAAAAAGATGAAACCTGTAAACTGATTAGAGAAATTAGATGTAGACAGTCACAAATGTTTGGACATGGTATGAGAATAAATCAATTGGAGAACATGGTGACAACTGGCAAGATTGAGAGGAAAAGAATAAGAGGAAGGTAGAGAGGTAAATACCAGGATGGCTTGGCCACATGGTATCGTCGAGACAAGAATACAGAGCTGATCAATGACTCTGGTGATCATGTGAGATGGCGAAACATGACCGCCCACACTTATCAGCATGACACATGATGATGAATATATGACAGCATCATAAATTATTAAATAACCCCAATCTATGACAACAACAACAAAACTTTAAAATGACCCCAATAGATTACAGCAACATAAATTGTCAAATGACCCCAATATATGATAGCAACATAAATTGTCAAATGACTGTAATATATGACAGCAACATCAACTGTTAAATGACACACAAGCCACGAGAGCAACATAAATGATGAAATTACCTCAACACGGGGATCCACATGTTCTCATTGCTGACATCATTCAGACCATATCGACCAATAACATCTGCTGCCATCAGCACATTCACATCATTGATGATCTGTTGTCTGTAACATATATCATGTCTGTGAACTAACTCCAGCAACACTCAGATATCATGTCTGTGAACTGCATCAACACTCAGATATCATGTCTGTGAACTAACTCCAGTAACAATCAGATATCATGTATGTGAACTAACTCTAGTAACACTCAGATATCATGTCTGTGAACTAACGGCGTCAACACTTAGATATCATGTTTGTGAACTAACTCCAGCAACACTCAGATATCATGTCTGTGAACTAACTCCAGTAACAATCAGATATCATGTCTGTGAACTAACTCCAGTAACAATCAGATATCATGTCTGTGAACTAACTCTAGTAACACTCAGATATCTTCTTCTTCTTTTCGTTCATCCGGAGTGTTTTTTCAGATGTGATTGCGGTGTGTCTGTTATGCGCCCTTGGGCCGAAACCCGCAGGCCAACACATCGACTTTAGCGTGCTTTTTTGACCAGGTAGCATTCCTGGGAGACTCTCACTTTTGTGGTGCCATCTGCAAGCATGCTGGCCAAGGTTGAACGGTCGAAGACAACGGTCATCCCTCAAAAGAAGGCAGGGACAATCCATAGCATTTTCCGCCATCCAAGGTTGCTTCCATAGTTGCAGGGCCGACACATAACGCCCTGGATCTGGGCTCACCGAGGGAGATCGTCACGTCCTGCTCATGGCTGCTTTAAATCCTCACTTCAATATATTGGTCATTTCGCTTCCCCGGGTCATTCCCGCACAAACCAGACAGGTTTGCAGACGGCATCCACTCAGCGAGTTTTCGGACATGTGCTTGTCGTTGCGCCCATCAGAGCTTTTCCAGGCTCAACAGACATTCGGAAAACTACCCAGTCAGAGCTGTTCCGAACAAGAGCGGCATTCGGAAACTAGGTAGTCAGAGCTGTTCCTAGCACGAGAGACATTCGGACGAGACATTTCACTCGGACGTAATTGCGTAGTGTCAATTTTTAGTTTGCCACCCGTAGGACGACACTTCCGACTTCAGCGGGCATTTTTTAATGAGGTTAGCCATCCTCTGGTTTCGAGGCACGTTGGACTGTTGTGATGTCGCTAACATCTCAGCTGGTCAAGATAGAACGATGAACGACATCGTGGTCGGCCCTCAAGGGAAGGCAGGGGCAGACCATGAGCATTCCCTCGCTATCCAAGGAGGCTTCCATAATTGCAGAGCCGGCACATATTGCTCTGTGACTGGGCTCACCCGAGGAGTTGCCACGTCCTGCTCATGGCTGCTTTAGTTCCTCACTTCCATGTGTTGGGCAACTCGTTTGCCACTGATCGCTCAAGCACACACCAGGGACGGTCAGACTGCAAGCGACACCCACTCGGTAAGCTTTTGCTTTTGACTTCGGACCACGCAATAGGTTCGCTCGCCGTGCGTTCCATTTTGCGTCATTGAGACGTTCTTCCACTTTTGTCTACACTCTTTATGAGTTAGATACAGTTTTCGCAGCCATTTTCTTCGACTGGGGCACTTTTTGACTTTTTGTACTCGCTCACGAGGTAGGCTACTTGTGCTGCCGGCTCAGCACCTTACCTTCGTGCAGCGGTGAACGAGAAACGGCCTGGCCCTATCATCCGGGAATCTCTCATATCCCCCAGCTGAGAGCCTTCGAACTTGTATCAGACCTGAGCATGTAGCTTGCTCAGTATCACGCCTTTATTTTTCGAAAGGTGGGTATAGGCCTGGCTCTCAAGTCCGAGGGTTTGTGGCTTAGAGGCGTTCAGCCACAGCCCTCGACAGGGAGCCTTTAGTGTTTTGTATCGGCCAGGCTCTCACTTCCGAGAGTTTATGGCTTAGAGACGTTCAGCCATACACCTCGGATGGGAGCCTTAGAGGTTATGCCCGAACTGAAATTTTAGGGATCGTTTGCCTGATTTTGACTGCTATCCTCAGTCTTACCTGCAGAGCAGCAGGTTGTGTCTCTCTTAGTCTGGTCCCTATCCCACGAGCCGTCCAATATGTAGTTTTCACCCATCGGCAAGCACATAGGGTCGATGGGACACGCAAGCTCCCCCACCACGGCAAGGTGGAGACACATCGGGGGAGACACTCAGATATCATGTCTGTGAACTAACGGTGTCAACACTTAGATATCATGTTTGTGAACTAACTCCAGCAACACTCAGATATCATGTCTGTGAACTAACTCCAGTAACAATCAGATATCATGTCTGTGAACTAACTCCAGTAACAATCAAATATCATGTCTGTGAACTAACTCTAGTAACACTCAGATATCATGTCTGTGAACTAACGGTGTCAACACTCAGATATCATGTCTGTGAACTAACTGCATCAACACTCAGATATCATGTCTGTGAACTAACTCCAGTAACAATCAGATACCATGTATATGAACTAACTACAGCAACAATCAGATATCATGTCTGTGAACTAACTCCAGCAACACTCAGATATCATGTCTGTGAACTAATAGCGTCAACACTTAGATATCATGTTTGTGAACTAACTCCAGTAACACTCAGATATCATGTCTGTGAACTAACTCCAGTAACAATCAGATATCATGTCTGTGAACTAACTCCAGTAACAATCAAATATCATGTCTGTGAACTAACTCTAGTAACACTCAGATATCATGTCTGTGAACTAACGGTGTCAACACTCAGATATCATGTCTGTGAACTAACTGCATCAACACTCAGATATCATGTCTGTGAACTAACTCCAGTAACAATCAGATACCATGTATATGAACTAACTACAGCAACAATCAGATATCATGTCTGTGAACTAACTCCAGCAACACTCAGATATCATGTCTGTGAACTAACAGCGTCAACACTTAGATATCATGTTTGTGAACTAACTCCAGCAACACTCAGATATCATGTCTGTGAACTAACTGCATCAACACTCAGATATCATGTCTGTGAACTAACTCCAGCAACATTTAGATATCATGTCTGTGAACTAACTCCAGCAACATTTAGATATCATGTCTGTGAACTAACTCCAGCAACATTTAGATATCATGTCTGTGAACTAACTCCAGCAACACTCAGATATCATGTCTGTGAACTAACTGCATCAACACTCAGATATCATGTCTGTGAACTAACTCCAGTAACAATCAAATATCATGTCTGTGAACTAACTCTAGTAACACTCAGATATCATGTCTGTGAACTAACGGTGTCAACACTTAGATATCATGTTTGCGAACTAACTCCAGCAACACTCAGATATCATGTCTGTGAACTAACTGCATCAACACTCAGATATCATGTCTGTGAACTAACTCCAGCAACACTCAGATATCATGTCTGTGAACTAACTGCATCAACACTCAGATATCATGTCTGTGAACTAACTCCAGTAACACTCAGATATCATGTCTGTGAACTAACTGCATCAACACTCAGATATCATGTCTGTGAACTAACTCCAGCAACACTTATATATCATGTCTATGAAATAACTCCATTACCACTTTGATGTCATGTCTGTGAACTAACTCCAGTAACACTCAGATATCATGTCTGTGAACTAACCCCAGCAACACTCAGATATCATGTCTGTGAACTAACTCTAGTAACACTCAAATATCATGTCTGTGAACTAACTCCAGCAATACTTAGATAGTATATCTGTGAACTAAATCCAATAACACTGAGATATCATGTCTGTGCACAAACTATATTAAAATTTAATATTGTCTGTGACCTAACTTTTTTAATGTATATCCTATTTACAGGACATTGCAGTCAACACCAGCATTTTTCAGCTGCTGTTGATGTCTTGGCAAGTTTTACATTCAGTAGTTTGCCATTGCTTTCTGAACGACCGGCTCACATACCTTTCCATAACAAACCAATGCGACGCGATCAACAACAACACTTAATATTATATCTGTGAACTATCTCCTGCAACGCTCATATATCATGTCTGTGAACTAACTACAGCAACACTTAATATTATGTCTGTGAACTAACTACAGCAACACTTAATATTATGTCTGTGAACTAACTACAGCAACACTTAATATTTGTCTGTGAACTAACTACAAAAACACTTAATATTATATCTGTGAACTAACTCCTGCAATGCTTAGATATCATGTTTGTGAACTAACTACAGCAACACTTAATATTATGTTTGTGAACTAACTACATCAACACTTAATATAATGTCTGTGAACTAAAAACAGCAACACTTAATATTATGTCTGTGTACTAACTACAACAACACTTAAAAATATGTCTGTGAACTAACTACAACAACACTTAATATTATGTCTGTGAACTAACTACAACAACACTTAATATTATGTCAGTTAACTAACTACTACAACACTTAATATTATGTCAATGAACTACAACACTTAAAATTATGTCTGTGAACGAACTACAACAATTAATATTTTGTCTGTGAACTAACTACAACAGCACTTAATATTATGTCTGTAAAATAACAACAACAACATTTAATATTACGTCTGTGAACTAACTACAACAACACTTAATAATATGTCTGTGAACTAACTACAACAACACTTAATATTATGTCTGTGAACTAACTACAACAACACTTAATATTATAGTCAATGAACTACAACACTTAAAATTATGTCTGTGAACGAACTACAACACTTAATATTATGTCTGTAAAATAACTACAACACATTTAATATTATGTCTGTGAACTAACTACATCAACACTTAATATTATGTCTGTGAACTAACAACAGCAACACTTAATATTATGTTTGTGTTCTAACTACAACAACACTTAATAATATGTCTGTGAACTAATTACAATAACACATAACCCTTTAGCGGGCAAAGCGTCCGGGAACGTTTCTACCCCCGAACGGGCAAAGCGTTTGAAACCGCCCGATACTATTATGCACTGTAAAAACGCGTTCTCTCGGCTTTCCGATACTTCCGACGGCTACTTTCGCTTTCGCCGATAGCTTGACAATATGGCCGCCATTTGCAAGCGCCTACTATGAATTTGAATGGATTTTTTTGATAGCTTTCGGGGTTTTTACGCTTCGTTTTTCAAAATGGATTTCGGCGATTCTTCAAGTGATAGCAGAGATTTCGCTGGGTTCAATTTAAGTGACACTGAAGGGCATGAAGTTGACTATTAATCAGAGCTAGATATCAGTGATCTATGTTACTTTGCATTAGCAGTTGTGAGTCGGACTTTAAAGAAAGTGATTATGATTTTGAAAATGTGTTTGTAAATTGTCATATAGATGACTGACAATCACAAACAACATGCTGTATTTCACACATATTTGTGTTCATGTATGGATTACCGGCAACAATCATGTGAGTAACATATTCTCCATGCTTTTCCCTTCATTGGGTTGTTTATTTAACTAAAATCGGTTGACTAACACCTTATTTGTGATGTTTTTACTAATGTATCCCAACATTTTACTGAACCTTAAATCTTGCCCGTTCAGGGCTAAAACAATGGACAAGCGTCGGCCCGGTAAAGGGTTAATATTATGTCTGTGAAATAACAACAACAACACTTAATATTATACCAGTGAACTACAACTCTTAAAATTATGTCTGTGAACTAACTACAACACTTAATATTATGTCTGTGAACTAACTACAACAACACTTAATATTATGTCTATGAACTAACTACAACAACATTTAATATTATGCCTGTGAATTAACTACAACAACACTTAATATTATGTATGTGAACTAACTCCTGCATGTTTAGATATCATTTCTGTAAACTAAGTACAGCAACACTTAATATTATGTATGTGAACTAACTCCTGCAATGCTTAGATATAATTTCTGTGAACTAACTACCGCAACACTTAATATTATGTCTGTAAACTAACTCCTGCAATGTTTAGATATCATTTCTGTGAACTAACTACCACAACACTTAATATTATGTCTGTGAACTAACTACAGCAACACTTAATATTATGTCTGTAAACTAACTACAGCAACACTTAATATTATGTATGTGAACTAACTCCTGCAATGTTTAGATATCATTTCTGTGGACTAACTACAGCAACACTTAATATTATGTCTGTGAACTAACTGCAGCAACACTTAATATTATGTATGTGAACTAACTCCTGCAGTGTGTAGACAAAATCATGCCTCTGTGTTAGTGATGAGTTCTTGATTAAGCTCATCATGTCTGTTTGTTAGTCTTGTTTTCTTGGCTTAGTTCTCCCTGTCTGTTAGCCATGTGTGACTGACATACTCTTCCAGTCTCTTGGCTCAAATAATCATGTGTTTTTGTTGGTCATGAATTCTCAGTTGACTACGTCTGTTGGCCATGAGTGATTGATTTAGTTGATTATGCTTATTTATTAGTCACAATTTCTCACCTCAGGTCATCACAAGTGTTGTTCAGATCACTGAATGTCACAGGTAAAACACAACCTGATAGGATATCTTCACCAAACATGACAGGTTGACGCCTGGCATCTCCACACACACCACTGACACCTGCACATTAATTCAACATCAGCAGAATGAATATACAACATACAATAGAGTTTTAACATATGACAACATGACAGTATGACAGTAAGTCAAATGTGACAGTAGTAGGCCTCTTTCAGTCCTGTAGGACTATAGAGTTGTGCCACTGGGGAGGTGCCTGGCAGCACCGTTGGTGACTGTATAGTCCAATGCCAGAGTGACAATCTCTGTCACAGTTTCCGCATCTGTAAAACGAAGCAGGTCCCGCAGCAAGTGACTGCGTTTTATGCTTGTGCCTCCATCCTCAGTTTGTTGGATCAGACTGCGCTCAAAGAGCACCAGTCCGTTTCGTATGTCTCTTCTCCAGGAGCATCTGTCTGTTGCAACTCTTTCCCAAGTGTCTGGATCTATGCCAAGGGTTTTCATTTCTTCTTTACCCCCATCCTTATATCACATTTGGGGTCTTCCGGTTGGCCTCTTCCCTGTGGCTAGTTCTCTGTATAGGAGATCTTTGGGAATACGTTCATCCTCCATTCGAGATGCGTGGCCCAACCACCGGAGGCGCCTCTGTTTGAGGAGGGAGTGCACTGTGGTAATATCTGCTCTTTCAAGCACGTGTTTGTTTGTTATGTGGTCTTTCCATGTTATGCCCAGGATACATCTCAGACATCTCATATGGAAGGAATTCAACTTCCTTTCCTGTCTTGAGTACAAGGTCCAAGATTCAGACCCATAGAGTAGTGTGCTAACAACACAAGCTTTATATACTTGAGCTCTTGTACGCTCTGTTAGTCAATTGTTCTCCCAGACTCTCTTAGTTATCCTGGAAAGTGCTGTGGCTGCCTTTCCAATGCATCTGTCGATTTCTGTCTTTAAGGAAATATTTTCTGATATTATCGACCCCAAATACACAAACTCTCCCCCGATGGTGTTTCCACCTTGTCGTGGTGGGGGAGCTTGAGTTTCTCAATGACCCTGAGAGCTATGCCGGCGGTAGCGTAGCTACCAGCAGGGCCTCCCAAGCCGGACAGGTCAAAGGGTAGAGAACAGACAAAGAGAAACACCCTGGTCCTCCAGGTTGGGGGTTGAAGCGTGGGGTTAACATCCCCACCTTTGTAAAAACCTTTCTTTGTTACGAAACAAATACATGAGCCTCGATATCGGGACTGACTTATCTGGACAACGACCTTGGAACGTTAAAGGACTTTTGAGATTTGGAACATGGAATGTACGGACACTATATCGAGCTGGAGCGGCCGAAGAACTAACCCGGGAGCTGGTTGAATATCAAATGGATATCACAGCAATTCAAGAAATAAGGTGGCCAGGAGAGGGTACTTTAGAGCAAAATGGAATGATTATAATATATGGAGGAAACACCCAAAATAAACATGAATTAGGAACAGGATTTGTCATCAAAAAAGAGTTGTGGGGGAACATTTTAAACTTTAAAGCTTTTAATGACAGGATTAGTAAATTACGAATAAAAGGTAAATGGAAAAATATAACGATGATTAATGTACATGCACCTACTGAAGAGAAAGAAGATGATATTAAAGAAGACTTTTATAATGATCTGGAAGATGTCATAGAAGAAACCCCCAAACAGGACATCCTGATTGTGCTGGGAGACTTCAATGCAAAAATAGGTAGAGAGCAAACTAATAAAAAAGTGGCCGAATGGAAAGCCTACATACAACTTCAAATGATAATGGATGGAGAGTCATCAACCTGGCAGAAGCCAAAGGACTGCAGATTAGCAGTACCAGACTACAAAGAAAGGATATACACAAACAAACTTGGAAATCATGTGACAAGAGAACCTATAATCAAATAGATCACATTTTAATTAACAACAGAAATGCATCAAACATACAGCAAGTCAGAAGTTATAGAGGAGCTGAGTGCCACAGTGACCATTTCCTCGTTGGAGCAAAATTTAAAATAAAACTTAAGAGAGCTTTCTATACTAAATTACAAAGATTACACCCAACATATAACAGAGAAAAACTACAAGACATTACAGTCAAAGAGAAATTTACAGATGAAATAAAATGTAAACTGGAAACTTTTCAAAACCCTTTGGAGGAAAGCGTTGACCAAACTTGGTTGAACATCAAGAATACACTTCAATCTACCGCAGAAGAATGTCTCGGTGTGTCAACCACGCATAGAAAGAACAGATGGTTCAATCAAAAATGTGAAGAAGCAGTCACTAAGAAGAAGAATGCCAGACATGTATGGTTAAATGACATCAATAACATCCAAAAAGAAGAGCATTATAGAAATGAATGTAAAGAGGCTACAAAAATAGTCAGACAGCAGAAGCGAGAATATATGAGTAATATAATCAAAGATATGGAAACTAATCACCAGAAAAATGAATCCAGAAAGTTTTTTAAAGTACTGAAGTCAATGAAACGAGGGCACCAACAAAACACATATGGTTTAAAAGACAAAAATGGGAATATGATAAATACCAATGAAGAAATGTGCAACACATGGAAAGAATATTTTATTGAATTACTAAATTGTGAAGCTCCAAGTAACATTTTCCCACAGGAAGAGGTTCTAACATGCGAACCACAAATTGAAGAACCTACATTTGAAGAAATCCTATATGTAATCACACGACTTAAAAAACAATAAGGCAACTGGGACTGATGGAATTGCTGCTGAATTTATAAAGGCAGGTGGCCATGCATTACATCTAAAGCTATACGAACTAATAATAAAAATCTGGAGGACAGAAGAATTACCCCATGACTGGAAAGAGTCATTATTGATACCTATCTTTAAGAAAAGGGGCAAATTCCAATGGGTTTGGGGAA
>JACEFZ010015363.1:0-65000 GCA_014155875.1 Cepaea nemoralis | reverse complement strand
ATATAATCTATACCATTATATGTATGCGAATCATGGGCAGTGAACAAACAAACTTAAAAACATCAAATGCCAGTGAAAATGAGGTTTCTGAGGAAAAGGCAAAGAATACCAGGAAGGACAGAAAAAGGCATGAGACAGTTCTAAAAGAAACAAATAAAGAAGGTAAATTGATTAGATAAATTAGATTTAGACAGCCAAGATCTTTTGGGCACGTTAAGAGGAGAACAAACTCATATACTTAAATATGAAAGGGAAATCCCAGATCTTTACAGAATGGAAACAGATAATCACGTACGAAAATACAAATCGGACACACTCATTTGAATGGAAACCAAAACACAAAACAACAACAACATAGACAAATAAAAAAAGCAGGAGACCCAGTTTGAAAGAAATTAAACCAATCCTTAATAAAAGATACTCATATTAAAATTAAAAAACAAAAAAACAAATAAACTTTAGATAAAAGAATCATGCTGTTGTTATGTATTATCAGCATGTGTGTTTGTGTGTGTGTGTGTGTGTGTGTGTGTGTGTGTGTGTGCGCGCGCGCGTGTCTGTGTGCACGAGCGTGTGTATGGTCAGTTCATATAAAATGTGTAAACAGTTCAAAGGGTGACAATGAGTAAATATGATAATTTTCTGGACTTGAAACGAGCGATGACGGACATCAATTCTCGTCAGCGTAATTCTCACGAATCTCACGGGTATTCGTGGCCAGCTAGGAAAACAGGTCAGAGCTTTCATGTGTCTAGAATCTCACGGGTATTTGTGGCCAGCTAGGAAAACAGGTCAGAGCTTTCATGTGTCTAGAATCTCACGGGTATTTGTGGCCAGCTAGGAAAACAGGTCAGAGCTTCATGTGTCTAGACTCTCACGGGTATTTGTGGCCAGCTAGGAAAACAGGTCAGAGCTTTCAAGTGTCTAGGATCTCACGGGTATTTGTGGCCAGCTAGGAAAACAGGTCAGAGCTTTCAAGTGTTTAGAATCTCACGGGTATTTGTGGCCAGCTAGGAAAACAGGTCAGAGCTTTCAAGTGTCTAGAATCTCACGGGTATTTGTGGCCAGCTAGGAAAACAGGTCAGAGCTTTCAAGTGTCTAGAATCTCACGGGTATTTGTGGCCAGCTAGGAAAACAGGTCAGAGCTTTCAAGTGTCTAGAATCTCACGGGTATTTGTGGCCAGCTAGGAAAACAGGTCAGAGCTTTCAAGTGTCTAGAATCTC
Organism: Cepaea nemoralis; assembly: GCA_014155875.1. Lineage (NCBI taxonomy): Eukaryota > Metazoa > Mollusca > Gastropoda > Stylommatophora > Helicidae > Cepaea > Cepaea nemoralis. The sequence continues at coordinate 63,776 of JACEFZ010015363.1, read as the reverse complement.
ACGGGTATTTGTGGCCAGCTAGGAAAACAGGTCAGAGCTTTCAAGTGTCTAGAATCTCACGGGTATTTGTGGCCAGCTAGGAAAACAGGTCAGAGCTTTCATGTGTCTAGGAAGTTTGTCTGACCATTCTTCTTTTTTTTCCATTCGCTGGCTTTTAACTCAAACGTAGTCCATACACATGCCCTAGTTTTATTGCACTGGACTTATTTTTGCGTGTGAAGTAGCATTCGCTATTACCAGTGTACCTCGCCATCAGTCGAACCCGCTCTGACTTCAGAGGCACTTGTAATTTACATCCCCAAGTCAAGGGCGAGAAATCAACATTTTAGTCCAACTGACCGGTGTAGGGGTTGAACCCGCTACTTCGGCATCAGCACATCGGATGTTTAAGAATGAGCTTTCTTACCCATTCGGTCATGCTGATCTCCGGTGTAGTGCTAGATATAAACATTAGATAGATGGTACACGGTGTTAGCTTCGCCTAGGGTAAAAACATTATAAACATATAGCGTTTAGTTTAGTTTAGTTTAGTCGATGGATCAATATCACTTCACACGGGTGTAACCCATAAGTGCTCCGTTCTCCTCCTAACTCAAATCTGAGTCTGGAAAAACTCAGCTCAGTGCTTGAACTCCGTAGCACCGGCGAGGATCCTAAAAATACTTGGATAGATTTTTAACTCGAAATTTTGCCCGGGCAGCGCCGTTAGGCTACTCTTTTTCGATTTCCAACTGCCAAGGGATTTTTTACGTACGCAACAATACACACGGGCGTCCGATCTCACTACCCAGAGATCAAGGGGAAATTTTATTACTAGAAGTCCACGTGACAAAAATCCCGGTTATCACCGGCGCTTGAACCCGTGACCTCCAACACTCGAGGCGGACACCATACCTCGAGACCACGCAGCTCCCTACACATATGTAACCTGTGAAATGTCAGATGGTGCGTGATGGTAGAAATGACCATGTGTTCACATGTCATCCATTGTGGACGACAATTTACCGCGCGAATTGGTCTTGTCAGTCACATACGCTACCGCCATGGGTTGTAGTTATTATGTCGTTATGATATTTTTGTTTTAAAGTACACTGTAATAAACTATCGTCTGTCAACACGGCAAGGTGCCAGTCGAACATATGCACCATATAATGTTTAACCGATTGTTTGATAAGACATGTTGATTGATCCCCACGCCGAGGCCAAGATTACCACGAGTCTACCCGAATTCTACAACAGATTTCACTATCTAGTGGCGGCCCGACTCCTACAACGACTTATTTCAGTTTACGCAGGAGAGTGGATAATAACATGAGTTCGTTTTAGTGAAGTTCATGGTTAAAGTTAGTTGCATATCCTTTACAGGACGCCGCAGTCAACCCCAGCATGTTTTTGGCTGTTTGGTATTATTTTGGCAAGGTTACGTTTGCCAATGCTTTCTGAACGACAGGCATTATTACCCTTGTATTTAAAACAACGCAAGGCGAATTGCATTCGTAACCCCAAACCACATAGCTGGTAGTTGATAGGGAGTTACAATGATATTGTCATGAACGCAATCGGTTGAGGGTTCGATGCCTACGTTCGACGTCCGCCAACAGAGGGGAAGACTTCTTCTTCTTCAGCGTTCCGAGCCATTGCGGTTCTTTGCTGCAGATACAAGCCGTCTCCATTCGTCTCTCTGATTGACCCTCTCTTGCCAGTCGCTGATTCCAAGTGCTTGTTAGGTCTGTATGTATATTATCTCTCCACCGCCTTCTTGGTCTACCTCGGGGTCTACGGTCATTTATTTCCTGAGTGTAGGCGAGTTTTGTTTCCCTATTGGTTTTTATCATGTCACAGATCAATAGCTGATTCCTGCTTTGGGGTATGTATTATATTTATTTTAAATAGCAGGTGTACTTCATGCACAGGGTTGTGGTTTCTGGGGGAAATGCAAAGAATACCATGGCCAGGCAGAATAACCAATGATCAAATCCTAGAAGAAGTAGATGAGACCCGTAAACTGATTAGAGAAATTAGACGTAGTCAACATCTTTTTGGACACGTTATAAGAAGAAATAAATTAGAGAACTTGGTGATAACGAGCAGGATTGAGGGGAAAAGAATAAGGGGAAGAAAGAGAAGTAAATATCTGGATGGCTTGGCCACTTGGCATGGCCGAGAGAAGAACAGAGAGCTGATCCACGACTCTGGTGATAGTGTGAGATGGTGAAGCACGATCGTCTTCTCTTGCTGACATGGCACATGATGATGATGATGATGATGATGATGATGATGATGATGATGATGATGATGATGATGATGATGATGATGATGATGGTGATTCTGTAAAGAAATAAACCATATATCCACATTTGAAGAAAAAAAATAAAAACATCATCATCATCCAGTGCTTTGCCGGATGGCGTGGGCGATCATGCCTCTCAACAAATTACTATCCCCGATGGCGCGGATCAATTCGTGTGTCGACTCCTTTCCATGCCATGACACAAGACTGTCAAGAATCTTCTCATCTTGTATTCCTCTATCTCTCTTTCCACAAATCTTCCCGGTTGTCACAACATGTTCCAGCTTTTGTCTTCTCATAACGTTTACCAACAAACGAGGATTACCTTTTTCTAATGTTTGTGATAAGCTGTCTTTGCGACGTGCTTCCCTTACGACGTCATGATTGCTCATCTTTGCTGTCCAATTAATTTTCCGCATTCTTCTGTAAAACCACATCTCCGGGGCTTCTATGGATGTTTAGGGAATGCACCTATAGGTGGATTTTTGCCTATGGATAAGGGGAAGGTGGTCGTGCGCTTGAGGGACCAGGTGGAGAAGGCGGAGGAACAGATTGAGAACCCATATGTGGAAAGAATGAGATTGCGGGGGATCGGCAGGGGTTCTGGAAGAATCTCAAAACTGAGAGGGAAGACCAGGAGAACTTTTAATCAGATAGCGGTGGGAACGATTAGTAGTATGACTCTTCGCTGGCTGTTGAACGAGGGGAAGGAGCACGTATGGAAATGTTCTGAGTGCAGTGATGTCGGTTCTTGACTCAACTACTTATTCGCCTAATAAAACATATCTAGGGAAAACAAGCCTACTTGGAGGCAACTTGCTAAAACTGATCATATTCCTGAATGACTGAAGTAGACTATTCCAACGGCCAGGTCCATATGCGTCTGTCCTTGCTTGCAGTTTGCACAGAAACTAAACAATGAAACGAACCGAATCCATTATAGCACAATAAAATGTCATCAAGGATCTTGAATTGCTTATTTGCTCAGTTTGCTTTGGCTGTGTGTGTTTACTTTGATCAATAAACTGTTTATGTGCACCTTTTATTCTCGTGCCACGTTTAGCGATTACTTTTCTTTTGTTTGAAAATTGCTTCTATAATTTGCGTGTAAATTGAATCGGTTAAATATTTGTTTCGTTATTATTTTACTGGACATTTTAAAGTTTATCTTATATATAAATTAGGATCGTCTGTCTGTCTGTATCTATGTATGTCCTTTATTTGTTCGCGAACGGCCCATCCGATTGAGATGAAATTTTCTACACGCCTTCCTTTCATTCCAGAGCTGTCAACTGTCATAGTTTTTTTTTCTTCTTCCTCCTCCTCCCTCCTCCCCCTCCCAAAATACGTACGTAAAATATATGATGATGATGATGAAAGAATCCCCGAACCAAAACGCTAGGGAAAGGGAAGAAAATGACGTGACTACACAGAATCGTCACACGGCAATCATCATCATCAAGTGCCGTGCCGGCTGCGTAGGCGTTCATTGGCTCTCCGTAGATCTCAGTCCTTTGGTTTTTGGATCAACTCTGCTGCTGATATTCCTCCATGCCACGGCAATATCAATAACAATTCATCTTTTATGTGTAAGGAAGTTATCTACAGTCGTGTAGAAGGGAAGAACTAGAACGAGTATGAATTCGGAATGGCGAACTCTCTCCTCCTCTCTTCTCCTCCCTCCTCCTCCCTCTACCTCCTCCCTCCTCCTCTTCCTCCTCCCTCTCATCCCTCTCCCGAACTCCCTCCTCCTTCTCCCACTTCCTTCCTCCCTCTTCCTCTCCCCTCCTCCTCCATCCTCCTCCCCTCCTACTCCCTCCGCCTCCTCCCCCTCCTCCCTCATCTTCCCTCCATCCTCCCTCTCCCTCCTCATCCCTCCTCCTCCTGCCTCCTTCTCTCTCATCATCCTCACTCCTCCTTCTCCCTTCTTCTCCCTCTTCCCTCTTCCTCCTCCTCCTACCTCCTCCCTCCTCCTCCCTCTACCTCCTCCCTCTTCCTCCTCCTTCCTCCTCCTCCCTCTTCCTCCCTCTTCCTCCTCCTCCTACCTCCTCCCTCCTCCTCCTCTCTCCTCCTCCCTCCTCCCTTTTCCTCCTCCTCCTCCTCCCTCTACATCCTCCCTCCTCCTCTCCACTCTTCCTCCTACCCTCTTCCTCTTCCCCTCCTCCCTATCCCTCCTCCTCCCTTCACATTCCTCTTCCTCCTCCTCCCTCCTCCTCCTCATCCCTCCTTCTCCCTCCTCCTCCTTCTTCCTCCCTCCTCCCCCTCCTCTTCCTCCCTCTCCTCCCTCCTCCTCCTCCCTCTACATCCTCCCTCCTCCTCTCCACTCTTCCTCCTACCCTCTTCCTCTTCCCCTCCTCCCTATCCCTCCTCCTCCCTTCACATTCCTCTTCCTCCTCCTCCCTCCTCCTCCTCATCCCTCCTTCTCCCTCCTCCTCCTTCTTCCTCCCTCCTCCCCCTCCTCTTCCTCCTCCTCCTCCTCCCTCTACCTCCTCCCTCCTCCTCCCTTCACATTCCTCCTCCTCCCTCTTCCTCCTCCTCCCTTCTCCTCCTCCCTCCTCCTCCCTCTACCTCCTCCTCCCTTCACATTCCTCCTCCTCCATCTTCCTCCTCCTCCCTCCTCCTCCTCATCCCTCCTTCTCCCCTCCTCCTCCTTCCTCCCTCCTCCTCCCCCTCCTCCTTCCTCCTCCTCCCTCTCCTCCTCCTCCTCCCTCCTCCTCCTCCCTCCTCCTCCCTTCACATTCCTCCTCCTCCCTCTTCCTCCTCCTCCCTCCTCCTCATCCCTCCTCCTCCTCTCTCCTCCTCCGTCCTCCTCATCACTCCTCCTCCCTCCTCCTCCTTCTTCCTCCCTCCTCCTCCTCCTCCTCCCCCTCCTCCTTCCTTCTCCTCCCTCTCCGCCTCCTCCCTCCTCCTCCTCCCTCCTCCTCCCTCTACCTCCTCCTCCTCCCTCTACCTCCTCCCTCCTCCTCCCTTCACATTCCTCCTCCTCCCTCTTCCTCCCTCCTCCTCCTCTCTCCGCCTCCCTCCTCCTCCTCCTCCCTCTACCTCCTCCCTCCTCCTCCTCCTCCCCTCCTCCTCTTCCCTCCTCCTCCTCCCCCTCCTTCTCCTCCTTCTCCCTCCTCCTTCTCCCTCTTCCTCCTCCCTCTTCCTTCTCCCTCCGCATCCTCCCTCCTCCTACTCTCTCCTCCTCCTCCCTCCTCCTCTCCCTCTCCTCCTCCTGCTCCCTTCTCCTCCTGCGTTCTCCTCCTCCCTCCTTCTCCCTCCTTCTCCCTCTTCCTCCTCCTCGCCTCCTCCTCCACCCTCCTCCTCCCTCCTATTCCTCCCTACTCCTCCTGTCTCCTCCCTCCTCCTCCCTCCTCTTCCCTCCTCCATCTCCCTCTTCCTCCTCCCTCCTCCATTTACCCAAGACAGACAGACAGTCAGACAGATAGTCGGGAACGGGATCTTATATGACTACTTATATAATTTAAATGAGATGCTCTCCACCATGGGCTGGGCCGGGTCAGACAGACAGACAGATAGATAGATAGACAGACAGACAGACAGACAGACAGACAGACAGACAGTCGGGAACGGGAACTTATATGACTACTTATATGAATTAAATTAGATGCTCCCCACCAGGAGTTGGGCGATGCCGGGCCGGGTCAGACAGACAGACAGATAGATAGTCGGAACGGGAATTTATATGACTACTTATATGAATTAAATGAGATTCTCCCCATCAGGGTCTGGGCGAAGACGGGCCGGGTCAGACAGACGACAGACAGATAGACAGACAGACAGACAGACAGATAGTCGGTAACGGGAACGAGAACTTATATGACTACTTATATGAATTAAATGAGATGCTCCCCACCAGGGTCTGGGCGAAGCCGGGCCGGGTCAGCTAGTTTATAATAAAGTTTGTCTGGGATGCACTAGAGTCACCCCAGTAGTGTGTATGCGTTACATCCTTGGTCTGCCGACTGTTGCTGGTAGGCTCAAGGTGATGCAGGCGAAAGCATACCTCAGAGTAGCTGCAGACACAGACCACCCACTGCATGAGGCGCTGGACGCAGTGAAGAGTCAGCGACTGATAAGATGGAAATCATGGATGGCTCAGGCGGAGGATACGATCAGACAGGTGTGCACCTTGGAGAACATTAGGCGTGGAGAGAAGTGGGTCAGAGTGCCAGCGGAGCTGTCAGACTTGTGTAGAGTTATAATCACATTGGGCCGGGAGTGCAGGGAGTGGCCAGCAGGGGCCACGAAAGTGGAAATCCAGCAACTAATTCAGGATAATGCTCGCCCGGGTGATGTGATTATCTACACAGATGGTTCGGTGTTGAGAGGTAGGAGAAGTGCCTGGGGATTCTTACCAAAAGCTAATGGTCGACGTTTGGTGCAGGAGAGCCTGGTGTATGATACCACAACACCTAGCTTAAGAATGGAGGTGGAGGCGGTCAGTGCAGCTTTCCGCTGGATGGAGAACACGATACACACATACATCGTAATTGTAACTGACTCAGAAAGCATGCTGAGGAGGGTGAGGACATGCAGGCTTCGTACAGAGTGGCTTGCTTCGCTTCGGAGGTCACGGGTGGCAGGCATCACCTGGATCTTTTCTCCGGGGCATGCCGTGTGTGCTGGGGAATGAACAGGCGGACAGATTGGCTGGCTCTGCAAAACTTGGTGGAGTATTGATGCATGACAAGGTAGACGTGGTTGCAGCCTTGTGGGAGCACATGCACACCTCGGAGGAGCAAATTGATCACCATGGTCTGGCAAGAATGAGGCAGCAAGGAGTGACGAGGGGATCTGGCCGATGATCGACGATTAGAGGAAAGGCGAGACGGACTTATAATCAGATTGCTACTGGAACTATTGGTGTGGGAACTCTTCGCTGGCTGCTGAGGATGGGGCGGAGCGCTTATGGGAATGCCTCGAATGCTGTGATGTCGGTTCCTAAATCAATCAATCAATCAGTCAATCAAGTTTATTTACATTGATGTATTGAGTATTGTGTCGGCATCTATGGCTTAAAGGTGGTGAACTTGTGTCAAATTTCTCCGACACACAGAGTTCAAAATCAGCTGCCGCGCGATTTGGAAGCAGACCGCAGTGTGTTGATTTCAATGGAATGAGGCTTCGGTCGATCACAAAGCAATGTCATAATACAGAACGTAATATTGTCTAATAATAAATAAATCACAAACAGCGAAAACATGCCGGGGTTGACTGCGACGTCACGTAAAGGACGCACAACTTGTTTTATTTACACCTAGCTCTCTCTGTGTGAGGCAGCAGGTTGTGTCCTAACTCTCTCTGTGTGAGTCAGCAGGTTGTGTCCTAACTCTCTCTGTGTGAGGCAGCAGGTTGTGTCCTAGCTCTCTCTGTGTGAGGCAGCAGGTTGTGTCCTCTCTGTGTGAGGCAGCAGGTTGTGTCCTCTCTGTGTGAGGCAGCAGGTTGTGTCCTCTCTGTGTGAGGCAGCAGGTTGTGTCCTAACTCTCTCTGTGTGAGGCAGCAGGTTGTGTCCTAGCTCTCTCTGTGTGAGGCAGCAGGTTGTGTCCTAGCTCTCTCTGTGTGGGGCAGCAGGTTGTGTCCTAACTCTCTCTCTGTGTGAGGCAGCAGGTTGTGTGCTAGCTCTCTCTGTGTGGGGCAGCAGGTTGTGTCCTAACTCTCTCTCTGTGTGAGGCAGCAGGTTGTGTCCTAACTCTCTCTCTGTGTGAGGCAGCAGGTTGTGTCCTAGCTCTCTCTGTGTGAGGCAGCAGGTTGTGTCCTAGCTCTCTCTGTGTGAGGCAGCAGGTTGTGTCCTCTCTGTGTGAGGCAGCAGGTTGTGTCCTCTCTGTGTGAGGCAGCAGGTTGTGTCCTCTCTGTGTGAGGCAGCAGGTTGTGTCCTAACTCTCTCTGTGTGAGGCAGCAGGTTGTGTCCTAACTCTCTCTGTGTGAGGCAGCAGGTTGTGTCCTAACTCTCTCTGTGTGAGGCAGACGGTTGTGTCCTCTCTGTGTGAGGCAGCAGGTTGTGTCCTAACTCTCTCTGTGTGAGGCAGACGGTTGTGTCCTCTCTGTGTGAGGCAGCAGGTTGTGTCCTAGCTCTCTCTCTCTGTGTGAGGCAGCAGGTTGTGTCCTAGCTCTCTCTGTGTGAGGCAGCAGGTTGTGTCCTAGCTCTCCCTGTGTGGGGCAGCAGGTTGTGTCCTAACTCTCTCTGTGTGGGGCAGCAGGTTGTGTCCTAACTCTCTCTGTGTGGGGCAGCAGGTTGTGTCCTAGCTCTCTCTCTGTGTGGGGCAGCAGGTTGTGTCCCAGCTCTCTCTCTCTGTGTGAGGCAGCAGGTTGTGTCCTAACTCTCTCTGTGTGAGGCAGCAGGTTGTGTCCTAACTCTCTCTGTGTGAGGCAGACGGTTGTGTCCTCTCTGTGTGAGGCAGCAGGTTGTGTCCTAACTCTCTCTGTGTGAGGCAGCAGGTTGTGTCCTAACTCTCTCTGTGTGAGGCAGACGGTTGTGTCCTCTCTGTGTGAGGCAGCAGGTTTGTGTCCTACTATCTCTCTGTGTGAGGCAGCAGGTTGTGTCCTAGCTCTCTCTGTGTGAGGCAGCAGGTTGTGTCCTAACTCTCTCTGTGTGCGGCAGACGGTTGTGTCCTCTCTGTGTGCGGCAGACGGTTGTGTCCTAACTCTCTCTGTGTGAGGCAGTAGGTTGTGTCCTAGCTCTCTCTGTCTGAGGCAGCAGGTTGTGTCCTAGCTCTCTCTGTGTGAGGCAGTAGGTTGTGTCCTAGCTCTCTCTGTCTGAGGCAGCAGGTTGTGTCCTAGCTCTCTCTGTGTGAGGCAGTAGGTTGTGTCCTAGCTCTCTCTGTCTGAGGCAGTAGGTTGTATCCTAGCTCTCCCTGTGTGAGGCAGACGGTTGTGTCCTCTCTGTGTGAGGCAGCAGGTTGTGTCCTAGCTCTCTCTCTCTGTGTGAGGCAGCAGGTTGTGTCCTAGCTCTCTCTCTCTCTGTGTGAGGCAGCAGGTTGTGTCCTAGCTCTCTCTCTCTGTGAGGCAGCAGGTTGTGTCATAGCTCTCTCTCTCTCTCTGTGAGGCAGCAGGTTGTGTCCTAGCTCTCTCTGTGTGAGGCAGCAGGTTGTGTCCTCTCTGTGTGAGGCAGCAGGTTGTGTCCTAGCTCTCTCTCTCTGTGTGAGGCAGCAGGTTGTGTCCTAGCTCTCTCTCTCTCTGTGTGAGGCAGCAGGTTGTGTCCTAGCTCTCTCTCTCTGTGAGGCAGCAGGTTGTGTCCTAGCTCTCTCTCTCTCTCTGTGTGAGGCAGCAGGTTGTGTCCTAGCTCTCTCTCTGTGTGAGGCAGCAGGTTGTGTCATAGCTCTCTCTCTCTCTCTGTGAGGCAGCAGGTTGTGTCCTAGCTCTCTCTGTGTGAGGCAGCAGGTTGTGTCCTCTCTGTGTGAGGCAGCAGGTTGTGTCATAGCTCTCTCTCTCTCTCTGTGAGGCAGCAGGTTGTGTCCTAACTCTCTCTCTGTGTGAGGCAGCAGGTTGTGTCCTAACTCTCTCTCTGTGTGAGGCAGCAGGTTGTGTCATAACTCTCTCTCTCTGTGTGAGGCAGCAGGTTGTGTCCTAACTCTCTCTCTCTCTCTGTGAGGCAGCAGGTTGTGTCCTAACTCTCTCTCTCTGTGTGAGGCAGCAGGTTGTGTCCTACCTCTCTCTCTGTGTGAGGCAGCAGGTTGTGTCCTAACTCTCTCTCTGTGTGAGGCAGCAGGTTGTGTCCTAACTCTCTCTCTGTGTGAGGCAGCAGGTTGTGTCCTAACTCTCTCTCTGTGTGAGGCAGCAGGTTGTGTCCTAACTCTCTCTCTCTCTCTGTGAGGCAGCAGGTTGTGTCCTAACTCTCTCTTTCTCTGTGAGGCAGCAGGTTGTGTCCTAACTCTCTCTCTGTGTGAGGCAGCAGGTTGTGTCCTAGCTCTCCCTGTGTGAGGCAGCAGGTTGTGTCCTAGCTCTCTCTGTGTGAGGCAGCAGGTTGTATCCTCTCTGTGTGAGGCAGACGGTTGTGTCCTCTCTGTGTGAGGCAGTAGGTTGTGTCCTAGCTCTCTCTGTGTGAGGCAGCAGGTTGTGTCCTAGCTCTCTCTGTGTGAGGCAGTAGGTTGTGTCCCTAGCTCTCATCTATCTCTTGTGTGAGACGCGAGGTTGTGTCCTAAGCTCTCTCTTGTGCTAGGCAGCAGTTGTGTCCTAGCTCTCTCATCTGTGTGAGACAGCAGGTTGGTGTCCTAACTCTCTCTGTGTGATGCAGCAGGTTGTGGTCCTAGCTCTCTCTGTGTGAGGCAGTAGGTTGTCCTAGCTCTCTCTGTGTGAGACAGCAGGTTGTGTCCTAGCTCTCTCTGTGTGAGAACAGCAGGTTGTGTCCTGCTCTCTCTGTGTGAGAACAAGCAGGTTGTGTCCTAGCTCTCCTGGTGTGAGGCAGCAGGTTGTGTCCTAGCTCTCCCTGTGTGAGGCAGCAGGTTGTGTCCTAGGCTCTCATCTGGTGTGAAGGCAGCAGGTTGTAGTCCTCTCTGTGTGAGGGCAGACGGTTGTGTCCTCTCTGTGTGAGGCAGTAGGTTGTGTCCTAGCTCTCTCTGTGTGAGGCAGCAGGTTGTGTCCTAGCTCTCTCTGTGTGAGGCAGCAGGTTGTGTCCTAGCTCTCTCTGTGTGAGGCAGCAGGTTGTGTCCTAGCTCTCTCTGTGTGAGACAGCAGGTTGTGTCCTAACTCTCTCTGTGTGAGGCAGCAGGTTGTGTCCTAGCTCTCTCTGTGTGAGGCAGTAGGTTGTGTCCTAGCTCTCTCTGTGTGAGACAGCAGGTTGTGTCCTAGCTCTCTCTGTGTGAGACAGCAGGTTGTGTCCTAGCTCTCTGTGTGTGAGACAGCAGGTTGTGTCCTAGCTCTCTGTGTGAGGCAGCAGGTTGTGTCCTAGCTCTCTGTGTGAGACAGCAGGTTGTGTCCTAGCTCTCTCTGTGTGAGGCAGCAGGTTTTGTCCTAGCTCTCTCTGTGTGAGACAGCAGGTTGTGTCCTAGCTCTCTGTGTGAGACAGCAGGTTGTGTCCTAGCTCTCTGTGTGTGAGACAGCAGGTTTGTGTCTAGCTCTCTCTGTGTGAGACAGCAGGTTGTGTCCTAGCTATCTCTGTGTGGACAGCAGGTTGTGTCCTAGCTCTCTGTGTGTAGGCAGCATGTGTGTCCTAGCTCCTCTGTGTGAGACATAAGTTGTGGCCTAGCTCTCTGTGTGAGGCACAGGGTGTGTCCTAGCTCTCTCGTCTGTGAGACAAAGTCAGGTTGTGTCCTAGCTCGGGTGGACAGTAGGTTGTGTCCTAGCTCTCTGTGTGAGACAGCAGGTTGTGTCCTAGCTCTCTGTGTGAGACAGCAGATTGTGTCCTAGCTCTCTCTGTGTGAGACAGTAGGTTGTGTCCTAGCTCTCTCTGTGTGAGGCAGCAGGTTGTGTCCTAGCTCTCTCTGTGTGAGACAGCAGGTTGTGTTCTAGCTCTCTCTGGGTGATGAAGCAGGTCGTGCCTTACAAGGCCCGTGTATATTAATACGGTACCTGGACCAGAAGGCATATATTAAGACTTGCTACCAGCGGACTCAGTTACACCATGACCCCCTCCTTCCTCCGGGAACAAGGTAGAAGAACAAGGTAGAAGAACAAGGCAGAAGAACAAGGTTTAAGAACAAGGTAGAAAAAAGCAGAGTAGAAGAACAAGGTTGAAGAACAAAACAAAATAACAAGGTAGAAGAACAAAGTAGAAGAACAAGGCAGAAGAACAAAATTGAAGAACAAGGTAGAAGAACAAGGTAGAGGAATAAAGTAGAAGAAAAAAGTAAAATAGTAAGGTAGAAGAAGAAATCAGAAGAACAAGGTAAAAGAACAAAGTAGAAGAACAAGGTAAAAGAACAAAGTAGAAGAACAAGGTAAAAGAACAAAGTAGAAGAACAAGGTAGATGTAAAAGGTAAAAGAACACCGTAGAAGAAAAAAAAGTAGAAAAAAAGGTAGAAGAACAAGGTAAAATAACAAGGTAAAAGAACAAAGCAGGAGAACATGGTAGAAGAACAAAGTAGAAGAACAAGGTAGAAGACCAAGGTAGAAGAACAAGGAAGAAGAACAACATGGAAGAACAAGTTAGAAGAACAAAGCATAAGAACAAGGTAGAAGAACAACATGGAAGAAAAAATTAGAAAAACAATGTAGAAGCACAAAGCAGAAAAAGTTAGAAGAACAAAGTAGAAGAACAAGGTAGAAGAACAAGTTAGAAGAAGAAACAATGTGTAAACCATTTCCTCACATGAACTCACACCTAGCATAAACAGATCATTTCCTTAAATAAACTCTAACAAACATAAACAGATCATTTCCTTACACAAATTCACCCCAAACATAAACATATCATTTGCTCATATGAACTCACGCAAGCAAACATCTCCATGTTAATTAAATATTTATTATATTAATTAATTCATTAACTGTTATGCATGTAATCTGCAAGTAGTTTTTTGTGTCTATTTATTACTGTACAACTCGCTTAATTTCTGGCAACACCATTTCACACAAAAGTTTTACGGCATAAAAACCCAAAATACATAAGAAAATTATCAAACATGGTATATTTACAAACCATATTTCCTCTTGTGGCTGACTTCAATGAAATCAACAGTCGTAATGTTAATACAATATGCTGTAAATGTATGAAAGAACATTTTAACATATATGAGAAAAATTTTGGTATGGTTCAAGTTTATCATTATGTTAAAAAAAAATTACAATCACAAAAGGATAAGAATTACACTGTGATTGTAACGTACATTTTATTGGTTTTAAGAATTTAACGACTGTTGATGTACTTACATGGCATTCTTAAGTAAAACATTTACTTTTGTGTACGCGGGTATGATGTAATGTGATGAGGAAAACAATTACTCTTTAAAACAATGTATTTCCCTGGAGAATTTACACACAGAAGACACAAACAATATGTTGCACGATTTATGCCTGGCATATTTCACTGCATCTCTTCAGGTGCATACTGAGTATGTACTTAATGAGATGCAGCAAAATTAATCTGTAATTAAACAGATCTTGACTATTTTTGTGCTGTAGACTATACATCTTGACTATATTGGAAAAACTATTACATTTTGTGATTATAGTATAAACGGGTTCATTCTTCATGTGCCATGCTGATAAGGGTAGGCGGTAATGATTCGCCATTTCACGCGATTACCAGAATCGTGGATCAGCTCAGTGTTCTTGACTCGACCATACCATGTGGCCAAGCCATCCAGGTAGTTACTTCTATGCTTTCCCCTTGTTCACTTTCCCTCGATCTTGACAGCTGTCATCAAGTTCTCCTATGCATTTCTTCTCATAAGGTGACCATACAATTTTGACTGTCTGTCTAATTTCTCTAATCAGTGTACGATTTTCATTTATTTCTTGTAGGACTTGGTCATTGGTTTCTTTTTCTCTGTCCATAGTATTCTTTGCAGTTTCCTCAGAAACCACATTTCCACAGCCATCAGATGTTTTTCATCTTGTATGCTCATTGTCTAGGCTTCACATCCATACAGAAGTACAGATTCTATGTAGCACCTCAACACTCTTTTTCTCATTGCAACTGACAACTTTTTATTGGTCAGTATGTTTTTCATCTTGCAAAAGGCTACCTTCGCCATGGTGATTCTTGTTCTAATCTCTTCAAGGCATCTCCCATCAGATGTTATGATTGTTTCAAGATAATTGTACTGATTCACTTGTTTAAGAGGGACGCAGAGGTGTTTCCAAGGCACCAGGGCCGGGTTATATACTGGCCAAGACCTATTGACACGTCCTCGTCAAGCGTCCTGGGCAACAGGTCTCTTCGGGGTCCTGGCTAAAGTCAGTAGGATCACCGATTCCTCCGAAGTCGGAGAGTGTCTGCCTGCACGGCGAGGAACCACCAGTCTGCACACCAGTAAGCCAGACATGGGACAACGGATACTTACGCAAACCTCAGGTCCTGTATGACATCACACTGATGTGTGGACAACAGAATGCCTTCATCCGACATACAGGACTTCGCACTGGAGTTCACAGCCAGCGAACACAAGCAAGCAAGCACTTGTTTAAGAATATTCCTATTTATTTGTACACTACATTTCGGTATTTCCAACTTCCTAGTGATGACAATTTACAATTTCTTACAACTTAATTCTAACCCTATTTGTTCACTGTGTGCAACAACTGCATCTACTAAATGTTACAGATCCTGTTCATTGTCTGCAATCAATACTGTATCATCCACATATCTAATGTTAATAATGTTTCAACCCCCAATGATAATTTCTTACATAACTGCTACATTTCTGAATATATTTTCACTGTACAGGACAAAAAAGATTTGGAGACATTACACATCCCTGTCTCACACCTCTCTTAATAGGCTGATATTGACCTACTTCATTATCAATCTTTATGGCAGCCTGTTGTTTCCAATATGTGTTTTTTTACAAGTCTTTCCCGTAAATTTGTAGATCTGCAAACATCTTTAACATTTTGACATATCTTACTTTATCAAAAGCCTTTGTGTAGTCAATTAAGCAAAGATGCTTTCTTTGTTTACTTCTATAGAACGTTCATTTAATGTTGTCAGCACATGCACAGCATTAATTGTACCTATGCCTTCTACAAACCCACATTGTTCTTCTCCTATTTCGGGTTGTATTTTCGTCCTAACTCTTTGCATGATAATTACAGTTGGACTATGACAGAAAGACTTAACATTTTATGATTACAGTACCACTAGGATAGAAAACTATTACATTTTGTGACTATAGTATAGTATAGCATATATTACAGAAAAACTATTACGTCTTGTGAAATCATTAGGACTATCACAGAAAGGCTTAAATTTTGTAATTACAGTACCACAATGATAGAAACACTATTACATGCTGTGATTATAGTGTAGTATATATTATATGCCGGTCTCCCTGGCCGAGGGGTTAGCAGCTTTCTTCGTAACCCAGAATACTCTCGTAGTTGACGTGAGCGCACGAGAATTGTAAGCGGTTTGAGTCGCACCAGTGACTTATGAGAGTATGGAGCCGGTCGCTCAGAAAGCAATGGCAAACTACTGAGCGTAATCTTGTCAAGAAATCAACAATTAGCTGAAAGATGCTGATGTTGAAAGCGATGTCCTGTAAAGGATATGCAAAACATTGTTTTTTTTTGTTTATATTATATAAAAATTATTACTTCTTGTGAAATCAGTAGGGCTATGACAGAAAGATTTACATTTTGTGATTACAACAGGACTAGGTTAGGAAAATTATGACATGTGTGTGTTTATTAAATAATTTTGTTTATGTATGTGCATGCACGCACACACACACACGCACACACAAATATATACCGGTAGATAACATATATATATATATATATATATATATATATTATATATATATATATATATATATATCTATATATATATATATATATATATATATAACCCACGGCTATAGTACCAAGGGGGCTTCAAATAAAAACCTTAAATGTTTTTTTTTGTTTTTTTGGAGTGGATATATTCTGAAAAAGTAAAGTACAAATGTATCATTTTTCGATGTAGTCACCACTGCGTTCAATGCAAGTCCTCCAGCGCCAATAAAGTGCTTAACAACAATATTGACAGGTTACAAGACAATGACAGGGTTATTGTATTTCCTATCACACTTGTAAGGTTTTCATTTGAAGCTCCTTAGCATATGGACAACACTCATTTCTAGCCACTGAAATAGCACCATTATTGTGAGTTCAGGTATGGATGACAGACCCAGACAATGAGGACACCTTTTTTTTTGGGGGGGGGGGGGGGGGTTTAGCTGCTGTACATCAAAGCAGACTTGTCCCTATAATGAGGCAATGATGTCTTTTAGAAACAATAGGTTCAAATCCTGCTGTGATGACTTTAGCTTTCAACTTAGGCGGAGAAGATATTATGGAGAGGTATATCTCCATTTTACAATTTCTTGTCTATCAAGATGACAAGGTGTCAATCAACCATTTGGACTCTAGTATCAGCTCAGCTTGTTCAATAGGTGCCCCTAGAAGTGTCCACATGATACTAAGAACTAGCATGAAACTCGTCACAAAAATTAAAATAAATATCAGTGAAAGTCAAGCCATAAAAGCTAAAACCAGCAACAGGAGTATCAAAACATGACAGCCTAAAAACTTATGTAAAACAAGATCACTGTATATATAATAATGGCTACTGTCTTTTTACAAACAATATCAAGCACAAACAAAATGTAAATTCACGAACAAGGGAGAAAAAGGGAAGTCAATATAATTAAATGTGAAAACAACACAGCACTGGGATTCTGTAGTACACAACCATCAAATGCATTATAACACAAATTAAAACATGCATTGGATATAATAATAATTATTCAACTACAATTATCATTATGATGTGTTATGCTGTGCAGCATAGATGATAATATTCTTCCACAAACTGTCCTGTGCATTTTTAATAAGTTAAATTGCCTTTTTGTCTTCTGCGCCGCTTTGCTAACCCACAGAATTTCTACATCTGTTGATCTCTGACTCTAGCACATCTGATCTTCCAGGTTGTCGCAACTTTCTTCACACCGTCATCATCTCAAAATGTGACACTAATATGGTAATTCTTGTCGGAGTGGGTAATTCTTGACCTAATGTAGGTAATTCTTGCCCAGAGTGGGTAGCTCTTGCCCTAATATTGGTAATTCCTGTCCCGATGTAGTAATTCTTGACCTTAATGTATATTTCATGTCCCGATGTAGGTAATTCTTGACCTTAATGTAGGTAATTCTTGTTCCGATATAGGTAATTCTTACCTTAATGTTGGTAATTCCTGTCCTTATGTAGGTAATTCTTGCTCAGAGGGGGTAGCTCTTGCCCTAATGTGGGTAATTCTTGCCCTGAGTGGGTAGCTCTTACCCTAATGTTGGTAATTCCTAACCTGATGTAGGTAATTCTTGACCTTAATGTAGGTAGTTCATGTCCTGATGTAGGTAATTCTTGACCTTAATGTAGGTAATGGATGTCCTGATGTATTTCTTGACCTTAATGTAGGTAATTCTTGCCCTGATATGGGTTGTTGCAGGAGGCATGCCTCCCTACGGAAAGAGATGGAACCATATGGGATAATACCTGGTTTAAAGAAGGCTATCCTCTCACTTTACACTCTCTTTTTAAAAATTGTTCTCATTTGTTTCTTGAAGGCCTGTCTGTTTTTTTTTTTTTTTTCTGTACGTGCTTGGTATTCTTTGCATTTACCTCAGATGTTATTTTTGTTTTTTTTTCATTTCCAGCTGCCACTAAATGTTTCTCAGCTTGTCTAATTATTGTCCATGTTTCCCATATTACTAATAACAATAAAATAAAATTGCGAACCTGTAGATATCACAATTGTAATAACTGGTAGGTTGTATCAGTCTCTATCCACCATTCATTAATAAAAATGAAAATACTAAAAACAAACAAGAAGATCTCATACCATTGGCTATATTAAAAGAAGCCATATTTGGAATTCTCGATCACATGACGCAGAGTCCATGGAAGATTAGCCAATCAAAAACACTGATACAAATGTTCTTGAGTATTTGTTTTGAAAAAAAGAAATCAGCAGTTGATGTAGCAGACATTTAACAAAAGCATATCAATAATTATAATCACACCAGAGATGGTCATTACATCGCAAAATTTAGATAAACATTATAAAATGGCAGTGCTTACTTAGATTTATGTAAATGTATAAACACAGAAATGATGCGAAACAAATTACTATTACTGTTGAATCAAACCACTGTACATTTGTACTTGTCAAGGCAGACAGTAAAATTAAGGTTTATGACTTGCAGGCAACTAAATTTAAATATATTGAGAAGAATTTTATACATCAGATGAAGCAAATTTATATACATTTTGATAGTGCTTCTAGATTTATCGGTCAAAAATGAATTACATATGAGTCTTCTGAAGTGATTGTTGTTATGTGTTCATCATAATGTGAGTAAAGTAAATTTAGTTACGTTTTAAATTTATTTATTTATTTCATCACGTCTGTCTGGGCCAATATATACGTGGGTAAGTTAATAAGTAAGCACGCAGTTCTATGCAGCCGGTTTGGGAGGACTGATAAAACGATGGGATAAGTGCACCAATGTTGGTGGAAATTATGTTGAGAAATAAAGGGACAATGTATGTATAAAAATAAACTGGTTTCAAGTTGTTATCATATTTAGTTATTTCTCTACAGCCATTTGTGACTTACTTATTAACTTACCCTCGTATAATTTAGCAACATTTTAAGTTTGTTTCACTGTGAATATCAATTCAGTAATTTATCACACTTTCTAATCATATAAATCTTTCTTCTTTTCTGTGTGCATTTTCTGTTGTATTAAATTGTTCATTATATTAATCTATTCTGTGCTTGACCTTAAGCTTGATTATTTTATGTTGAATTTAATTGATAATAATATGTATCTATTCTGTTCTTGACCTCAAGCTTAATTATTTTATGTTGAATTTAATTGTTCACAATATGTATCTATTCTGTTCTTGGCCTCCAACGTGATTATTTTCTTTGAATTGAACTGTTTATGATATTTATCTATTCTGTCCTTGAACTTCAACATGACTATTCCATTATGTTGTTTGATGGTAGAAGTGTAATCATGGAGACGAAAATGAAACAATTTGCTACAATTTTTTAATACAAATTAATAAAAATGACAACAATAATTATCATGGGGTATTTGAATTATTTATATGTGCCGGAGATACTGGATACCTGTGTGAAAGATATGTGGAGAGAGATAAATGTGTGGCAGTTGTGAGGGAGATACGTTTGTAAAATGTGGGATGTATCTATGTGATGGAGATCTGTACCTGTGGGTATTGGTGTGGCAGTTACCTGTGTGGGAGAGATTTGTGTGTGTGAGAGCCATCTTAGAGATATATGTGTAGGGCAGATATTTATGTGTAAGAGCCATCTGTGAGGGAAGTACGAGTAGGAGAAATACTGAATGAAGTATATATATTGAGACATTTGTCCCCCTGGAACTGTGAGGTAATAATCTATATTGAGACATTTGTGTGAAGACTGAATGAAGTATCTACACTGAGACATTTGTGTGGGGAACTGTGAGGTAAGTATCCATGATTGAGATACTTCTATGGGAATTATCGAGGCAAGTTCTATGCAATCAACATCTATGTGAGAGTAATATCCACAGAAAATATCATATAAAAATGGCAAGGAAAAAAACAGAATTAATGTGGCAGCTTTGCACGAACCCTGTTTTTCGGATTGTCCATTCATGGATAAAGAGCAAACAATTTAGCTAATCAAAATAACAAACTCCTTGCTGAAACTAAAACACAGCAAATTATGAACAAACATGGCTAAGGCTACTGGAACTGTGAGTCCAGCATGGCATTGCAGGAAGGAAGCGCATTAGAAGATTGTACAAATCTGCACGCAATGGGACAACTGCAACCTCAAATATCTGGCACAGGAGACTAGGCACCATGAGCGATGATGGATTTTCTTGGACTGCTTAAGTTTCTTAGTAAACAGTCAGTCAGTCAGTCAGTTAGTCAGTCAGTCAGTCAGTTAGTTAGTTAGTTAGTTAGTTAGTTGGATGATTGGTTAGTTAGTTAGTTAGTTGAATGATTTGTAAGTTAGTTGGTTGGTTGGTTGGTTAGTTGGTTGGTTGGTTGGCTGGTTGGTTAGTTGGTTGGCTGGTTAGTTGGTTGGCTGGTTAGTTGGATGGTTGGTTAGTTAGTTGGTTGGGTGGTTGGTTAGCTGGTTAGTTGGATGGTTGGTTAGTTGGATGGTTGGTTAGTTGGTTAGTTGGTTAGTTAGTTGGTTGGTTGGCTGGTTAGTTAGTTAATTGGTCAACAGAGAATCCTCATTGCAGATAGAACTATCACTCCCTAAGTGCTCAGATCCTCTCCTGGGTATCTCCCCCAGCGTGTAGCGACTGAGACACCAGTTCTGTGTTGGTTGACTGTTCATTGGCTTCCTGCTTGACCCCGTTTGACTTAATGTTCTTGCACTTTGGTCACAGTTGCAGAATCACATGCACTTAAAGTAGCTGACCAATTGTCCCAGTTTACTCAACTCCATTTAGAGTTTGAAGGCCAGGAAGCCAACTTCATTACACCCGTTTTATCCCATATGGTTCCGTCTTTTTGCAAACCCCCCCCCCCCCCCCCTCCCCAAGCATCGCACAAAGCCTGAACTCCTTAGCTCCAGCGACAACCCCCTGGTATTCAGAAAAAATTGCACTTGTGAACAGAATTATGGTGTCCAGAATCGAACCCACAACCTTTGTATCATGATGCAGATGGTGTGCACTTTGTCACAGAGGCCCAGACCACCACCATTTACACGAGTGTCCTTAATTGCTGATTCCTTTCTAGTCCAGATTAAGCCAAATAATGACTCACAATCCATTTCAGTATTTCCACAAGTCACTTCCAGTAATCCGTATGTTTACATGTGGTGGAATTCTCAGTTACAAGTCAATATGAAGTCATGAGCTTCCAATTACTATTACCAATGATGACCAGAAAATTGCCGCCAAAAACTGAGCTTGTAAACAAAAACGTAATTTTTGAGCACGGACTAAAATGAGTTAAATTGTTGTTTAGCAGTCAACACTATAACAATATTATTTATTCAAAGAAAAGTTTTCCCATGTGAATTTGAATAATGAAGATAGAAACAATATATTGCACAATTTATTTCCTGAAATATTTCACCGTATCTCATGAAATACATACTACAGACAGAAGTTCATCATATAATGAAGTAGAGTAATGAATCCTTTCAACTGAAATACACACAAAAACTACATTTTCATTTGTTTCAATACCTCACTGAAATTCTAAAGAGATTATCATGTCTTTTGTGTTTATGTAATTGTGGTTTATCTGTATGTTTAGCAGCGGCCTCAGCATTTCTCAGTAACTTTTCATTATTTGTAGTGAACAGCACACAAAAATACTTTTTGTCTACCAAAGGTCCACATTCTATTAAATGGCATGTTATTGAATTTCATTATCATGTTGAACTTTATTCTGTGGTATTATCTGACAAAATACAGCAAAATCATCTCATCTCGTCTCGTCCCTCTTGAAACTTGTGATGTTGAGGTGAAGCATAAACAGCGGGAGAGTGCCTGTTTATAGGCTTCATTACATCGAGATTCCCATGGACTTTGTTATTCCCCCTGTCCATCGTTTACAAGGTCGGCCTCTTCTTCTGGTTCCATTTGGTCTGTACATCATTGCTTGTTGTGGTATACTGTCAGTTGGTAGCCTAGTGATATAGCCGAACCATTTAACTTGCTGCTTTCTAATGAAATCTAGATTTTCTATAACCCCCACAGTGAAATATACTACATAATAAATTGTGCAATATATTGTTTCTGCTTTCATTACTCAAATATTATTTATGAAATTAAAGTGACATAATTAACAACAAAATAACAACATGGCTTAAAGTGACAGCAACCATGTGACACTTAAATGGGGAGCAGATGTATATGGAATCTGTTGAGACTGAAAATGACAAATATGGATGCATGAGATATATGACATAAAGCAATAATCTTCTTCTTCTTCTTCTTCTTCTTCTTCTTCTTCTTCTTCTTCTTCTTCTTCTTCTTCTTCTTCATGATCTTCTTCTTATGCTTCTTCTTCCTCTTGTACTTCTTCTCCTCCTTCATTTTCTCTTCTTCTTTTTACTTCTTTGTCTTCCCTTTATCTCCCAGTGGAGCATGCGTTCTCAACCAAATGATGCCCAGGCATCCTGTCTTTCACTATCTCCTGCAGTTCTCTACATGTCCTCCCCATATATCCATCTGTCTCTAGCTCTCTTCTCCATGTGCTTTAGGTCTCATCTCTATCTCTCTCTTCTCTGTGCATATTTAGGTCTCATCTCTATCTCTTCTCTGTGCATATTTAAGTCTCATCTCTATCTCTCTCTTCTCTGTGCATTTTTAGGTCTCATCTCTATCTCTCTCTTCTCTGTGCATATTTAGGTCTCATCTCTATCTCTTCTCTGTGCATATTTAAGTCTCATCCCTATCTCTCTCTTCTCTGTGCATTTTTAGGTCTCATCTCTATCTCTCTCTTCTCCATGTGTTTCTAGGTCACATCTCTCTCTCTTCTCCATGTATTTTTAGGTCTCATCTCTGTCTCCAGCTCTCTCCTCCATGTCTTTTTAGGTCTCAAATCTGTCTCCAGCTCTCATCTCCATATCTGTTTAGGTCTCATCTCTGTCTCTAGCTCTCTTTTCCATGTCTTTTTGGGTCTCATCTCTGTCTTAAGCTCTCTTCTCCATGTCTTTTTAGGTCTCATCTCTGTCTCCAGCTCTCTCCTCCATGTCTTTTTAGGTCTCATTCTGTCTCCAGCTCTCTTCTCCATGCCTTTTAAGGTTTCCCTCTATTTCATTTGTCCTGTGCTTTCCAGAACGAAGACTTTCTAGTGGTACTATTATCAGGTATACTCAATGTGTGTCCTGTCCAGAATGAACTTTTGGTTCACCGGAATCTGTCCAGTTTTCTCCCTAAACTTTACATTAGTGCTTTTGTCACACATTTTCTGTCCTCCTGTTGTGTCCTACCATTTCAGTCTTTCTATTGTGTCCTACCATTCCAGTCCTTCTATTGTGTCCTACCATTCCAGTCCTTCTATTGTGTCCTACCATTTCTGTCCTTCAATTGTGTCCTACCTTTTCTGTCCTTCTATTGTGTCCTACCATTTCTGTCCTTTCTATTGTGTCCTACCTTTTCTGTCCTTCTATTGTGTCCTACCACTTCTGTCCTTTTATTGTGTCCTACCTTTTCAGTCCTTCTATTGTGTCCTACCTTTTCTGTCCTTCTATTGTGTCCTACCATTTCAGTCCTTCTATTGTGTCCTACCTTTTCTGTCCTTCTATTGTGTCATACCATTTCTGTCCTTTTATTGTGTCCTACCATTCCAGTCCTTCTATTGTGTCCTACCTTTTCTGTCCTTCTATTGTGTCCTACCATTTCTTTCCTTTTATTGTGTCCTACCATTTCAGTCCTTTGATTGTGTCCTACCATTTCAGTCCTTCTATTGTGTCCTACCTTTTCTGTCCTTCTATTGTGTCCTACCATTTCAGTCCTTCTATTGTGTCCTACCTTTTCTGTCCTTCTGTTGCGTCTTACCTTTTCTGTCCTTCTATTGTGTACTACCTTTTCAGTCCTTCTGTTGGGTCCTACCTTTTCAGTCCTTCTATTGTGTCCTACCTTTTCTGTCCTTCTGTTGCGTCTTACCTTTTCTGTCCTTCTATTGTGTCCTACCTTTTCTGTCCTTCTGTTGTGTCCTACCTTTTCTGTCCTTCTGTTGTGTCCTACCTTTTCTGTCCTTCTGTTGTGTCCTACCTTTTCTGTCCTCCTATTGTGTCCTACCTTTTCTGTCCTTCTATTGTGTCCTACCTTTTCAGTCCTTCTGTTGGGTCCTACCTTTTCAGTCCTTCGATTGTGTCCTACCTTTTCTGTCCTTCTGTTGCATCTTACCTTTTCTGTCCTTCTATTGTGTCCTACCTTTTCAGTCCTTCTATTGTGTCCTACCTTTTCAGTCCTTCTATTGTGTCCTACCTTTTCTGTCCTTCTATTGTGTCCTACCTTTTCAGTCCTTCTATTGTGTCCTACCTTTTCAGTCCTTCTATTGTGTCCTACCTTTTCAGTCCTTCTGTTGGGTCCTACCTTTTCAGTCCTTCTATTGTGTGCAGTTCAGCATCTGTGGCTTAGAGACAGAGGGAATAGTTTCACAACCTAGACACACTGAGTGTGAAGTCAGTTGCAGGTGATTTTAAAGCAATTGGTTTTGCTTCAATTTTCACAAAAGTTAGTCAATTAGTTAGTCGTGGTTCTGACTTCATGGCAAAGGATTGCCCCATAATGCTCCATTTCTGGGCCAGTGAATATCACACACAAAGGTATCAAAATGCAATGGAACGTAAAATTGCCACACAAAAAAAGGAAAAAAAAAAGAACAAACAATGTTTTCCTGTAATGAAAATAACTAAACACAAACAATAGATTGCACGATTTATGTATAATTAAGCTTGAAGGATTTATTTAATTACTTTAGTTTATGTTGTGTGATTTCTGCAGTATGTACCTGACAAGATGCAGTGAAATATGCCAGGCAATAAATCATGCAATGTGCTGTTTGTGTCTTTCGTTATTCAAAAAGCACAAATAGCCAATAAATGGCGGTGTCGATTGCAACACCTGTAAAGAACGTGCAACTGTCTTTGTTAAAATTCTGCACATGCACCGGTTAATGAATGATCGTGGTTTATTAAAAATTGTTTTAGTCATTCTCAATGAAGCAATTAAGGATGTCTGAGGATATTAGAAAACTTTGAAACAGATTTATAATCAAACAGTGAGAGTGATATAACCAATCCAATAATACACATAGTTCCAGATATAGTGCCTACTGTTGTTTCACATAATGTATGTTTATGAAATTGTACCCTTACTGTTTCATATTGTATAGATCCAGATATAGTATCTATTGTTGTTTCACATAATGTATATTTATGAAATTGTACTTTTACTATTTCATATTGTATATATCTAGATATAGCGTTTATTGTTGTTTCACAAAATGTATGTTTATGAAGTTGTACTGTTTAATATTGTATAGCTCCTGTTATAGCATCTTTTGTTGTTTCACATAATGTATGTTTATGAAGTTGTACTTTTACTGTTTCCTAATGTATAGATCCAGATATAGCATCTATTGTTGTTTCAAAAAATGTATGTCTATAAATTTGTACTTTTACTGTTTCATATTGTATAGATTACATAATCATATCTTTTGACAAATTTGATATACATATTACACTGCTCATTTTCATTGCTGCCGTTTCTATCCCTATATTTATAACCTTTTAACAAAATACTTAAATTATTAGCACGTTAAGTATTTTAATTAGCATTTGAATATAACAAACATCAACATTTAATTTATCACATGATAAATCTGCCGGTATGAGGATTTTGTGAAACATGAACAGATTTATCACATGAAATGGAGGACAGCAAGGTCGAATAGATAAGAGCACTCAGTTCTTAAACATCCTGGTGTGCTGATGCCAAGGTAGCAGGTTCAACCCCTACACTGGTCAGTTGGACTAAAATGTTGACTTCTCGTCTTTGACTTGGCGACGTAAAATACAAGTACCTCAGAAATCAGAGTGGGTATTTTTGATGACTCCTGGAGGTGGTTTTGTACTGGTAATAGGGAAAGCTAATCCACACGCAAAACAAGTCCAGTGCATTACAAGTAATAGCATTGTGTGGATTACGCTTGAGTTTATAATGAGCAAACAAAAATAAACAATAAAACCAAAAAAAATCACATTAAAAAATGAGAAGTGTAAGAACTATGTGAAATGGAATTGGTGAAAACTGCAGCAAACCTGTAAAAATCCTTCATAAATATTTGTGTATCAAAACTCAATAGTGAATGGTATCATAAACATCTGTGTACCAAAATTCTGGGAGAACAGGAAGCTTACTGCCAAAACAAAAATCCTTGTCTATCAAGCCTGTGTTCTTAGTACTCTTCTTTATGGCAGTGAAACCTGGACAAGTTACTCACATCAAGTGAGACGTTTAAACAGCTTTCATATGAGTGTCTGCGAAGAATACTTGGTATTAAGTGGCAAGACAAAATCACAAATACTGAAGTATTGGAAAGATCAGGTTTTGTGACTTTGTTCCATGCTCAGTCTTCGTAGACTTAGATGGATAGAACATGTTAGGAGGATGAATGATGGTAGAATACCAAAGGACATCTCTTTTGGTGAATTACAGATGGGTAAGAGATCTCAGGGTAGGCCTCTACTACGATACAAAGATGTGTGTAAGCGGGACATGATTGATACAGGCATTGATAATGCACACTGGGAGCAAGTCGCCGCTGAACATGTTGCATGTAAGGCAATTATCAGAAATGGAATAAAGACATAGGAGAAAATGATTGCTGATAGATCGCAAACTGAGCGCATGAGATGTAAGATGGTGCATGTTGGTGAAAATGATCATGTGTTCACATACATCCATTGTAGAAAAACACTTACAGCGTGAATTAGTCTGAAAAGTCACATTCACTACTGCCATGGGTTGCAGTTATTATGCCTTTTTGAAGCACAATGTAACAAACTATCATCTGTCAAGATGGCAAGGTGAGAATGAAATAAATCAAAATTCGAGAGCTGATTTTGTGGTTAGAGCCTTCATCAGCACATAAACAATATGCATACACTGATATAACAAATTAATATCCAAAAATTACTTAGCCACCAATTCTATTTAACTGTAAAACTGAATTTAAAAAAGGAACTTTTGTACATTTATAAGTAGTTGTGACAGTCACAATATTTTAGACATGTTTTGAGAAGAAATAAATTGGAGAACTTGGTGACAGCTGGCGACATTGAGGGGAAAAGAACAAGGGAAAGACAGAGAAGTAAATACCTGGATGGACTGGCCACAGACAAAAACACAGAGCTGATCCACGATTCTGGTGATTGTGTGAGATGGTGAAACATGACTGCCCACACTTATCGGCATGGCACATAATGATGATGATGTAAAAGATTATGCATCTAAAATTATTAAAGTGCTAAGCCACGCAAAGGCTATCGGGCATCATGTGGTATGTACTCTTGTTGCACATTACAGCTAAAGAGATTACAAACAATACTTGTCATTTTAAGGATAGTTTTAGAAACAATTAAGTCTGCAGCAACAACAATAAAAATCACATTTGTCGAACTGATGTTGACTGATGACATGAGAAATGGCATATGTAACTTGTAACAAACAGCTAATGATATGAGGAACATGAGAAGAAGAACTGGGGAAACAAGAAGAAGAACTGTAGTAATAAACTGGATAGTTCTACTGGCTGACCAACAACACCTCGATGAGGGTTTAATTCCCAGTTATGTTAGTTGTTAGTCACAATTCCAATTTCATGGTAAAAGGTCACCCCATAATACTGTGCCAGTTATCTAACACTTGTTACACCTTTCTGCCTTAGACTGCTCTTGCTTTAACTCTTCTGATCACAAGAGGTTTATGCCTCATGATTAAACAAGGGAGCTTCAGATGAAAATCTTGAGCATAGCCTACGATGGGTAGCAGTTGTGATGTTCTGTTGTGATAATTTGGTGTGTCCAGTGTGTGCCGCGTGGTTACACACCCGCTTCACACGCGTGATCCGGGACTGTTTCCGGATCCGGTCAGGGATATGCACTACTGACGAGCTCAAATGAGGGCGAAACTCAAGTATAGTGCTTCCATATTGACGTGGATAGGCCTTAGGTTCATACCAGAATGCGATCGGCGTTGCCAGTAGTGGGTTGTGCTCAATATTTAAATCTTAAATGTGTTGATTTTTTTGGTGTGTGAATATATTATGAAGAAGTAAAGAACAAATGTATCATTTTTTGATGTAGTCACCGCTGAGTTCAATGCAAGTCCTCCAGCACTGATTTAGTGCTTGGATTCTTGTAGAAAACAATTCTCTAGGGTCACTACTCAATGTTCCTGATCCGGTTGTGAACAGTGTCACAGAAATCACACCGTTTTGAAACTTTCTACTCCACTCATACACTTGATGGACTGACAGGCATGCATCACCATTACTGGACCTTCATTCGTCGATGAATTTCTATAGGTTTTACCCTTTCACTGATCAAAATACGGATAACAGAATGCTGCTCCTCTTTGGTGCATGTCAGAAGTTTCGCAGCCATTTTAAACTGTCCTTATGACATCACCCGTGTTCATCTGCACCGTGATGTCATATGGCTAACACTTTTGACACCCTTAACAACAATACTGACAGATTACAAGACAATGGCATGGTTATTGTCATTTCTATCACACTTTTAAGGTTTTCATTTGAAACCTCCTTGTACATTTCAATGTGAAGAGTCATTGGGTTTAAGGTCGATCTGATAACATACTCTGACTTATGGTAGTAAAGATCTATTGCAGTTGACAGTTCCCTTCCTCTTCACTTTTTCCCCTAGAAAATTCTCAGAAAAGTGTCTGGTATCCATTGTTATGAAGCTGAATCTACCCCGGAGCCATAATGACTGAAGAAATAATTCTGCATCTTTTAGGGATTGAACCCCTACCACTGTCTTGGCAAGCAAGTGCACTAACCCCCATGCCACAGTTTTACAGATAACATACTCTGACTTGTTGTTGTAAACAGTCATTCCCAGAAATGTCCTACAAGTACCATTTTGTCTGTCAATGCAACCAACAGAAGCTAACAAATAACAAATCTGGTCTATCAATCCATAAAACATGTAAAAGCCAGAGTTACAAACTTTTGTGAAACCATAGAAACTGCTTGTAAGTGGCGCTGTGGCAAAAGGGGTTAAGCGCGGCTGCTGGCGATTTGGAAGTAGACCCCTTTGTACTGGTTTTCATACAATGGTATGAGTGCTGGTAGTTCAGAAAGCAATGGCAAACCACTGAACGTAACTTTGCCAAGAAATCACAGCCCAAAATATGGTCGAGTTGACAGTTACATCCTCTAAAGGATATATAACTAACTTGCATACAGACTGACAAGTATAGCAATGACAATAGCTATTTTATGAGAGGATAAAACCCTACCAACTGTGTTGACAAGCCAGAGCACTATCCACTATGTTACTACAGTTCTAAATTAATTAAGACATTACAATATTACACATATAAAAACACAAAAGTCTGATAAATACTTCAGGAGAAAGAAGGAAAACAATCTATCAAAAGTAATACAGATAAATGGTGGTACTGCACAAATTGTTGAGATCTTTATCATGTGCTGGATTCAGTTTAAACAATGCAACGTAACTATAATAACCTAAACTAAATTCGTTAAGATTCAATATGGCAATCTAACTAACTACCAAACACAATTTGATTAATTTTCATTACAGCAATCCAATTTCACTAATTGAACACACATTTTATTTTCCAGTATGGGATCTAGTAATGGCCAAAACAAATGGATTACTTTTCAATATAATATTCCGGAGATGGCCAAATGGATGAATTTGTTAAAATTTGGCACTCCAACTTCAATGATAAAAGAAATGAATATAATTTTGGTTTTAACATGACAATCTAACAAAAGCTAAACAAATGGATTCATTTCCAATATGGCAATCCACCACTGGCCAGATAAATAGGTATATTATAATAATGCAATCCAAATAAATTGACCTAACAACTGGATAAACTTTCAAGAATCCAAATACAACAACCTTCTGAATGGATTTTTCAACAATTCACCAACAATGAAATCACACATAGATCCATTTTCAACAATTCACCAGCAATGATGTCACAAATAGATTCAACAATTCAACAGCAATGATCACACACATAGGTTCAGGTTCAACATTCTCCTACAATGACTTAACAAACAGATTCACTTTAAATAATCTAACTGAAATGGCAAATACGAAATGTAACAAACAGGGTAGGTGAAACATTCTGTAGTGATGGAATCGATACACTCTCTATAAAAGTTAAATAGATCAACAGGAAGACTATCAATACCATAGCAGGAGAAGAAAGTAAATTAAGAAATATTAGTAAAACTGGGGTTATTTATATCTGTGTGTGTGTGTGGGGGGGGGGGGTCGCTGGCTGGCGAAGAGGTTTCGGACGCAGTTTGTAATCCCGCATACCGTGTTCAAAACACAGCTGTGTTGGTTTTTTTTATGAAATGGTATGGGTGTTGGTCTTTCAGAAAGCAATGGCAAACTACTGAACGTAGGGTATGTTTCCTTAGTGACTCAATGAGTATGCTCAAGAAGATAGAGATGGGTTGATCCGAAGAGAGTGGTTGCTGTCTCTGGAGCGGTCTTGGGTGGTAAAGATTAGCTTCATTTTCATGCCAAGGCATGCAGGTGTACAAGGAAATGAGCGGGCTGACAAGCTTGCATGTAAGGCTACTGTGGAAGGTGGATAAGCCATGGACCAGGCTGATATTCTGAATGCTCAACGAGAAGAAGTAAGCCGTTTGCGAAAACCAAGTGATGACTGTGAATCTACAACCATGGTCAGGATACGACAGCAGCAAATTAAAAGAGGTGTGGCCAATCAAGAACACTATGTGGGAAACTAAAGAAGATTAATAAACCAAAATAGAACTAGTGTCGCTAGCCGCTACACGCTGCGGGATTTACTGAGGAGGGGATCCGAGCACTTATGGACTGAATGGTTCGATGTGCAATGAGAATGATCTGTCAACTAACTAACTGAACGTAAACTTGCCAAGGAATCATGATATATATATATCATGATATATATATATATATATAATTAAGAGACACTGGTATGGTGATTAGTGTAATAATTAGTGCAACAGACCACCTGGCAATAAGGTGTCCCAAGTTTTGACCAGTGTGAGACCTACTCCTAGTTTTGCAACCTAAGCAAAGTTAAAAGATTAAGAATATGTGTGTACATAATTTGTGTGTGTAATGTATGTGTGTGTTCATTCATTTTCCCCGAAGATGGGAGAATAACCTTGGTGAAGTGACTACATGCTACGAAGGTCACAGATTAGTTTTCATATTGTATCATTCGGTTTATGAGTGCAATTATTTTTGGTGACTCCTGGGGGTTGTTTTGTAGAGTGAGTGTTGGTTGCATGTCTGCGGCATTAGAACCTACCCTTGTTGTTACATTTGATACTATAACTGCTGTGGCAAATATCTCCCGCAGCTGACAAGGATCAAACTAACACATATGATAAAACATACAAAAGACCGTATCATAGCTACCTCAGGTATTTCATTGATGATCCATTCAATTGAAACAAACAACAGAAACAACAGACAAGAATATTTACAGATTATGGTATGCATGATTAATCGTAAGTATGATTACTCGTTTGTATGATTACATTATGTACATATATATTTACAGTGCAACAATTATGTGTTACATATTACCAGGTTTTTCTCCCCATGCATAATCTAAAGCTTTATAAATGCTGATTAAATATTTGCAGTGAACTTTTCCTTGTCTCAGTCACTCTGCTTTTGTTTCTGTGTAAGAATGTTTGTAATCTATTTGTTTGAATTATATTTACATTTGGTGTTGTGTGTTATGCCATATACTAAATGAATTTGTTTTGAGTTATATTTAAATATTGGTGTCGTGTGTATTTCTGTTTATTAAATGGATTTATATTAATTATATTTAAATTTTGGTCTTGTGTGTGTGTTTTTTTTAAAATATATTAAATTGATTTATATGAATAATATTTATATTTTGGTGTCAAGTGTTTTTCTATATCTAATATATTAAATGGATTTATGAATTATATTTATATTTTGGTGTTGTATGTTTTTTTTAAATATATTAAATGAATTTATATAAATCATATTTATAGTTTGGTGTTGTGTGTTTTGCTATATATAAAATTGATTAGTTTGAATTATATTTACTTTTTGGTGTGTGTCATAAAAAAAAACTTTAAGGACCTTTTTGTATGTGCTTGGAGGAGTAATGGCATATTGTGCTAACTCCATATTTCTATTGACCAATCGGATTCAAAGGGCCAAGTGACCAGTATCAAGCCAGCTGCCTTTACTTCCCAACACATACACTGGTAACCATTTTAGACTGGGTCAACATGAGAGACTAGGTCAATTTTTAAAATTCTCCTCTGCCCCAATATGGATTGAAGCTAAGACCACTGGGCCAGAAGGCGAGCATATACGCACTAAGCTATCATGATTCCCTGTCTGTTGTACTATTCATTAACTAAAAAAGACGTGAGGATTTTGTGCAGAATTTTTCCTACAGTTTTAGTTTACTGTTTAAAAATTTAAGGTGTTTAACTATAATAAACTGTGATGTTAAAAACTATAATAGACTTATATGAAATAATACATGGAATATTAAAATTTCTAACTGGTACAAAGCGAAACAAAAGTTGAGTAAAACTTATGCTATCAACACTTGAAAATTACATAAACAGAAACCTGCTGTAGGTCTGTCATGTGACAGCACCGTTATATTTTGTTGGCCAGAATGCTCGGACGGATTGGTGGTCAGTCTTTCCCTCTATTAGCGGACGACAAGCTCGGAAGTTGACCACTTTGAAATATCAGCCTCAATTACCAGCCTTTACAAATAGACTACAAAGATTCACTAACTATGGCTGAGCAAAGTAGAAGGAATAAAATGGAATGATAAAATCACCAATGTGGAGCTCATGAAGAGAACTAAACAAATACAAATGAACCACGAAGAAAAGTCTCTGGCACTAGATTGGCCACATATTGAGAAAACCTGAGAATAGTATAACTAGAAAAGCCTTAGTCTGCAACCTACAGAGCAAAAGAATACCTATAAGCTCACGGGGAAGAGAATTAGAAACAGAAATGAATAAAATATGGGAAGGGCATGGACAGAGCTGTGTGGGGTAACTAGACTAAAGTGAAACAATTTGGGATGGGAATGGGCAGAGCTGGGTGGGGTAACTAGACAAAAGTGAAACAGTGTGGGAAGGGCATGGACAGAGATGTGTGGGGTAACTAGACTAAAGTGAAACAATATGGGATGGGCATGGACAAAGCTGTGTGGGGTAACTAGACAAAAGTGAAACAATATGGGAAGGGCATTGACAGAGCTGTGTGGGGTAACTAGACTAAAGTGAAACAATATGTGAAGAGCATTGACAGAGCTGTGTGGGGTAACTTGACAAAAGTGAAACAATATGGGATGGGGATTGACAGAGCTGTGTGGGGTAACTAGACACAAGTGAAACAATATGGGATGGGCATGGACAGAGCTGTGTGGGGTAACTAGACAAAAGTGAAACAGTGACATCTGGAGTTGACCAAAGTTTGCATTAATCTGGAGACGACCAAAGTTTGTAATAATCTGGAGTTGACCTAAGTTTGCATAAACTGGAGTTGACCTAAATTTGCAATGATCTGGAGTTGACCAATGTATGTAATAATTTAGAAGTGACCAATGTTAGCATTAATCTGGAGTTTACCAATATTTGTAATAATCTGGAGTTTACCTAAATTTACAATAATCTGGAATTTACCTAAGTTTGCAGTAATCTGGAGTCGACCTAATTTTGCAATAATCTGGAGTCAACATAAGTTTGCAATAATCTGGAATTTACTTCATTTTGCAATAATCTGGAGTAGACCTAAATTTTCAATAATCTGGCGTAGACCTAATTTTGCAATAATCTGGAGTAGACCAATGTTTGCATTAATCTGGAGGTGATTAAAGTTTGTAAAAACACCTCCCCCCACCCTCTTTCCCCCAACCCAATTCTGGTTATTCTTGAATATTGGCAACAAACAAACAGGTCTTTTGTGCACATAACATGCATTAAAAATCCTGCCGCAATCGGTAATCATAAATAGTAGGCCATATGGCAACTGCCATGGCAATTTTTTTTTACTTACCAGAAAATCTACAAACATAATGATAACTCAGGTGATTTCTGTATACACACATTGGTGTTTTCACTGTTGGAGAGTTCACACAGTGTATGCGGTCCTGGTTGTGTGATTTGAGGGAGATTAAAATGTGAATGGATTTGTCCTTGTTGTTGTGTGATTTGAGGGAGATCAGACTGTGTATAAATCTGTCCTTGCGCAATAACGACGGCCCTTGAGAATCAAACCAAAGGTTCTTTATGACCATCTTAACCTTCTTCTGTCATTCACACACACTCACACCTACAATTGTATCACAAATCCCGGTCCACTAAATTAGGCCCAAAGTCATCCAACAAAATATCCCTGGCTCGCTTGATGGAGATGATCAGTATGACCAGCTCTCGCCTCAGGTCTTCTACGGAGACGTCATCACTCACGGATAGACCAGGAAATATGACCTCCTCATTCAGGTTTTCTGGATGTGGTGCGATGAGAACGTTTCTGTGGAATCAACAAATAAGAATATATTCCTGGTGAAAGAAGGAAGAAAGAGATTCAGAGTTATCATGTAAGACTTTAAGGATGAGGGGAAAGTCATTAAGTAACAGGAATGTTATTATAAGGTATATGAAAGAGTATGGGCAATGGAAAATTTTATTTCAGAACACAAACTGGCTCTTATGTAATAGCACAGTAGTATCACAGTAACCACAATAGCATCACAGTTACCACAGCAGCATCACAGCTGCAATAGTAACATCACAGCTACCATGGCAACATAACAGCTGCCTTAGCAGCATCACAATTGCCATAGCAGCATGACAACTGCCATAACAACGTCACAAATACTATGGTAACATCACAGCTACCATGGTAACATCACAGCTGCCATGGTAACATCACAGCTGCCATGGTAACATCACAGCTACCATGGTAACATCACAGCTACCATGGTAACATCACAGCTGCCATGGTAACATCACAGCTACCATGGTAACATCACAGCTACCATGGTAACATCACAGCTACCATGGTAACATCACAGCTACCATGGTAACATCACAGCTACCATGGTAACATCACCGCTACCATGGTAACATCACAGCTACCATGGTAACATCACAGCTATCATGGTAACATCACAGCTACCATGGTAACATCACTGCTACCATGGTAACATCACTGCTACCATGGTAACATCACAATGCCATAACAACATCACATCTACCATTATAACATCAAAATTATCATAGCTTCAAAAGACAAACTGAGTCTGTTTTCATGAAAATAGGTGAAAGAAAGTTCTCTTCTTAACAACACCCCAAGAAACGACTAACAGATTTTATAATGCTAGCAACCCTGGCAACTTGACCTTTCTGATTCATACGGCCTTGACAGTAAAACTGACCTGTACTGTCCCGGATGTAACAACTGACCATCATAAATAAATGACCTTGAGATCCTAATAAGCTTGTCGTTGATTTCCAGGACGTCAAATTCTCTGGAGGAAAAAGTTAAGTTGAAGCATATTCTTATAAATTTTATATACTACATGCGCATGTTTGTTTAAGTGTTTCTTTTATGTAAAACAGAGGGACATTTGTCTCTTAGTGTGCAAGCTAACAGAAGAGTGACAGACTTACGTTTGGAAGAAAGAAGTATACGGCACAGAAAGAAAGAAATAGAAAGTAAATTAACTGATTCAGTGCTAACAAAAAGTAGATTTAGACCAAAAATCAAATGAACAAGTATTATAATATAAATTTTCCTTAACTGAACATTCAAATTGCGGAAGATAACACGAAACAAATCAAATAAAATGATGGCCCTAGTATGGTGTATATCATCCTTCTGTTCAACTTGGAGGTCGCATGTTGCAACATATTATCCTTCAGCAGACAGATAGTTAAAGAAAGATGTAAACATTCAGTCATGTCAAGCCCAGAGGAAGGCTAACCTCATTAAAAAATTCTCGCCGAAGTCGGAAGTGCCGGCCTATGGGTGGCAAAATAAAAATTGGCAATTACGAATTACGTCCGAGTGAAATGTCTTTCATGCTAGGAACAGCTCTGACAACCTAATTTCCGAACGCCGCTCATGTCTGGAACAAGTTTTCCGAATGTCCGTCGTGCCCAGAACTATAGAGTCGTGCACTGACTATTTTGTCCCCAGGCACAACGACAGGCACATGTCCGAATCGAAAACTCGCTGAGTGGATACCGTCTGCAGACTGGTCTGGTTTGTGCGGGAATGGACCGGGGCGAACGAAACGCCCAATATATTGAAGTGAGGAATTAAAGCAGCCATGAGCAGGACGTGACGATTCCCTTGGTGAGCCCAGCACCAGGGTGCTTTGTGTCGGCCCTGCAACTATGGAAGCCACCCTGGATGGCGGAAAATGCCATGGACTGTCCCTGCCTTCCCTTGAGGGTGACCGTGAAGTCTTCGGCTGTTCCAACTTGACCAGCTGGCATGTGGACGATACCACAAAAGTGAGAGTCTCCCAGGAATGCTAACCTAGTCAAAATTGCACACTAAAAGTCGGATGTGTTGGCCTAAGGGTTTCGACCCAAGGGTGCCTAACTGGACACACCGAAATCACATCTGAAAAAAGACTCCGGATGAACGCAAAGAAGAAGTCATGTCAAGCAATGGTCAGCATGGCCGAATGGATGCTTGCTGCTTGCTTGCTTGTGTTCACTGGCTGTGAACTCCTGTATGTCCAACATCAGTGTGATGTCATACTGGACTGAGGTTTGCGTGAGTATCCGTTGTCCCATGTCTGGCTTATTGGTGTGCAGACTAGTGGTTCCTCGCCATGCAGGCAGATACTCTCAGACTTCGGAAGAATCAGCGATCCTACTATGTTAGCCAGAACCCCGAAGGGACCTGTTGCCCAGCACACACAACTAGAATGTGTTAGTAGGTCTTGGCCAGTATAGAACCTGGTCCTGATGCCTTGGAAACACCTCTGCGTCCCGGCGAAATGGATAAAATCACTCATTCTTAAACATTTGGTGTGATGATATCGAGGTAGCGGGTTCAACCCCTACAACAGTCAGTTGGACTAAAATATTGACTTTTCGTCCTTGACTTGGGGATGTAAATTACAAGTACCTGAGAAGTTTGAGTAGGTAGGAAAAGCTAATCCACACGTAAATAGTCCACTGCATGAAAAGTAGTGTATGGAATATGCTTGAGTTCATAGCAAGCGAACAAAATACATGTCAAACAATGTCCTTAGGCTGGTATGAAGTTTTTCAGCATGAACTCACCAGAAATCTGGCTTCATGACTGTTTGTAAACCTATTCTTGGGAAATTATTAGAGTGGTTTCCCCTTACTCTCCATATACATATGAAATGTACACATCATACATACTCTATTGTAACTTACGAAATACTAATAATGATAATGTTGATGATTATGATGTTCATGATGATGATGATGATGATATTAATGTTGATAATGTTGGTGATGATGATGTTGATGATGACAATATTGCTGTTGATAATGTTGGTTATGATAATGCTGATAGTGATAATGATGATAATAGTACTGATGATTATGAAAATGATGATGATGAAATGTTTATCATGATAATGTTCATGATGATGATAATTTAAATATTGAGCACAACCCACTACTGGCAACGCCGATCGCATTCTGGTATGAACCTAAGGCCTATCCACGTCAATATGGAAGCACTATACTCGAGTTTCGCCCTCATTTGAGCTCGTCAGTAGTGCATATCCCTGACCGGATCCGGAAACAGTCCCGGATCATGCGTGTGAAGCGGGTGTGTAACCACGCGGCACACACTGGACACACCAAATTATCACAACAGAACATCACAACGCTACCCATCGTAGGCTTCACACGCGTGATCCGGGACTGTTTCCGGATCCGGTCAGGGATATGCACTACTGACGAGCTCAAATGAGGGTGAAACTCGAGTATAGTGCTTCCATATTGACGTGGATAGGCCTTAGGTTCATACCAGAATGCGATCGGCGTTGCCAGTAGTGGGTTGTGCTCAATATTTAAATTTCAAATCCCGAAACAACCACATAATCAGATGATGATAATGTTTATGCTGACAACATTAATGATGATGATGATGATGATGATGATGATGATGATGATGATGATGATGATGATGATGATGAAGACAATGATGAAGCTTACAGTAGGAAGTGTACGACAAGCTAGACCTACTGAAGAAGGTCACTTACGTCATGTCTGTTTTGTTCCGATGGTCTAACTTCGACTGGAAATGTGCGGCTGCCTGAGTGAAGTCAGCTATTGTTGACTGCAATAATTCTGCCGCAGGAAACAAAGACAGTTATTAACTTATGTGTCCATGGTTTGTTCTATCCAATCACAGGCGGGCGGATTGGCTTGGGTATTTGTGACGTACTTGGGGCCCTTTGGAATAGTGTGTATAGTTAAGTTAGTTCCATATCCTTTACAGGATGTAGCAGTCAACACCAGCATATTTTGGCTGTTCATGATTCCAGGGCAAGTTTACGTTCAGTAGTTTGCCATTGCTTTCTGAATGACCGGCACCCATACCATTTCATAAAAACCAACACAAGGCGGTCTGCTGCTAAAGAGCCAAAAGCTGTGTTTCGAACGTGGTATGCGGGATTAGGAACTGCGTCTCTTACCCCTTGGCCATGGAGTGTATAGAACAGAAGAACAAATGGATCATCATGGCATGGAGAGAATAGTGTGCAGGGAGTGACCAGAGAATCTGGCCGACACTCAGGACACTGAGGAAAAGCCTGGTAGACACATAATCAGACTGCTACTGGTACCATTAGTATTGGGACTCTTCACTGGCTGTTGCAGATGGGGACGGAGCATGTATGGGATGTCCTGAGTGCTGTGACGTCAGTTCTTGACCTAACTCAACTCAGCTTTCTTTAAAAAAAATTTTGCTATATTTGTATTGAGAATTGTTATTTAATTGCTACTCCAGACATCTTCCATAAACATGTGGCGCTGGTGATCATGTCTGTCCACAGCCTTGTTTACAGACATGATATGCATGGTCTGTGTAAAGAAAGTAGTTTGCCATTACTTTCCTTCTTGGCAGTAACCATACAGGTCTGTGACTGTAGCCATTGTTTCGATAAAGAGATCCTCTGCCTACCGCCGTGAACCATTAATAACGAACAACTATCTATCAGCTGCTAAACAGCTCCATTCATCATCTGCATCCATGGCTTCACATGACCCTGATCGGCTGGCTAAACGGGTATTCAAGGGGAGAGTAGAGTAGAGCAGAGTAGAGCAGAGCAGAGCAGAGCAGAGTAGAGTAGAGTCGGGTAGGGCAGAGTAGAGTCGGGTAGGGCAGAGTAGGGTTGAGTAGAGTAGAGTAGAGTAGAATGGAGTAGAGTGGAGTGGAGTAGAGTAGAGTGGAGTAGAGTAGAGTAGAGTAGAGTAGAGTAGAGTAGAGTAGAGTAGAGTAGAGTAGAGTAGAGTAGAGTAGAGTGGAGTAGAGTGGAGTAGAGTAGAGTGGAGTAGAGTGGAATGGAGTAGAGTAGAGTAGAGTAGAGTAGAGTAGAGTAGAGTAGAGTAGAGTAGAGTAGAGTAGAGTAGAGTATTTGACACATCGTGCTAGATCCAGTCCTTGTCACAGACCTATCTGCTCTCAGTGGATATTGTGGCCAGACATTCTGTGGTACACAATGTAGGCGGGGTGGGGATCTGTCTCGATGTGGATTCAAACCCATGAACACATGGCCAACAGGCAAGCTTCTTGCTACCAAGCTTCCACCTGTGACATTAGTGAGTGGCACCTACCTGTTGATGTCATGTCACTACCCACCTGTGACATTAGTGACATCTACCTGTTGATGTCATGTCACTACCTACCTGTGTCATTAGTGAGTGACATCTACTTGTTGATGTCATGTCACTACCTACCTGTGTCATTAGTGAGTGACATCTACCTGTTGATGTCATGTCACTACCTACCTGTGTCATTAGTGAGTGGCATCTACTTGTTGATGTCATGTCACTACCTACCTGTGTCATTAGTGAGTGGCATCTACTTGATGTCATGTCACTACCTACCTGTGACATTAGTGAGTGACATCTACCTGTTGGTGTCATATCACTACCTACCTGTGTCATTAGCGAGCAGTGTTGATGATAACAAGTCAATGACAGCAGGTAAACGCTGGCGCATCATGTCAGAATAGTGAGTGACATTCATGGGGATGATGGCAGAGTCTGACAGCCTCAGCACGATGTCGGAGAGCACCTGGGAACACACGGCATAGGGTTCAGGTCTCATCATACAACATGGAGTAGCAAATGATAATGAGACACCGATGAAAATGTTGTAAAGATAGATATGTTTTTATTTCCATATATTATCATCATCCTGTGTCATGCTGATAAGCGTGCACCATCATGTTTCGTCATCTTACACGATCACCAGAGTCATGGATCAGCTCTGTGTTCTTGTCTCGACCATGCTATGCGGTCAAGCTGTCCAAATATTTACTTCTCTCCTTCCCCTTTTTCTTTCCCCCTCAATCTTGCCAGTTGTCACCAAATTCTCTAGTTTATTTCTCCTCATAACGTGCCCACAAAATTGCAACTGTCTGCGTCTAATTTCTCTAATCAGTTTACGGTTTTCATATGCTTTTCAAAGGACTTGCTCATTGGTTTTTCTGTCTGTCTGTGGTAGTCTTTGCATTGTCCTCAGAATTCCTCAGCTCAGAAGAGAGATATATATATGACTTCACACTTGATATGGGGCAGCACAACAACCGATGAATACTTGCATGTAACAGGCTTTGGGTCAAGGAGAGAAAGCCCAGGTACTATTGGAATGCTAACAAAAGCAGCAGCAAAAACAGCAGCAGTAGCAACAACAACAATAACAACCACAAAAACAATAAGAACCATAACAATAACAACAACAACAAAACCAACAACAACAACAACAGTAACAAAAACAATAACAGCAAAAACCTTAAGAACAACAATGACAACAACAACAACAACAACAGCAACAACAAGTAAATGGTCCTTACCTGAACTAACGATGAGTGCAGCCTATAGCCAGGGTCAATGTCGGTCACATAGTTCATGGTGTCTTGCAATGTATTATGGGCCGGATATGTCGGCAGGTTTGGGTAGGCCTGGCAAGGAAGTAAAAATGACACACATTTGTCTTGACATATCTGCTTGGATGTATTCACAGCACACTACAAGCCACATTAAGTGGCTCAAAGTGTGCCTAATACATGAAGGCAAAATTAACTCTAAGGTACAGACTGCTGTTAGGGTGTGAAGTATTTGGCACTGAGTGAGGAAATTTGACCAGTTCTGTCCATCTTCAGTTATCCTTGTGTATTGTGAGGAAGAACATATACGCTATGATTGCCTAGACAGAATGGTGCTGCAGGGAGTAACCAAAGGGTCTGTCCAGTACTTCAAGGAAAGGCCAGAAGCTGGTTATTGAAGATGAGGCTGGAGTGCATATGGAATGCTGTGATTTCAACTCTTCAATCAACACATCTCAGTTCACCTGTTCTTTGGAGGCAAATCTCTGCTGCATCAAATTTGGCGATGGTTTTTTCTGTTGCAACAATATGCGCTTGACCCAGCCGTCGAAGATTCATCATGAACTGACGTTCTTTCCAAAATATTCATGACCAGTCTGTCACTGTTGTATTCGAAACACATTTGTTTCTGTACGCTGCCTGCACTCTTCGATGTATGTCCACTGGTCGACATCCTTCAAATGAAAGAAACTGAATCACTGCTCTTTGAGCTTCTTTGGGGGGGATTTGGATCAACCCGGCCATTTTCTCAATGGTCAGAAACAGAACCTATGCATCATGGGACAATAAGCATGAACGGATTTCAAATGAACACTCCTAATAGTATATTAAGTTGGCCTGACTCCTTTGGGCAAGCTGGGGTGGTACATAAAACGATGGCAGCTGGTGGTGGATTAGCTTGTGAGTTGATGTTGAGTTCATGTTGAGTTGAGTTAAGTCAAGAACCAACATCGCAGCACTCAGGACATTCCTATTCGCGCTCCATCCTCATCTGCAACAACCAGCGAAGTCCCAATACTAAAAGTACCAGTAGCAGTCTGATTATGTGTCTGTCTGGCCTTTCTTCGGAGTCCTGAGTGTCGGCCAGATCCTCCTCCTCTCATCATTCCCTCGTCATCTGCTCTTTCACTGGCCGATGCAGCTGATGTCATGAACAGAGCACGCACACTGTAGCTTAGCCGATGATTCTTATAAATGGATTCCATAGAAGTACTAATTATTATGCAGGAAATAACCCTCATCGTGGTATTGCTGGGGAAGAGGCCTGGAACATCCAGCAGACGTCCATACACCCGGTGCTTTCCCCACACACCAGAGTACCACGTTAACGAGCATTGACTCCATGGCTATATAGTTTCCCGGCACTTGGGCCCACCTTGAACTTGGGTGTAAATAATCCCAATCTGGGTGCTAAACGGGTACTCCACCCTGCCCAAGGGTGTCCCGTAGGCTTGCGGAGGGAAGGAGTCACCTGACTTCTTTGATGATTATTGATATCCCCTACCCCGCCACATGAAAAACTTGAACTAGCATGATAGTAAACAATACACAGTCATTGGTTACGTCTCAAGTATGACAGTACGCATGGCGCTTGACCCACAGTTCCATAGATGATGGGCATTCTGTGGGCGATGAAGATAATATCACGCTGGCCGCCTTCACTCCCCAGGAAAATCCTGATACCCATTTATAACTGGGTTGACCTGGGATACCTATGTGAATTTAACAGATTCAGTAGAAACCCCCCACCCCTCCCCCCTCTCCTACACCGCAAGGTACTTTAGGCAATAGATGGCAGTGTTTTTTTGTTTTTTTTTGGCAGTGCCATGTAAACAGCAGGTTTGTACGAAACAAAATGGATGTCGGGAAATGGGAAGTAAGGGTGTGTCACAGTTATGTCATAAAAGTTGTTAATATGGTAGCAGACATGTATTATAACACAATGACAACATTTCGACGATATATAAGCCCTAGTCAGATACAGGAAGTCACTAAAGACGATTAATTATCCCATGACATTTACAGATAAAAAGTCTGCCTGGATGTGAAACTGAACCAATGGCCACTAGGTCGGTATGCCAGCATGCCAACCACTGCACTATTGCCAATTGCAGCTCACCAAAATATTGAATAAATAATGAAGAGTAATGAAACAAAAATGACAATGCAACAGCTAGAGGCAGTAACAAACAGTGTACAAAGAAACAACAAATAAAGTAACAACTATTCATCATCATCATCATCATCTTCCACTTCTGCCGTCAAGCGTCATGGGGAGGAATAATTTGCACTCCAGCGCCCGATGGGCGGCACTGGATAGTGTCATTCCGTGTGATTGTACAATGCCTTTGATGTCGTCGATCCATTTTTTTCTTGGACATCCTCTTGGTCTTGTCGCAGATGATCTTTGATGTAAGGCCAGTGATGGTAGTTGATGGTGTTGCTTCTAACGACATGGCCAAACCACTTGATCTTCTGTCTTTTAATAAATGTGGCACAAGGTGTTGATCCCACTGTCTGTCTGATAACAGCATTTCTTACTCGGTCTCAGATTGTTAAGTTGGCAGCTCTCCTCAGGCATCTCATCTCGCAGGTGTTGATTTTGCGAATAGTGTGATTTGGATAAAGTCCAAGTTTGAGATTGGTAGCATAGGGTTGGTGTGAATATGCTGTTTATTATCTGTCGTTTTGCAGACATGGGTATGTTCGGATGTTTCAGTAACAACTATTAACATGAGAATAATAACACAATGAGTTATTGCAACATATAACAAATACAGGTCAGCATGGCAGAATGGATAAGAGGGCTTGCTCTTAAACTTCCAGTGAGCTGATGCCAAGGAGGCAGGTTCAACTCCTACACAGGTCAGTTGGACTTCTGTTGACTTCTTGTAAATTACGTAAATTAAAAGTACCTCAGAAGTCGGAGTGGGTTCGTCTGATGGCAGAGACACTGGTAACAGAGAAAGCTAATCCACACACAACAACCAGTCTAGTGCACTAGAAGTAGTAACACATGTATGGACTACCCTGGAGTTCAAGGCGTGACACCGCAGGACCAAAAAAAATAATTAACAAACCAAAACTATACATAAACAACTGACAAATATGCCAGACCTGCATGTCGTAGGTGAAGGCCGTGAGGAGGGAAGACATGCCCAGCCGGTACATAAACGGGCTGTGGTCCTGGTTGCCAGATAAGTTGTTTATCCTAGGCCAAATGAACACATGGTGTCAGATGATAGACTTATTTTTGTGTGTGGGTATACGAGTTAATGTAATATTTGAGCAAATGTAACATATGGGATAATGTAATATGTGAGCAAATGTAATATATGGGTAAAATAAGATATGAGTAAATGGTAAGTTAAGAGTAAAAGTAATATATGAGTGTAGGTAATATATGAGTAAAGGT
The DNA here is from genome assembly GCA_014155875.1 of Cepaea nemoralis. Classification (NCBI taxonomy): domain Eukaryota; kingdom Metazoa; phylum Mollusca; class Gastropoda; order Stylommatophora; family Helicidae; genus Cepaea; species Cepaea nemoralis. The sequence continues at coordinate 19,500 of JACEFZ010015363.1, read as the reverse complement.
TATATTAGAGTAAAGGTAATACATAAGTAAAGGTAATTTTAGAATAAATATAATATTAGAGTATAGGTCATATATGAGTAACGATAATATCAGAGTAAATGTAGTATTAGTGTATAGGTCATATATGAGTAAAGGTAATATTAAAGCAAATATAATATTAGAGTATAGGTCATATATGAGTAAAGGGAATATTAGAGTAAATGCAATATTAGAATATATGTCATATCTAAGTAAAGGGAATACATGTATAAAGGTAATACAGTGATACCTCGGTTTTCATCAATAATCCGTCCGAAAACAATGGGCGACATCCGAAACCGACGAAAACCAAGGCAATTATTTCCATATGAATCAATGTAAATCCAATTAATTCATTATAGACACTCCAAAATACATATCAAAAACACATTTTATAGACAATAAATATAGTGCTTAATACTAAATGAGATCGGCATACAACAGTTTGGCCTTTTCATAGATGATTGCCTCCGAAACAGAATCGCTATCTAACTGTTTTTGGTTTATTCAAATTAATAATAACTGTTTGAGATCTTCAATTCTTTGTGATCTCTGTTTCGTTAGCATATCCACCCCTTTCACTACATTAGCCTCCTTCAATTCTTCCTTTTTTACCACAATGGAACTTATCATGGATGATGACTTCCCACACATACCGCAGATTGCAGCAATCTTAATGCCGTAGTCGTATTTTTCAATGATTTCCTTATTTAACTCAATTGTGTTCTTCGAAGGGCTGCTGGCTCTGGAAACTTTCTTTGGTCCTATGATGGAGCTAAAAGGAAAGGATTAACTTATCAGCAAGTGATACTCACACACCGAGAAACTACACCAAACTGAGGAGAATAACTTGTGAGTCCCTTTGTTTTCGCAAAATTAGCAACAAGGTTACGTGGGCACATTGACGAAATCCGAGGCAACCAACGAAAACCGAAACACATTTTTTGTGGAAAAATCGTCAAAAATCTAAATCGACGATAACCGAAGTCAACGTAAACCAGGGGTATCACTGTATAATTATAAAGGTAATATATGAGTACATGTATGCGAGAAGTTCATGAGTGAAACATCTGGAAGTGTTCTGAAAATAAATGTGAAGTTTTCAACTATAACATGCAAGGTTTTTTTTATATATTAAGTATATATGAAGTTTAAAAAAGAATATTAATTATTGTTAAGTATGGATTTCTTATTCAAGATTTTCTCCCTCCTGCAATTCCATCACATCCTTAGTTTTTATTACTCACGTTTTAATAACTTGATATTGCCTAATAGTTCTCACTTAAATCATTCTATAATGTATTAACACAAAAGACAAAAGAAGAGGAGGAAAAGGAATAGGAGTGGGGGATTAGAGCAGAACAGGAGAAGAACAAGCAGAAGGAGCAGGAGGAGGAGGAGGGGGAATTGGAGATGAAGAAGGAGGTGGAGGATAAGAAAGGGGATTAGGAGGAGTAGAAGAAGAGGATCAAGTGGAAGAGGATGTGGTGGAGGAGATGAATAGGATGAGGTGGAGTATATGAAGAAGAAGAGCATGAAGAGGATGAGGAGGAAGAGAATGAGGAGGAGGAGAAGAAGAAGAAGAAAAGCATGAAGAGGATGAGGAGGAGGAGGATAAAGAAACAGAGTACATATATGGAAAGAAGAAGAAGAAAAGGATGAGAAGAAGGAGCTGAAGAAGAAGGAGGAAAAGTATCAGGAGGAGGACGACAGTGGCACAGCATAAAGTGGCACAGCATAAAGTGGCACAGCATAAAGTGGCACAGCATAAAGTGGCACAGCATAAAGTGGCACAGCATAAAGTGGCACAGCATAAAGTGGCACAGCATAAAGTGGCACAGCATAAAGTGGCACAGCATAAAGTGGCACAGCATAAGTGGCACAGCATAAAGTGGCACAGCATAAAGTGGCACAGCATAAAGTGGCACAGCATAAAGTGGCACAGCATAAAGTGGCACAGCATAAAGTGGCACAGCATAAAGTGGCACAGCATAAAGTGGCACAGCATAAAGTGGCACAGCATAAAGTGGCACAGCATAAAGTGGCACAGCATAAAGTGGCACAGCATAAAGTGCACAGCATAAAGTGGCACAGCATAAAGTGGCACAGCATAAAGTGGCACAGCATAAAGAGAATAAAAAGTGAACAACTCTTACACTCACCATGGCTGTGTTTTTGAAAAGCTGAACCTGGTGCCCCGCTCCTTCCAGACGTCATACACTGTTTTCCCTGCCTGTTCTGGGTCTAAACTCTGAACTGACATAGCTGCCTTGTAGATCACATCATAAAGGAGTGGGTTCGACTCCGCATAAAAACTATAGTTACCTGTAAGTACGTAAGGATACAGAAAGTTGCAGCACAAAGTCAAGACAATGGTTTATCAAATTCGGCGCCAAACAAAAAGTAGGTTTGGACCGAGAAAAAAAATGAATGGTGGAAAATGGGAAGTAGGGGTGTGTCACAGTTATGATCTAAAAGATGTTAATATGGTAGTTAGTTAGTTGCATATCCTTTGCGGGATGTAGCAGTCAATCCCAGCATTATTTGACTGTTCATGATTCCTGGGCAAGTTTACATTCAGTAGTTTGCCATTGCTTTCTGAACGACTGGCCCCCCATACCATTTAATAAAAAAAACTAATGCTGCTGCCAAATAGTCCGCAGCTCTGTTTCAATCGTGGTATGCGGGATTACGAACTTTGTCCGTAACCCCTTCACCATGGAGCAGGTAATATGGTAGTAGACATGTTGTATTATATATGAAATTATTGGAGGCTGGTTAGGGAAAATTACTGTATTTATATTTTAATTGAGACAACATTTTGCAATGACAACTTTTCGGCGATTTAAAAGCCCATGGCAGATATGGGAAGTCATTTAAGATGATTAATCATCCCATGGCGGTAATTGATTTAATCCTGAATATTAGAAGGGACAGAACAGTCTTCTCCTACCTTTTATCTCCAAAAGAGAACTGGTCCCTTAATTAACTCATGCAAAACGGTCCTATCTTTAGCTATAGCCAAATGGATAAGAGCGATTGTTCTTAAACAACCGGTGCTGATGCTGAGGTAGGGGGTTCAACACCAACATGGGTCAGCTGGACTAAAATGTTGACTTCTCGTCCTTCGCAAGTACCTCAGAAGTTGGACTGGGTTTGCCTGCTGGTGACAGACACTGATAACAGGGAAAGCTAATCCACACGCACAATTCAGTCCAGCGCTACTAAAAGTAGCGTGTATGGACTAAGCTTGAGTTCAAAGCGAGTGATCTCTCAAAAAAATATCCTAAGTGTAGTAATATGGACTTTGTTTAAGTGTAGCAATATGGACTTTGTTTAAGTGTAGCAATATGGACTTTGTTTAAGTGTAGCAATATGGACTTTGTTTAAGTGTAGTAATATAGACTTTGTTTAAGTGTAGAAATATGGACTTTGTTTAAGTGTAGCAATATGGACGTTGTTTAAGTGTAGTAATATGGACTTTGTTTAAGTGTAGCAATATGGACTTTGTTTAAGTGTAGTAATATGGACTTTGTCTAAGTGTAGTAATATGGACTTTGTTTAAGTGTAGGAATATAGGCTTTGTTTAAGTGTAGCCATATGGACTGTTTAAATGTAGAAATATGGGCTTTGTTTAAATGTAGCAATATGGACTTTGCTTAAATGTAGCCATATGGGCTTTGTTTAAGTGTAGTAATATAGGCTTTGTTTAAGTGTAGTAATATGGACTTTGTTTAAGTGTAGTAATATGGGCTTTGTTTAAGTGTAGCAATATGGACTTTGTTTAAGTGTAGAAATATGGGCTTTGTTTAAATGTAGCAATTTGGACTTTGTTTAAATGTAGCAATATGGGCTTTGTTTAAGTGTAGTAATATAGGCTTTGTTTAAGTGTAGTAATATGGACTTTGTTTAAGTGTAGTAGTTAGTTAGTTAGTTAGTCGACAGATCATCCTCGTTGCACATCGAACCATTCAGTCCATAAGTGCTCGGATCCCCTCCTCAGCAAATCCCGCAGTGTGTAGCGGCTAACGACGCCAGTTCTGTGTTGGTTTATCAATCTTCTTTGGCTTCCTGCGTAGTGTTCTTGTTTGGCCACCCCTCTTTTAATTTGCTGCTCCCGCAGTCTGGCCATTGTTGTAGATTCACAGTCATCACTTGGTTCTCGCAAAAGTCTACTTCTCGTAGAGCATTCAGAATGTCAGCCTGGTCCATGGTGCGTCCGCCCTCCACAGTAGCCTCACCTGCGAGCTTGTCAGCCCGCTCATTTCCTTGTTCTCCCGCATGACCTGGCACGAAGATGAAACTAATCTTTGTCAGCCGAGACCGCTTCAGAGGCAGCAACCATTCTCTTCGGATCGACCCCTCCTCTATCCTCTTGATCATGTTCATTGAGTCGCTAAGAAAACATGCCCTAGTGAATGTCTGTGTCTCGAGCCATGTTATTGCTTTACTTACTGCCATGACTTCCATGGTCAGGCTACTTGTGGTTTCAGTGAAAGCACCAGAGTCCTCCTTCACAATTCTCCCTCCGGCCCGAGCTGTAAAGGCCCATGAGCTTCTCACATGTCGGACGACCGACCCATCTGTGTAGATGACCGCGTCACCGTCTAGCGAATTCTCGAAAATCAACGCTTGTACTTCAGCCTCAACAGCAGCCGGATTTTCTTGTCTGCATTTTCTATCTAGTTGGATGCAAACTGAAAAGGATGTGCAGAAGTCTGTTGGCACTTGCACCCACTCCTCGCCAGGTTCTAAGTCCTCAAGTGAACACACCTGTTGAAGAATGTCTTCGGCTTGACCCATCCACGACCGTCCTCTTTTTAACCTGCTGCCCTTCACCTTCCTAATTTCACTATGCAGTGGATGTTGTGTGTTTGCGTTAATTCTGAGGTAGGCGCGTGCCCTGCAAACTTGTATTCTCTCTTCAATGGTTGGAAAATCAAGAAGGTAGCGCATCGCCCTGCATGCTGTATCTCTTGTACATCCAAGAATAATGCGCATAGCTTCATTCTGTATCCTTTCCATCCTTTCTATCTGCTTATGGCTGAGAGTCAGGATTGCCATTGCATACTCCAAAACAGACATGACCAGCCCCTCGTACAGAAGACATAGATGGCGCTGCTCACAGTTTGCTGCCGCCATTACCCGCATCGCTGCCAAACCCCGCTTGGCCTTTGTTATCACCTGGTCTATGTGCACATTATAAGCAAGGCTTTGATCAAACCGTATCCCCAGGTAATTCATTGCCTGCGTTCTTTCCACCGTCTCTGAACACAGCATTACAGTTGGTGTTGGATTGTTGACAATATGATTATTCAACGAGAACCAAGTCACTGTTGCCTTTGTTGGGTTGAACATTGCCCCAGCTTCATCACACCAAGTACTTATGCGATTGAGTTCGGTTTGTAGTTCCACAGCAACCTCCTCTCTATCCTTACCCTGATGATACACTAAAACATCATCGGCATACGACAATGTCCTGCCAGGTCCAGTGATCTGCTCACTGGTGATTCTCACTGTGTAGGCGTTGAACAGTACCGGAGATAATGGTGATCCCTGTGGTAGGCTAGGATATATTGTTGTTGGTTCCGAAGTCCAACTGCCACATCTAAAAACTACTTTCCTTTGGTAGAGGGCTGCAGCGATCCAACTAAGGAGGAATGGACTTACGTTTAGTTCAAGAAGCTGAAACATTAAAAAATCCAGTGGTACTCTGTTGTATGCGTCCTCAAGATCAATCGCTGCAGCAACGATTTCAGTGCCTGAGTGGAAACCTTCATAGACATCATGGGCAAAGACTGCTGCATTGGTCCAGGTTTCTCTTTTTGGACGGTACCCACCCAGGGTAGGTGGGAAAACACCTTGCCTCTCTAGTTGGCTTGATATTTTCCTGGCAATTACCTTCTCCAGCAGCTTGCCTATTGTATTCTGCATGGTTATAATTCGATATCCCTGAATTTTTGTGTGGTCTTTGTCAGGCTTCGGCAAGGGAATCAGATAGCTGTGTAACCATTCCTCCTTGATGCTAGCACTCCCTATACTGTTGTTGTACATGTCTGCTAGTTTCTCTAGCTCATTGTCGGTACACCTATTTATGTCGTCGTATCTTATGCCATCAGGACCTGGAGCACTGTTTTTTGATCGTCGAAGCACAGCCTTGATTTCTTTCACTGTCACTGTGTCTTCCTCCGAAGTGTTCTGGGCCTTGCATCTGTCTGAGGTGACCTCCTTGGCCAGATTTCGGCCTCCCATGTCTGTCTGGTTGCCCTGCTCAAGGTAGCGTTCAAAGAGGGCTTTGCCCTTGTCCTCGTCAGTCCTCTGCCAGGTGAGGTCAGCACCTTGGAAGTCTGAAATGCTCTTATTCTTGATTACACCACTCATGCTTTTATGTAGTCGCCAGAACAATTTCAGTGACTTGTCTGTGCTTACTCTTTGACACACCTCTGCCCATTTTTCGCTTTTAACCACCTTGACCAGTTTTTTAAAATAGCTTACTTTTGTGTGCATCTCTCTTTCTAAGTGCAAGCAGGGACTAGGATGACCAGCTCTGTATATGGACTTTGTTTAAGTGTAGTAATATGGACTTTGTTTAAGTGTAGTAATATGGACTTTGTTTAAGTATAGTAATATAGGCTTTGTTTAAGTGTAGTAATATGGACTTTGTTTAAGTGTAGCAATATGGACTTTGTTTAAGTGTAGTAATATGGACTTTTTTAAAGTGTAGTAATATGGACTTTGTTTAAGTGTAGCAATATAGGCTTTGTTTAAGTGTAGTAATATAGGCTTTGTTTAAGTGTAGTAATATGGACTTTGTTTAAGTGTAGCAATATGTACTTTGTTTAAGTGTAGTAATATGGACTTTGTTTAAGTGTAGCAATATGGACTTTGTTTAAGTGTAGTAATATGGACTTTGTTTAAGTGTAGCAATATGGACTTTGTTTAAGTGTAGCAATATGGACTTTGTTTAAGTGTAGCAATATGGACTTTGTTTAAGTGTAGTAATATGGACTTTGTTTAAGTGTAGTAATATGGACTTTGTTTAAGTGTAGTAATATAGGCTTTGTTTAAGTGTAGTAATATAGGCTTTGTTTAAGTGTAGTAATATGGACTTTGTTTAAGTGTAGCAATATGGACTTTGTTTAAGTGTAGTAATATGGACTTTGTTTAAGTGTAGCAATATGGACTTTGTTTAAGTGTAGCAATATGGACTTTGTTTAAGTGTATTAATATAGGCTTTGTTTAAGTGTAGTAATATAGGCTTTGTTTAAGTGTAGTAATGTGGACTTGGTTAAGTGTAGTAATATAGACTACACCACATGATTCGGAGATGGAATATATGTGTGGTAATACTACATGAAAGGCATGATTATCTAGAAAGATGGAAATTATTACGGCAAACCAACTCACTGGACAAATGACACAAATACTAAAGAACAAACACGTAGGGATACATACTAAAAAAAGAAAATCACCCAATTTCTACCAACTATGCTACCAATGCAAAACCTGGACAGGGTCAGAAAAAGAGAAAAGAAAAATTAGAACTACAGAAGTGAGATTCATGAGAAGAATAGTCAATGTATCAAGAACAGATAAGATCAGAAAAATAAATCAGGAGTAAATTGGGGATCTATAGCAGCGCTAGATTTCATTAAAGAAAAGGAAATTAAATGGCTCCGTCATATAACTAGGTTACCATGTCACAGCATACCACAACAAGCAATAATGTACAGACCAAGTGGAACCAGAAGTAGAGGCTGGACTATGCAAACGAATAACAGTCCATGGGAATCTCGATACATGATGCCCATAAATGGGCACTCTCCCACTGTTTATGCTTCACCTCGACACCGCAAGGTACAAGAGGAACCAGATAAGATTTTGAGATGCGATATTACAAAAACAATATAATAAAAAAAAAGAATATCAAATATTGTGAATCGAGTAGGACAAACCATAATTATGAGATTAAAAAATGATTTTTAAAGAAAAATAATTTCACAAATAGAGGATGAACCTGCCTTACCTCTGATGGCTGAGTCTATGTTGATATAAGCCACTCCCCCCGTTGCCAGCTGCTTTTCATATTCCTTAACAGAGTTACAAATTATGCATAAATTAATAATACTGATTTACACTTATAGAATGATAAAAGAGACAAAATCAACGAGTAGGTTTTACAGGACACAGGAGACAACAGATGGCATCTGTGGCTTGAGTGTAGTGAACACAGTTTCACAATCTTTGGTGGATTCACAGTCAATCATAGGCGATTTGGAAGAAGGTCACACTGTGCTGTTTTTCACCACAGTATGAGCGGTGGCCATTCAAAAAGCAAAGGCAAGCTACTAAATGTACATCTTTATTACCTATTTTCAGTTTATTTACATCTGTTCAAATCTTCCTGAAGAAGATCACTAAGATTGAAACGTTGGATTTGTTATGTTGTGATTTAGCTTATTATTACTTGTTTACTTGCTAATCTATTATTATAATTGTTGTTATTATTGTTGTTATCTTCCCCACTGTGATTTCTGTTAATGGGGTTTAAGTTTGTTGTAAGGCATGTACACTGTGTCTGTGTTTCTTATCTCTCTTATTTTTTTTTCACAGCAGTCACATATGCCTGTTTCCATCTCATACTAAATTTGTCTTGAAAATCACCCAAAAAAAGTTAGTTAGTTGCATATCTTTTACAGGACGTTGCAGTCAACAACAGCAATTTCTGCTGTTGTGATCACCAAATTAATGCACAAAAGAATTAATGACATAACTAACAAAAGAACACACACATCAACTGGTTGCCTAAAAACCAAAGATGGCAAAATCATAATAGAAAAAGATCAGATTTTACATGCGTGGTCAGATTATGTGAAAGACCTTTATAATGATACAAGAGAAGAACATGATCATCGGAATAATAATGAAGGACCATCAATTTTGAAGATGGAAGTTCAGAATGCTCTTCACCATATGAAAACTGGCAAGACCCCAGGTACAGATAACATCACAATATAAACGATCAATACCTCCTGAATTACGTAATTCCATATTTATTGCAATGCCAAAGAAATCAGGAGCCTTGGAATGCGATCAACATCGAACAATTAGTATAATGAGCCACATCACGAAGATTCTGCTGAGAATTATCATGCAAAGAGTCAGGAAGAAAATACAACCCCAAAATAGGAGAAGAACAATGTGGGTTTGTAGAAGGCAAGGGCACAGTAAATGCTGTGTATATACTGAGAACAGTAATTGAACGTTCTATAGAAGTAAACAAAGATCTATATCTTTGCTTTATTGACTACACAAAGGCTTTCGATAAAGTGAGACATGTCGACATGATAAGGATGCTTGAAGATCTACAAATTGATGGAAAAGACCTTAGACTTGTAAAAAACATATATTGGAAACAACAAGCTGCCATCAGAATTGATAACAATGTAGGTCAATATCAGCCTATTAAAAGAGATGTGAGACAATGATGTGTAATGTCTCCAGATCTTTTTTCCCTGTACAGTGAAAATATTTTCAGAAACATAGAAGATATGAAAGGAATCAACATTGGGGGACGATACATCAATAACATTAGATATGCAGATGATACAGTCTTGATTGCAGACAATGAACAGGACCTGCAAAATTTAGTAGATGCGGTTGTTGCACACAGTGAACAACTAGGGTTAGAACTGAATATTAAGAAGACACAGATTATGGTCGTCACTGGGAAGAAGGAAATACCACAATGTGATATACGATAAATGGGCATATTCTTAAGCAAGTGAATCGATACAGTTATCTCGGCACAGTTTTAACATCTGATGGGAGATGCCTTGAAGAGATTAGAACAAGAATTGCCATTGCGAAGGTAGCCTTTTGCAAGATGAAAAACATACTGACCAATAAAAAGATATCAATTGAAACGAGAAAAAGAGTGTTGAAGTGCTACATAGAACCTATACTTTTGTATGGATGTGAAGCGTGGACAATAAGCAGTCAAGCTGAAAAACAGCTGATGGCTGTGGAAATGTGGTTTCTGAGGAAAATGCAAAGAATACCATGGACAGACAGAAAAACCAACGAACAAGTCGTTCAAGAAACAAATGAAGATCGTAAACTGATTAGAGACATTAGACGTAGGCAGTCAAAATTTTTGGGCATGTTATGAGAAGAAATGAATTGGAGAACTTGGTGACGACTGGCAAGATCGAAGGGAAGAGACCAAGGGGAAGACCGAGAAGTAAATACCTGGATGGCTTGGCCACGTGGCATGGTTGAGACAGGAACACAGAGCTGATCCACGACTCTGGTGATCAAGTGAGACAGCAGAACATGACCGCCCATGCTTATCGGCATGGCACATGATGGATGGATCACTTGGCAAGTTTACATTCAGTAGTTTCCCATTGCTTTCTGAATGACCAGCACTCACACCATTTCATGAAAAATCAACGCAACATGGTCTGCTGCCAAATCGCGCACAGCTGTGTTTCGAACGCGTGTATGCGGGATCACGAACTGCACTTGTAACCCATATGCCACGGAGCTGGCAGAAAATCACAACCAGCTAAAAATGCTGGGATTAACTGTGACACCCTGTAAAGGGCATGCAAATAACTATTTTAAAAACTAGACAACAATGAGCTATTTTTAGATACTGGTTGGCACAACGGTTTTGCTAATAATCTACACAAGAGATCAGTTCTTGTGGTGATGTGAGTTATTTCCCCTACTAGTACAGCGGAATAGAACAGAAAATAGGACAAACAAATCCTGCACTTCAAATGAAGAACATTTTATGCAATAAGTTCTTGTCATTGGAAGTTAGAAAAAGAATTATCACATGTTACATAGATCCAGTTTTAACATATGGCTGTGCACAATGGACAATTAGAAAACAAGCGAAAAAATTCATGGAGTATGGAGATGTGGTTTTACAGAAGAATGCTGAAAATTATTTGGGCAGCAATTTGGACATTTTGAGGGAAGCTTAGTGGGAAGCTGGACTGACAAGCATGCATTACCATACTAAAACTTCATTCACCAATGAATTTCTGCAGGTTTCAAAACTTCACTGGTCAGAAAACGGATCACAGAACGTGTCTCCTTTTTGGTGCATGTCAAAAGTGGGGAGGCCATCTTTAAACTGTCTTTATGACATAACCATGTTTGTCTGAACTATGATGCCATGTGCTTAGCGCTCTTGAATCTTTAACAACACTACTGACAGGTTACAAGACAATAACATGGTTATCGTAATAATTATCACACTTTTAAGGTTTTCATTTGAAGCCCCCTAGTATTTCCCCGTACCCAGGAGGTTGAACAGGATACTGAAAACAACAATTTAAAAAATAATAAACCAAAACAATTATAGTCATATGAAACAGCTACTGAATAAACACACAGAAAAAGAAAGATATTTCAGAACTCTATTTGCGTCCATATGCTATATAAGAAGGTAAAAAGGAAAAGAAAGGAAGAAGAAAAGGATTACAAAAGAGAAGGAGGAAGAAGAAAAAGAAGGAGGACGCAGAGGAGGAGGAAAAGAAGGGACTAGGAGTAGGAGAATCTGTTCCTGACATTCAGCTTAGTCATCTTAATATTCACATTTCAAGGGCATTAAATCTGTTCTCCAACATCTCGTTCAATTGTCTCCCCCCCCAACAATATAATTCTATTCATAGAAATGAAAGGGAAACTATTAGCTATGGGGAGATAACACTTCATGGACTTTCTAATGAGTTATTATTCCTGCCAAGAACACATGGTGGACTTTCTAATGAGCAATATTTTCAGGCTAATTCGTCATAATTGCAAAAAATGTATGAAAATTTTCAATTTTAAATGAACAAAATCTCCAAACCTGCACCCATTCATAAGCTCCGACATGGCCATACTTGGAAGCATCCCACAGCGCAAATATGATAGTTCTTCTCGGCCGCCATCCTGCAGATGAGGAAGGGAAAATGGTTATCAAAACAAATTTAGCATACTCATTCTTGTTAAAATGAGTATAGGCTAAGCTGTGTCTCAGAAGATGATAAATTTGTCATGAATTAAATTGCTTCCACTGAATGTCAGAAAGAGCGTACAGAAGTGCTATATCAAACCTGTTCTGTTGTATGCCAGTGAATCATGGAAAATGAAAGTACAAATTAGGAAGAGATTGGCAGCAGCAATGATGTGGTTTCTGAGATAAATGTTGTGAGTACCTTGGACAGCCTGAGTTACTAATGGTGTTTGTCCATCAAGAATGATGATGACTATTGATGTGGTTTCTGAGATAAATGTTGTGAGTACCTTGGACAGCCTGAGTTACTAATGGTGTTTGTCCATCAAGAATGATGATGACTATTCATTTAATCCAGTATGGTTGAAAGTTTGGAGCCGTGAGTTCTAAGATGGCTGGTAAGGCTTATTTTGGCTCAAAATATTCTTTGACTATGTGGATGAAGAATGACTTATGTAATGAATTGCATTACAGTGAGGAAAAGTTGTGCAATTCGTCGACCACACTCTCTCTCCTGATTCCATCTGAATCCAGTGGCAAGACAAGTCAAGATGACTGAAGATGAATACAGGTGCAGTGGATGACTAGGGTGCTCTATGTGCCTTGCCGTGCTCATTACGTTCCACAACGCTTTGCAGGTAAACGCCGTCTTGCCCGTTGAATCATCAAGGATTTCTTCTGCGCAGACTGCCAAATCATTTCTTCACATGCTGGGTAGGCATACCCTAGTTCAGCTATTGGTTTGACACCAAAACGGCTACACACGCCTGGTTTAGCCAGCCTGTCACAGCTATTGCCCGGGAGGTGGTTGCTGTCGTATGCTGACAGCTACTAGGAGCCACAGGCCTGAGTTGGATGTCAGGCTTGGACCAGTGGAGTGTTACTAGTAACGATTGCCTGGATGAGGATAATTAAAGTAGAAAATTGTACAGAACTATAAGAAATAATAAGAATTGTCAAATGTTATGTATATTTAACACTAATATATGATGCCGAAGTCTAGACAATGAACAAACAATCAGAAAATCGAAAAGAGATGTGGATATACAAATGGGCTTCAAACGAAAACCTTACATGTTTTTTAGTGAATATATTCTTAAAAAGTAAAGAACAAATGTATCATTTCTCAATGTAGTCACCACTGTGTTCAATGGAAGTCCCCCAGTGCTGATAAAGTGCTTGGATTCCTGTAAAAAAAAAATTCTCTTGGTCACTACTCTGAAACCTGGAGTACAACTAAAGGAGACGAAGCCTTGCTACAAACCTTTGAGAACAAAGTCTTAAGACGCTTCTTTGGACCCATTAGGGATACACAAAGTGGAGAATGGAAAAGAAGAAGTAACAAAGACATTTATGGTCTAAGTCCCCGCTAATCACTGGTATCATGAAGGCTAATAGACTACAATGGCTGAGGCATATAGAAAGAATGAAAGATAATAGGGAAACAAAACTCGCTTACACTCAGGAAATAATTGACCGTAGACCTCGAGGTAGACCAAGAAGACGGTGGAGAGATAATATATATACAGACCTACAAGCACTTGGAATCAACAACTGGCAAGAGAAGGTCAACCAAAGAGACGAATGGAGACGGATTGTATCTGCAGCAAAGAACCTCAATGGCTCGGAACGCTGAAGAAGAAGACTACTCTGTGTGCCTGACCTGGCAGTGAACAGTCTGTCACAGAAGTCACGCCGCTTTGAAACTTCCCACTTCACTCATGCACCTGCTGGACTGACTGGCATGCATCAATATACTGGACCTTCATTCGCCAATATATTTCTACAGGTTTCACTGCCTCTCTGATGAAAACACAGATAACAGAACGCTGCCCCTCTTTGGTGCATGTCAAAAGTGGGGTGGCCATATTTAAACTGTCCTTATGATGTCACCGTGTTCATCTGCACCGTAATGTCATGTGCCTAACACTCTTGACATCCATAACAACAATACTGACAGTTTACAAGACAGTAGCATGGTTATTGTCATTTCTATAACACACTTTTAAGATTTTCATTTGAAGCCCCCTAGTATACAAGTTACATTGCTAGATCACGAAAACATATCCAAGCCACAAATAAACGTACACACAATGGGCCAAACCTTTGGACACCTGGGCGGAAAAGGTCCTGGCCAAGTCCATGATGACAGCAAAACTGGTGCCGCGTCCACCGCTCCGTATCCCCAGGCATCGATGTGAGCGCCGATGATAACATAATGATCTGATGGAAAATAAGTGCCCTTTTAATCACCTTACCTGATCCAGTGGCAAATAAAATGTAGGTTTGGACCAAACATGGTACACAGCCAAATGAAGCAAGTTTTATGATGTAAATTTCTGTTCACTGAGCATTAAAATTGCAGAAGATACGGCGAAACAAAACAAATAATTCAATTACTTTTGTATGGTGATATATCGTCCTTCTGCCCAAATGGGAGGTCACATTAGGTGATATATTGAATCAGTGAGGCATATTGTGCATATGTTAAACAACAAAGAAAAGGGCACATTAAATGCCTAAGGCACAATGTGCGTGAAAGGATCGTTTACTTTTTACTTATAAAGCAAAATAGATCAAGCATACCATAAACACACTACAAAATAACGACAACAGACAAACGACTATGACATGTATCAGTTTGTGTCCTAACTCCATTCCGTGCCATGACACAAGATTGTCAAGCATTTTCTCTCGCTATCTTTCTCTATCTCTCTTTCCACAAATCTTTCCAACTGTCATAACATGTTCCAGTGTTTGTCTTCTCATAATGTGGCCAAAAAATTGAAGACTGCCATTTTATGATGTTTGTGATAAGTTGTCTTTTAGACTTAATTACCCTCAAAATATCCAGATTGCTCATTTTGGCTGTCAAATGAATTTTCAGCATTCTTCTATAAAACACCATCTCTTAAACCTTCAGGGATGTTTTGCTTGTTTACTAATTGTCCAGGATTGACAGTCACATGTTAGAACTGGTTCTATGTAACTTGCAAGAATTCTTTGTCTAACTTTGTCTAACTTTCAATGAGAAGGACATACTGCAGAAAATGTTCTTCATTTGATAACAGGCTATCTATGTTTGTCCTATCCTCTTCTATTCTGCTGTACTAGTAGGGAAACAATTTGCACTACCACGAAAACTGACCCCGAGAGTAGACTGTTAGCAAATCCGTTGTGCCAACCACTATGCTGGAAACAATTCAACACATAACAAGAACACACCACAAAAGTTACTCATATTTGTGGATAATGTGCAATATGTAATATAGATAATAAACATTTCACTCATAACAACACAAACCAAAACATCCATAACAGAAAACAAAATAAACATTTGACAAAAACACATCACATACTTTACTCCAATTTGCAGATAAGATAAGCAATATATAATATGCATAAGAGCGAATCACTCTTATAAAAATGAAAACAAAAAAAAGAAAAAATAACCAGAGAACAAATGCAGATGACATTTATGAGAATTGAGCGAATTCCTTTCTTGCATTTGCAGATAACATACAAAAATCATCACATAAATAACACATAACCAGATAACTTCTTCTTCTTGTTCATTCACTTTCAGAAAATCAATATGAAATATTTGCAAAGAAAGCAGCAAGTCAATTTGCAGCTTGTTTACATCCCCATAGAGTTTGTTCTCAAATGAAGCTGATGTAGGCCAACATACCTTTCTCTGTTATGTATATGTTGGACACTCATGCAACAAATGTTTATCTGTCATTAATAATCATATAACAACATATAATAATTGCAATAACAGAAAACATAACCAATATATAGCAGACTGGCACCTGGCCATCTTGACAGACAATAGTTTGTTACATTGTGATTCAAACAGGGGAATACAAATCACAATCCATGGTAGGGACCAGGGATGGAGTTATGCCTCTCCATAACACAAAGCCTGATCTGAATTGCAGAGACCATGTGTTGCCCATGCAGCATGATCCCTCTCTCTCTCTCTCGGTCTGCCTAGTTTACTCCAAGGGAAAGGTAGCACTAATACATCTGGAACAAGACCAGCTGCAGAAGCTGCCAGATCAGCAAATCAATGCATTTTCTGTCTGCCTGTCGGAGCTTCAATCCTAGACCAGTTGCCACACAAGGCTTAGGGCCTGGTCCACACTGCCATGACATTTTATCATTAGGTTGCATTTCAACACATAACAAAAACATGCCTAACAGTTGTTTTGTATGTGCACATACCACACAAACACATCATACATATAATAACACGTAATGATATAACAACACACACTAAGAACAACAAAAGAAAGCACAATTGACATACAATGTGAACAAACCACATACCTTTCTTCTATTTGTGGGTAACACACAAAACACATATACGTAACAACAAGTACATACATAGCAACATAAACTAATGATAACAAAAAATAAAACAAACAATATGTAATAAGAATATACCAAATACCTTTCTCATATTTGCCCCTAAGCACAGCAATGACGTTGTGTATCTCTCTGTACATGTAGCTATTGCTCACATTTAGCTCCACTTTACTGCAATACAACAATTACATTCCTTAGCTATCCACTTTACTGCAATACAACAATACACATTCTTAGTTCCAATTTAATGCACATACAAATCAAGTTTAATTCCACTTAATGCAATATAAACAATGTCAATTATCTCCCCTTACTGCATTTACAATTGTCATTACTCCACCTAACCAGTAATCATGTCATTTAGCTCCACTTTATTGCACAAAAATCACACGTTAGCTCCACTTTAGTGCAATATAACAATGTCACATTTACTCCACTCTCATCAGCTTCATATGTTGATCTTGTAATCTGATACAAGATTTGTGGTACTCGTGCTACACTCATCTGCTGGCCCGAGGCCGGATTTCACCCTCTTACGACAATATTTTGATTGCATGAAAGTTAAATGGTACCAAATTGGGTGTATTGCTACCACTGGGTTGAGTGCCTAATAATGCACTTATACCTTTCATAGCATAGGATGCTCCAACAATAAAGGGAAGAACCCAGAGTGTTACTGGAACAGTAAGCACAGACGTTTGAACTTTTATTGAGGGAATACATAAGGTGTACATAATATTCTAACCATTATCATCACAACATGATAATTAATAAGTAACCAATCAATATGATTTATTAATAATATAACAAACAAGTGTTACATACAATAATAACAATACAAAATGATTATAATCATAATTAAATAATTAACCATACAAAATGATAATATAAGCTTGTTGTTATTTGCTGTTCAGCTTCATGGCAAAAGGTCGCCACGTTATGCACTGTTCCTGTGCCAGCTGAATATCACACAAAATGCTCCTCACTGCTCCATGTGAAAAGTGGAACGGAAGGAGTCTCAACAAACCAACAGCCAGCACAGGTATACTATGCTTACCATAGCTGCTGCCAGAATGTCTGGCACTAAAGTCTGCAACAAAGTACACAGTTCATCATCGATGGAAGCGGCAGTCACTAGAAAACCAGCAGCCACACATTACTGTATAAGGCAACCTAGTTAGTTCAGCAACCGGCCAGCCGTCATTTTTCTGAACATACAGTTCACGTTGCAAACAACCGCGGACAGATGTAAAAGCACTCCACATGAAATTCACAGCTCACAGTGTCGCTCCATGCACTCAACTCAGTAGCAGAGTGACAGAACCATATTTAATAATTAACCAATAAAAAATCACATAACATAATTAACCATTACCCTATACAATAAGAAATGGTATAACTGAACATCAATACAGCTCTACTTGACTTACTAGTTCTCCCATGGACCTATAAAACCTGGACCAGAATTGTAGGATACATTTAAACTTCCTTGCCATTCTGGTGACGGCGAGGTACCTCCAAGATGTCTGACAACAAAGAAACACAAGAAAATAGAAAAGTGCATCAAAGGGTAGAACACAATCAAGTATTCACACATGTCAAGCTTCCAACTATCCTGATAGCGCTCAGCATTATAAGACTAAGGTGGGAGGGATTTGTTAGAAATCCAGGATAACTACAGCATTCTTAAACATATATATATATAACACAAAATAATGCAGCCTTACAGAACACAATTACGGAAAAGACAGGATGTTGCGGTGACTATCCTTCATCAGCAAACAAATAGATATACAAAACACAACATATAAATATGGAGAAGACAGTACAGTGCCTACATTAAAGCCTAAGAACGGGATGAGAAGCATGGAAAGATGAAAGATGAGAAAAATGACAATAAAATAGGGGAAAAAAATGAAATAAAAATGTGGTAATCATCTTAGGCTTGTCCACAGCCTGGGATTCTAAGATAAGTAAAACATTTTATTTTTTTTTTCACATTCTGCGACCAACGTTTACTATACGTGGTGCATAACTTCCATTGTAGTACCAGATGTCCGCTGTCTAGTGTCGTGCCACTTTGGCCAACATCTTCCGACTTTGACGGTTGAGGTTTCTTTTCTGGATCCCTCATCCCATAGACAAACTGTCTTCCTGGACTTGTGGGCTCTGCCTGCCCACATTTTCTGTTGAGCGTTGATACCTTAGGTTTTGTTCTTACAAGGATTTCCACAAGGCAACGATGGTACGTCATGCAGTGTGTCCTTTACGTAGATGGGTGGCACTGTTTTAATACTTTGCAATTGAATGTATACAGATTGGTGGTATCTCTGATTTACTATGGAAGATCATCAAGCACCTACCAATATAAGTGAAACAACAGCCAGTCAGTTAATCTGCAAACATCAATACTTTGAATTTCTGATTCTGATTGTCTGACAGCAAGCAAAGAACCACGCCGAGATAGCAGATTCACTCCCTACACCGGACAGTTGGGTTAACATGTTGACGTCTCGTCTTTGACTTGGGGACGTAAATTACAAGTACCTCTGAAGTCAGAGTGGATTCACCTTAGGACGAGGGGCACTGGTAATAGGAAAGCTAATCCACTCGTAAAAATCAATCTAGTGCTACTAGAAGTAGTGTTTATGGAGTATACGCTTGAGTTGAATGCAAGCAAGTACAAAACACAATCTCACCTTAAAATCATTTCCGCATCGTTGTAAGAGACAGGGTACACAGATATACTTGGCATGCTGCCACTTGTAGCTCCTGCTCGAGGCACTCCCTCTGGGAACAGAACAAGGTTTACTGTTGTAGCAACACAATGTACAATCCAATAGAGCAGCACAATGTAGCAACATAAAAGAGCACCACAATATAGCAACACAATAGAGCACCACAATGTACAACACAATAGAACAACACAATATAGCAACAGAATAAAGTAACACAATGTAGCAACAGAATAAAGTCAACACAATGTAGCCAAAAAAACCCAGAATAAGAAAAAAGGGAACCACAATGTAGCAACAGAATAAAGTAAAACAATGTAAAAAAACAACAAAACAAAAACAACAATGTAGCAACAG
>JACEFZ010015362.1:0-81184 GCA_014155875.1 Cepaea nemoralis | reverse complement strand
AACACCTTGTTGATTACCTCTATTTAGCTTTTGCCCCTTTTTTCTTTATTTTAAAAATTTTTTTGCCCCCAAAATTATAACTGGCACCCTGCTCTCTGCTGCGTACGCCTTATTCCTATGTGTCCTGCACATGCAATATCCTTAGCTGTTCTTGTATATCGGTCTCTATGTGGTAAGGGTACTACTACTTGCCTACGTGTAGTTTTGTCATCTGAAACACGGCGAGTGAGAATATTGTTCTTCATTCCGAAGCACCATCTACCCTTCTTTGATTGCCTATGTTCTACTTTACTAAACCCATGGAAACATTTGTCAAGAGTAGTATCTTGTCTCTGGGAGTCACTAAAGCTATGTTTGAGATCCATTCTCACCTGCTCAGTTGTACTATCCTTGTCCTCAGTCCCTATGTCTACCTCGCTTGTCATCTCTTCCTCAGCTATCGTAATCTAATCTTGTTTGTCTTCTAGTGACTACCGCGTTGCTTGCCACCTCATGTTTTTTATACCAATTGTCGATTTTTTCTTCTGTACATTCTTTAACTCGTGGCACGTTTCCAATGATCAGATCTGCCATTGGTGAGTCCAAAACACACGCTGTCTCTCTTCCTGTCATATATGGTGTTGTCATTGTGATCTCAGCCAATGGGTACAATTCTACTGTCCTATTAAAAGTTAATACACCTAACCTATTTCCTTGTGTAAGCTGAGGGATCTACCAACCTTTTTCTGACAACGATCGTCGTACAACCAGAATCATTCATTGTTACTGCTTGACTATCATTAACAAATCCATGATGCAGCTTCAGACTTTCTCCTGCATGCACTGCTGATCTTGCTTGAACTGTGTGACCGCACATTGAGACAGGCTCACTGTCTTTATCAAAAAGAGGTTTGCATCCACCACAACTCTCATTATTGAATGTCTCAACCACTTGCGCTGCATTTGAGTGCTCAGTTTTCCCCATCGTACATTGATAGCTGAAATCCCCGGTCCCGCCACATTTGAAAGAAATAATGTCCTTCTTCCTATTACTTGTTGGCCCATTGGATGATTGTACATCACACTGTGCTGCCTAGTGTCTCCAGCTCCCACAATTCCAACATATGGAATACCCATTCGGACGTCTCTTAAAATTTCCCTTGTGGTCTGGGTAACGTCCTGATCTGCCAAAATGGTTGCCACGGAAACCATTGTCTTTAGGTCCTTGTTGCTCATACTTCTGTGTTAAGTCTACACTTTTGGATCTTGGTCTGATCCCAGGATTCTGATCCTGTTTAGTATACGCTGTACAGACTATTTCCTCACTCATTTGTCTGCCAATAGAGCTGTTCGGATGTGCTGTCACGTAGTTTTGCCCTAACGGGGACATTGTGTCTATATCCTTTGATTTACGTTCTTGAAAGAAAGCCACTAAATCTGCATTACACGACGATAATATCTTATCTCTTAGCATCAAATCGACTAAGCGACTGAAATCTTTTCCAACGTCTGCAAGCTCCATCCATTTATTAAATGTGTTCTTCACTCTATTGACAATATCTGTACAATCCTGACTTGTCTCTGGCACTAATTGTCTAAACTTTGTTCTGTATCCATGCTCAGTTAGGTTGAACCTTATAAGCAAGCGTTGACGCAGAATAGTATAATCATTTCTTTCTTCCAAAGATAAATTGAACATGGTATCAAGGGCCTTTCCCGTTAGATACTCACTTAGCCTCATAGCATATTCTCATTCTGGAATGACTAAAGCTTTCGCAGACGCTAGGAATCTCCCAAGATAAGCTGCAAGGTTGTCCCGATCTGTAAAATATGGCAATTTCAATCGTTGTGACGACTGCGAAGGTCTTCCGCCTGCCTCACTTTGCCCCTTAGATGCTAGTTGTAATTTTTTTGGTGCAATTTGAGTTTCCCTTTCTAGTTTCAAATGTGTCTCTTTTTCTTTCTGTAGACGCTTGTTTTCCATTTCAGCTAACTTTACTTCCTATAGGCGTTTGGCTTCAGATACCTTTTCTTCCTGTAGGCGGTGAGCTTCAGCTAACTTTTCTTCCTGTAGGCGTTTGTTTTCGAGTTCATCTTGTCTTTGTTCTCTCTCAGCCTGTCTTTGATCTCTTTCCCATTGATTATATTCTTTCACTTTTGCTTCTGCAAACTCCTGCAAATCTTTGCCCTTCAGGTCTAACCGTTCCCCTGCTTCAATATATTCCATTAAAGTAGGCATCTTGTAATTGTGGACACCTAGCTGTCCGTCAGTCAACTATAATATAACGACACTGCTTCTAGTCTTTGTGTACCTTTCCTAAGTACACCACCGCTCACTCTGTACGTAAATTCGCAGTATTAATACTATCACTCTGTACAAACACAGTCCCTCTGTAAGCACTAGGTAGTGAGGGGTGTATAACTACACAAATAAGTGATACACAATAAGTGACACATATTAGTCGCTGAACGCATAGGCTGGTGAAACTCGGACGGATGATTACATAGAAATAAAAATTACTAACATCGACATGCTCATGTAATACAATATCGTGAGCGCAATATGAACTGACAGAGACCACTATGCAGTAGATATAACGAAGGAGAACAATAATAACATATTCCGAAGAAACCAAATATTATATGTAAATATAAAGAAAGACAACCAAGTAGCTAATATACACATATTTTACGGAAGACACCACGGCTCTAGATATTGTTCAGGACATCCAATGCAAACGCACGACCAAGCTAACTTTTTAGCTTTTTCCTTTACAAATATCTTAAGCAAAAGAAAGAACCTCGTTTTGCCCAGCCTATCCTAATTCAGATAGAAATCGCAAAAATGCCTATTCAACAACTACATGAAATAACATATAAATATATAGATGCACATACGATAACGACTCTTAGGACGATGAGAGCAACAGAAACAACATGGTCGGCCGACAACACTGCGATGATAGACTCTCACAAAAGTCCTTAGTTTGTTTCTAATAGTTTCCGAAAATCGCCTGGAAAAGTCTGACGGCCAATGTTTTGAAATGACTACTACGCTAGATTCCAACAACGAATTACTGTTCTGATACGTTGTCACTTTTTCTAGACGTGGTGATAACGAGTCCCGACTGTCGGAAAAGTTGAAGATGATGGTAATGTCCGAACGCCTTGTCTCTACACAGTCCGTAACGTTTCTGTAACCCTCCATGCGGAGCTGACACCTGATTGTATGCTGTATATTATGGCTCCTATTCTGCTTTCCGCTGCGTTTTGGTGAGACGAAAACAACCCCAAGGCCAATGAATGTTTATCTGCCGCTCTGAAGTGATGGCACTTATTCACGCTCGTTAAAAATTGGCGACGAATGACCAGCGCTTTAAATCCGTTTAGCAAGTCTTTTTTGGCAGAGAAATACGACCACTCTTGCGGTGACGGCCCCTGATTGTCTGTTGTGGGCTATTTCCCAGTGACACCATGATGACAAAAACATAAAGACGTTAACGACGAAAATAAATCCTGGTTTCAGTGCAAAACATCTTGTTTATCAAGTTCTCTGAGTGGAAAATTTTCTCAGTAAATTTCCCTCGTGAACGGCCTTGACATCGCAATGCCACCTCAGTTTCTCTTTATAAAAACCACGCGCACTAAATCTGTCGATTATCTGAAGCAATGTTCCAATTTTTCCATCGACTGTGGAAACTTTTCTTTGTATTCTTTATACACAAATACTCCTGTCCTCATCCCTAGCGTCTGCTATTTTTTTCTTCATAAATTCAGCGATCCCACACACCAGACATGAATATGTTACGGGCAAAAACAAAATTCCACCATCCATCTCCCGTTTTTCATTCATTTTCTGTGGAGCAACAATTGTCACTTCTGTGTGTTCCCCACTTTTTCATAAGTCAACCCTCCTCAGTTGACCCGTACTTCACCGCTGGCACCTGTCTGTTTACGTGCGCTGACTGTCCTGGTATCAACTTTACCTGTGGTCGCCCCTCGTGAACTGTCAACTATCTTTGGTTTTCTAATCCTGTCTTTATCGTTGTCTCCTGACAGCGATAATGTTTACCTGTGCTGACCCGTTCTTACTGACGTACAC
Organism: Cepaea nemoralis; assembly: GCA_014155875.1. Lineage (NCBI taxonomy): Eukaryota > Metazoa > Mollusca > Gastropoda > Stylommatophora > Helicidae > Cepaea > Cepaea nemoralis. The sequence continues at coordinate 77,103 of JACEFZ010015362.1, read as the reverse complement.
ACGGCTTGATGTTGTCTGCTAGCTTTTGATTTGTTGCCGAATATTCTTCCAGATACTATTGAAACTGTCCGAGTACTTTTTTGTTGCGTATCCCTTACGGGACGTTGCAGTCAACATCAGCATTTTCAGCTGCTGTTGATGTACTAGGCAAGTGTTACGTTCAGTAGTTTGCCATTGCTCTCTGAACGACCGGCCCCTATACCTTTTTCGAAAAAAACCAGCACCGCCGTGTTTCGAACCCGGGTATACTAGCTCACAAACCGTGTTCGCAAGCCCTTAGCCACAGAGACTAGATATGTCAATTTCGTTGTGAATCAATTATAGTTGTAATTGGGCGTCCAACTAATGTCTCTGACTCATTATCCTCTGTAAGGTACCACCAGCCCACATTAAGAGTGTTCATTAATTTCTCTATATTACAATGGGTTTCTTGACCGGATTAGCCCGCATAAAATCTCTAATGACACAAACTCTTTTGTATCAAACGAAGATTGGTCGTTGTCTAGATCATACTGATCCTTCTATATCACTGCAGTTTGGAGGCTGAGCTAGCCACCTGTCCCACACCACAAGTCCCCACTACAGCACACATCAACCAGTCAGTGAACACGATTGAGTTTGCGCACATAATACATATTTAATTGTGAATGAACACGGACACAAGCAAACATATATATCCAGTCATAGTATTTCCAGAATATCTCTTCATCACAATCTAATAAAAGTCATATAATACTGCCTCTCAAGGCCCATTTTTATCGAATCCAACACAACAGTTAATCAGCCACTCTCTTGGCACGAACTCACTCGATCCAACCCCCTCTGGGTTTACACTTCAACTATCTATCCCTGAAAAAACACAGTGCGGAGTTCTCTACCTAACTCCGTCCCTATTCAACCTTTTCCAGACCGCCGACCTCAATGACGGGTCCCAAAAACTCAACTGTCCCCGTCAATGTTTTTCACTGTCTTTCAACCCATCTTTGCCGCCCTCTGCCCCACAACCTTCCCCGTTTATCTTCTTATTTTTTTTCTTTCCGGGGACTGCCCTTTCACCCCGTGAACTTGTTTATATTGTCGCATTGCTATCAAGGTCACTCACCTTAATGTTAGTGAACCCAGGCATGTAATACCCCAGTATTATTTTTATTTCTTATGATCTAGTATGAGCTATTGCCTTTTCTACTTCAAAGTAAAAGTGTTGTATTTCTTCATCACTACTGCTTGTTGTTGGTGTATATACTTGTATAATATTTATATCTATTTGTTTGCCTTTGATTGTGACCGTTATAACTCTGTCTGAAATACACAAGTATCCATTAATTGATTTGGCTGTTTTGTCATCAAATATTATTCCTATACCTTTTTCATGTGCATCTCCTCCAGAATCAATTATTGTATGTTTGTCGGTTACAGTTTTGCCAGATCCCTCCATCTCATCTCACTTATGCCTAGTATATTCATTTTCATGCTTTCCATTCCTCTTAGAAAATTGTTCAACTTCCCCAGCTCTTGTAATGTCCCAACATTCCACGTTCCTACTCTAAATTTATTTAGTTTAGTTATGGTTTTGCCTTTGATAGTTGGATGATGGGCTCGTGTTATATGTGGCTCATGACTGTCCCTACCGGACGAGATTGTCCCAAGACAGCCATTCACGTCGTTCACAATCTCTGAAATTTGACAACAAAACTTGTGCACCGGTTATTTTCTTTCAAAATCGACATACCTATGTTGTATATTGGTCAACTCATTATGACATTCCAAATAAAAATAAATTAATCTTTAACACTAAATACAATACTTCAAAGAAACTATACACTGGCAGCATGTTTCGTCTTATGTGATCATTAGTATCTCAGGAACGTCCGCGACTGTTGCCGAAGCTGTCCGAGAAATCATCACTTAGCATCCGGCTTTTGTCATTGAGTCAATTACCTTTTTTATAAAAAAAAATGAAAATTAAACACACACTTTTTCACTTCTTTGGGTGACATAATTGATTAATTGAATTTATGCATACATAAAAATTCAGCAAAATTCATTATTACACCCGCATATAATCGACAATATTATTAAAATAGGTCAATTAATTATAAAATCATTGTTTAATGCTCGAATCAACGGATCCCTGCTTTCTTTTCTGGTGTCGATTTGTATTTCTCATCGCCAAACATTAAACAACTGCCGAAAGCTAATATGTGTAGCCAAATCATTAATAATACATCTATATCTATAAAACAAAGTGTATGTATATGTGTATGTATATATGTATGTATGTAAATATGTATGTCCTTTATTTGTCCTTTATTTGTTTTCTACACGCCTTCCTTTCATTCCAGAGCTGTCAACTGTCATAGTTTTTTTTTCTTCTTCCTCCTCCTCCCTCCTCCCCCTCCCAAAATACGTACGTAAATATATGATGATGATGATGAAAGAATCCCCGAACCAAAACGCTAGGGAAAGGGAAGAAAATGACGTGACTACACAGAATCGTCACACGGCAATCATCATCATCAAGTGCCGTGCCGGCTGGCGTAGGCGTTCATGGCTCTCTGTAGATCTCAGTCTTTGTTTTTTTTTAATCAACTCTGCTGCTGATATTCCTCCATGCCACGGCAATATCAATAACAATTCATCTTTTTATGTGTAAGGAAGTTATCTGCAGTCGTGTAGAAGAGAAGAACTAGACGAGTATGAATTCGGAATGGCGAACTCTCTCCTCCTCTCTTCTCCTCCCTCCTCCTCCCTCTACCTCCTCCCTCCACCCTCCTCCTCCCTCTCATCCCTCTCCCTCCTCCTCCCTCCTCCTTCTCCCTCTTCCTTCTCCCTCTTCCTCTCCCCTCCTCCTCCATCCTCCTCCCTCCTACTCCCTCCGCCTCCTCCCCCCTCCTCCCTCATCTTCCCTCCTCCTCCCTCTCCCTCCTCATCCCTCCTCCTCATCCTGCCTCACTCCCCTCCTCCTGCCTCCTTCTCCCTCATCATCCTTCCTCCTCCTTCTCCCTTCTTCTCCCTCTTCCCTCTTCCTCCTCCTACCTCCTCCCTCCTTCTCCCTCTACCTCCTCCTCCTCCCTCCACCCTCCTCTACCCTTCTCCTCCTCTTCCTCCTCCCTTTCCTTCCTCCTCCTCCTCCCTCTACCTCCTCCTCCCCCTACCTCTTTCCTCCTCCCTCCTCCTCCTCTTCCACCTCCCTTTCCTTCCTCCCCTCCTCATTCTCCCTCTTTCCTCTCCCTCCTTCCTCCTCCTCCTTCCTTCTTCTCCCTCTGCCTCCTCCCTCCTCCTCTCCCCTCCTCCTCCCTCCTCCTCCTTCTCCTCCTCCCTCCTTCTCCCTTCTTCTCCTCCTCTCCCCTCCTCCTCCTCCTACCCTCTTCCCCTCCTCCCTCTCCCTCCTCCATCCTCCTCCTCCCTCTTCCTCCTCCTTCCTCTTCCTCCTCCTTCCTCCACCTCCCTCTTCCTCCCTCTCCCTCCTCCATCCTCCTCCTCCCTCTTCCTCCTCCTTCTTCCTCCTCCTTCCTTCTCCTCCCTCCTCCACCCTCTTCCTCCTCCTCCTACCTCCTCCCTCCTCTCTCCTCCTCCCTTTTCCTCCCTCCTCCTCCTCCCTCTACCTCCTCCCTCCTCCTCTCCACTCTTCCTCCTACCCTCTTCCTCTTCCCCTCCCCTCTCCTCCCTATCCCTCCTCCTCCCTTCACATTCCTCCTCCTCCCTCTTCCTCCTCCTCCCTCCTCCTCCTCATCCCTCCTTCTCCCTCCTCCTCCTTCTTCCTCCCTCCTCCTCCTCCCCCTTCTCCTTCCTCCTCCTCCCTCTCCTCCTCCTCACTCTCCTCCTCCTCCTCCTCCTCCTCCCTCCTCCTCCTCCCTCTACCTCCTCCCTCCTCCTCCCTTCACATTCCTCCTCCTCCCTCTTCCTTCTCCTCCCTCCTCTTCATCCCTTCTCTTCCTCCCTCCTCCTCCTCCCTCTACCTCCTCCTCCCTTCACATTCCTCCTCCTCCCTCTTCCTCCTCCTCCCTCCTCCTCCTCATCCCTCCTTCTCCCTCCTCCTCCTTCTTCCTCCCTCCTCCTACTCCTCCCCCTCCTCCTTCCTCTCCTCCTCCACACTCCTCCTCCTCCCTCCTCCTCCTCCCTCTACCTCCTCCCTCCTCCTCCCTTCACATTCCTCCTCCTCCCTCTTCCTCCTCCTCCCTCCTCCTCATCCCTTCTCCTCCCTCCTCCTCTCCTCCTCTCTCCTCCTCCCTTCTCCTCCCTCCTCCTCATCACTCCTCCTCCCTCCTCCTCCTTCTTCCTCCTCCCTCCTCCTCCCTCCTCCCCCTCCTCCTTCTTCTCCGCCTCCTCCCTCCTCCTCCCTCCTCCTCCCTCTACCTCCTCCCTCCTCATCCCTTCACATTCCTCCTCCTCCCTCTTCCTCCTCCTCCCTCCTCCTCCTCTCTCCGCCTCCTCCTCCTCCTCCTCCTCCCTCTACCTCCTCCCTCCTCCTCCCTTCACATTCCTCCTCCTCCCTCCTCCTCCTCCCCTCCTCCTCTTCCCTCCTCCTTCCCCCCCTCCTTCTCCTCCTCCCTCTTCCTTCTCCCTCCGCCTCCTCCCTCCTCCTACTCTCTCCTCCTCCTCCCTTCTCCTCCCTCTCCCTCTCCTCCTCCTGCTCCCTTCTCCTCCTGCGTTCTCCTCCTCCCTCCTTCTCCCTCCTCCTCCCTCTTCCTCCTCCCTCCTCCTCGCCTCCTCCTCCACCCTACTCCTCCCTCCTCCTAATCTCTCCTCCTCCCTCATATTCCTCCCTACTCCTCCTGTCTCCTCCCTCCTCCTCCCTCCTCTTCCCTCCTCCACCTCCCTCTTCCTCCTCCCTCCTACATTTACCCAAGACAGACAGACAGTCAGACAGATAGTCGGGAACGGGATCTTATATGACTACTTATATAATTTAAATGAGATGCTCTCCATCATGGGCTGGGCCGGGTCAGACAGACAGACAGATAGATAGATAGATAGACAGACAGACAGACAGACAGACAGACAGACAGACAGACAGACAGACAGACAGACAGACAGTCGGGAACGGGAACTTACATGACTACTTATATGAATTAAATGAGATGCTCCCCACCAGGTGTTGGGCGATGCCAGGCCGGGTCAGACAGACAGACAGATAGATAGTCGGAACGGGAACTTATATGACTACTTATATGAATTAAATGAGATGCTCCCCATCAGGGTCTAGGCGAAGACGGGCCGGGTCAGACAGACAGACAGACAGACAGACAGACAGACAGACAGTCGGTAACGGGAACGGGAACTTATATGACTACTTATATGAATTAAATGAGATGCTCCCCAAAAAGGACTGGGCGAAGCCGGGCCGGGTCAGCTAGTACAAAATATAAAAGAACAAAACAACCTATCCAAACCTGGCAGCACATAACAAAAGTTGTCAGTTACTTTAAACAATGAACTGTCAACTTCTTGACTGGCTGCAGGCGATACCGGCCTTGTCTTGAAAACTGATATGCCATTTGGTACACCTGCGTATCTTTATCATATAGTCCACTGAAGGAACAGTCTCTTACATGCTGCCTCTGAACCATCTTCGGGGCACTGGACACACTGTTGTCTCTATTGGACCAGCGACTTCTACTGTGAATTAACTAACAATCTATCAGGTGCCGTCTCCACAATGAAGGTTAGTTGCAACGGATCTCGGCATGGTTCGCTGCCCATGTCTAGGTGGCTCAGCTAATAATTGTAAACGATGTGAAGAACTTTGACGTCGCTGCAACAGCTTCATATTGCCCCAACGTCTATTTCTTCGAGCTGACTGCCTCTTGACTTCACAATGATCAGCCAATCTTACGGAGTGGTCATTGGGAATACTATGGTCCCATTCTAGTGGACATGTTTGTAGCACATTTAGTTGCTCAGTCAATAACCTAAATTACATCATTTGTCAATTTCATCACGCTCTATCCTCATCTTCAACAACTAGCACCGATTCTCAATATGAATGATACCAGTTGCAATCTAATAATGTGTACTTCTGGCCTTCACTCGAACTGAGTGTCGACCAGATCCTATGGCCATTCCTTGCCACACCACTCTTTCCAGGCAACAGTGCCGTATCTATTCTTCCACACTATACGCACGATCCCAAAGGGCGTTGACCACATCTAACATATCGTGCATCACTATATCATCCAGTCGTTCATATACAGCCAATTTTATTGCCTGGCACAGTTACAACAACTACAACAAAATATTTAAAAACAAAATTCATAAAACTTTACAACATAGTAAGTATCCCCGTTATGTGAACGATTTAACATTCATCTTTATAGACGAAGAACACGAACAGTGGTTCCATATCAATGTCAACCTGACCACAATAACATCTTATTGTTTACAGAACATGAACGCGAGGATACCTTGCCGCTCTTAAATAGCCTGATTAGACGTTGAGTAAATGGCACAATTCAAAGATCAGTGTAACGCAAAGAAATATGGACGTGTCAATTGTTAATTTTCAACAGCTTCGCACCAGCTCTTTACACAAGTTGTCTGGTCCGGACTCTTTTCACCGCGCTGGGAAAATATGACAAAATGAGTGAGGTTGGCGTTCATGATGTCAGGTGTTATAATATTGGGACATCTTCTAACCAAGAAAGACCAAGACAGACAGACAGACAGACACACACACACACACACACACACACACACACACACACACTCATATATATATATATATATATATATATATATATATATATATATATATATATATATATATATATATTCCTACTATAGAAAGGGAATTAACACACTCGTAAATTCGGAACGAATTCCACAGAAATAATATATACTAAGTGTTAGCCAACAGAAATTAAAAACAAAGAGATGATGAACAATAAACTACAGAGAAGTTTACTTACTCCCTATTCCTTACTCCCGTGTGTTGCCGGGGCCCATAAGGGAAGCAAAGAATAGCAACAATGTAGCCTACCACGCATGTCGTAAGAGGCGACTAAGGAGGCTTGATGGTTCCGTCGCCCTGCTACTGAGTGAGTGCGTGGCGCGGCACTGTGAGCTGTGAGTTTTGTGTGAAATGCTTTTGAAATTGCCCGAGGTTTTTTGGAACGTGACTGCATGTTCTGAGCGATGGTAGATGGCTATGTCCCAGAGTTGACCGATTTTTGCAGAAATGCGTGGCTGCTGGGCTTCTGGTTGACTGCCACTGCCATCGACAATGAACTGTATTTTCGTGGACTGTGTCGGTGAACATCTAGGAAACATCCAGATGGGGAAATGACTGCCGATTCCATCAGATATGAAATGGGTGTTTCGTTGGGGACTATTGTGTTGACATTCTGGCGGCGACATTATGCACAGTGTATCTGTGTGGGCTGTTGTTTGTCGAGACTCCTGTCTTTTCCACTTTTCACATTTGGCAGTGGGGAGCATTTTGTGCGATATTCACTGGCACAAGAACGGAGCATAATGGGGACAACCCGTTGCTATGAGGTTGGAACTACGACTAACTAACTAAACTACAGAGCTCTGACTAGAGGCAATCAGTCCAGCTAAATAGGCTGAATGGTGCGGATAATCATCAACGGCAAGGCCCAGTCTATGTCACTATGTCCGGAGTCGGTTATCAATTCACCTGATCGAACCAGAGTTCCTCCTCCAGTGTGCATAGTCTTCAGTAGACGGTACTATTCAGATGAGTAGCATTTGTAAGGTCCATTTACTGAAACTTTCACACAATTGTAGAATTACCTTCACAAACAGTGTTCACTTGTCTTGACGATGAAGTTATGTAGATGAACAATTCTTCTCATCATCACAATTATTAGGATAATTGATGTTCTGAAATTCATTTGCACAGTGTCACTCACTACCGTTCATATATAGAATCAGCGCTCTCTAAACGGTGAGCTGCAGTATGCCCTCTTGTCCAAAGGTGATGAGAAAAACCAATAATTATAAATGTTGCGTTCAGTTTAACAAGTTCAGGATTATATAATACAAAATGTCTTACACTCAACTCTGCATTCTATCTGGCTATGTTAGCCATGATGTTTGATGGTTGTGCTATTGTGATCAGCAGGCATGATTCAAAAGTTGATCTGAATAAACTTGATGGTCATAAACGCATAATATATCACTTGGTGTTTATCCGCCATTTTGAAACAATCAACACATTCTTCTTTCTGTCAACCATCAAAAGGGAGAATATAAAACAGATAACTTGGTGAAAGTGATCTTCCCCTAATCACAGTTTTACATGATAATTGATTGAGCTGGCATACCATCAGAAAACCGAGTCATCAAATTACATTATGACTACCTGATCCTGTTTGGCATGGCTGGCAGACTTGAGCAAGGATAGAACAAGTTCTAACGCAGGCCGACTTGAACAGCACCGTCTGATATAAATCATCTCGTCTTGTAGAGGGCTAGTTCGTCGAGACAGTGTCTTGATATCTGAAACAGTTTCATACAAGAAGTCATTCTATCCCACTCCCTTCACTCACTCTTGTCTTTCGTCGAAACAGACTAATTGTTTAGATTTAATTACGGTTTAGACTTAAAACGTTCTTCTGGCGTTTCTTTGTGAAAGAACAATTATGTTTTTGGCCTTATGCTGAAGAGGGTAGAATTAATAGTAAAAAGCCACCTTCAGTTTCATCAAAATAGCTCTTCCTCTCTACGGTTGCTCCACATTATGTAGGAGAGAAAGAGAGAGAGAGAGAGAGAGAGAGAGAGAGAGAGAGAGAGAGAGAGAGAGTGTGTCTGTGTCGATACGTATGTACTTCCCCCATGTAGAAGGATAGTTGTTAAATGTTTCCTTTCATTATCCCCTACCTTTAGAAATGGATCTTACATGAAATTCCCGTATATTCCTAAGAGAGCTGTGCCAGTTTAATATTATGTAAGGCACCAGATGATAGGGAGGTATAGAAAGTTCCTATGATCCTCCTGGAGCTATAACATTATAATATGTAAAGTATGGTACTAGACAATAATAAGTAAAGAACATGCCTATGCTCAAAAGTAAGCTACATCTTTATAATATTTAAAGTACGGCACTAGACAATAATAAAGTATAGAAAGAGAAAGTGACCATGCTCGACAGGGAGCTAAATCAGTATTATATTTAAGGTACAGCACTTGATAATAGGTCATCTTCGTGCCAGGGCATGCGGGAGTACAAGGAAATGAGCGGGCTGACAAGCTCGCAGGTGAGGCTACTGTTGAGGGCGGACGCGCCATGGACCAGGCTGACATTCTGAATGCTCTACGAGAAGTGAGACTTTTGCAAGAACCAAGTGATGACTGTGAATCTACAACAATGGCCAGACTGCGAGAGCAGCAAATTAAAAGAGGGGTGGCCAAACAAGAACACTACGCAGGAAGCCAAAGAAGATTGATAAACCAACACAGAACTGGCGTCATTAGCCGCTACACGCTGCGGGATTTGCTGAGGAGGGGATCCGAGCACTTATGGACTGAATGGTCCGATGTGCAACGAGGATGATCTGTCGACTAACTAACTAACTAACTTGATAATAGTGACGTAACGAAAATGCCTATAATCATCAGGGAGCTTACTTCATGCATATCAATTTAGGTATTCCCTATGATGTATATAATCTACATAAAGCGAATGTAATTAGGACTTTAGCAAAGGCCTAGTAGTCTTGCATAGACGCTGTTGTTTTATGCCATAGACCGTTATAGCTTTCTACATAATCAGTCCTGAAATCAAGGCTAACTCGCAAAACAACAGTTCACATAAATTCCTTCACTATTCATGAACGGGATTGGCCTGTTCACCGCTAGTCCTGTGCACGACTCGGCAGCTATTGTTAGATATTCGGTGTAACTTAATTATGCTTTTAAAGCAACATAAATACCAAATACCGTATCTAACGAATTCAACACATTGGTCCTTGGAATCTAGGAACTGTCGATTAAGGAGATGTTGCCGTCACACTCATGCGCAAATAGTCTTCGCCTAATTATAATATACGATCTCGGACCCGGGATTGTTCGTGATCCATGATTTTTCCGCTGACTTTCTAAATATAGATATTATACCAATGAAGGTTCTAGTGCTACTGAGTACTATTAACTAGTCTTCCCCTCGTCTATAAAAACACAGAGGTGTTGCCGGGGCCCATAAGGGAAGCAAAGAATAGCAACACTGCAACCTACCACGCAAGTCGTAAGAGGCGACTAAGGAGGCTTGATCGTTCCGTCCCCCTGCTACTGAGTGAGTGCGTGGCGCGACACTGTGAGCTGTGAGTTTCGTGTGAAATGATTTTGAATCTGCCCGAGGTGTTTTGGAATGTGACTGCATGTTCGGAGCGATGGCAGATGGCTATGTCCCAGAATTGACCGGTTTTTGCCTTATGCAGAAATGCGTGGCTGCTGGGCTTCTGGTTGACTGCCACTGCCATCGACGATGAACTGTATTTCGTGGACTGTGTGGGTAAACATCTAGGAAACATCCAGATGGGAAAATGACTGCCGATTCAATCAGAGATAAACTGGGTGTTTCGTGGGGGACTATTGTGTTGACATTCTGGCGGCAGCATTATGCACAGTGTATCTGTGCGGGCTGTTGTTTGTCGAGACTCCTGTCTATTCCACTTTTCACATTGGGCAGTAGGGAGCGTTTTGTGTGATATTCACTGGCACAGGAACGGAGCATAATGGGGACGACCCGTTGCTGTGAAGTTGGAACTGCGACTTACTAACTAACTAACAGAGGTGTTTATTTTACAGAAACTTGCCCAACGAGAATCTCTCGAAGGGTTTCCAATTCTAAAATTAACAACGTGTTTCCAGGTAACCGAATCATGAGGAGGGAACTGCAGGGATTTCGCGACTGAAGATAAACATTCAATGACAGCTAAAGAGAACTTTACATCTGAGTGCCTACCCAATTAGATTCATTATGCTCTACTGGCATCCACAGAAACTAACCCCCAATGGAATATCAATCGCCAAGCGCAATGCGTCTTTTTATGTAACGTGTCTGGGGATGCGCCATTAAGAGGATCGTCATAACAAAGGTTGACCGAGTGTTCTGTAATGCAGTTCAATTTGTTGGTTACAAAACCGTCGTATCTCCCACACCAGCAGTAACAGAACATGTATCCAATTGCATCCATTAATGAGACATTGTTTTAAAGCTATAAATTGATTGGAGAAATTTGTCTGAAGCAGCAAAGTTCCTTGGGCATGTTATGAGTAGAACTAAACTTGAAAAATTAGTGACAACTGACACAACTAGATAGAAAAGGAGAGAGAAGATGGATACCTGATTGGCTTAGCAACATGGGATAATGGGGACTATATAACGGAGCGAGTCTGAATGCAACGGTAGCTGAATGTAACTGTAGGAAATCAAGACAACTCCTTGATGATAAATAAGTGTCTGTTTAATTACGAAGGTTCTCTGGTACAAAAATTGTAGACTGCCAATATCAAAGCTTGTTGACAGTTTGCCCGCTAATCGTTACTAACTCCCTACGTCAGCACGTGAGCGTCACTCAAATCTCTAACTACCGTGCTCATTCGTGCTCATTCCCTTTCCCCTTGCGCAGCATCTTGCGTACCAAACTAACTAAAGCCCATATAACAGGTCATACTGTTATATTACCTTCCCACCCCAACAAGACTTTTCCCTGAAAAGTCTTAACTCTCAAACCCCAAGTCTATGACCCAAGTCACTTAATCCAAAAATCTCACACAATTTAAATTACCTCTTCTTCATTTCTGTAATATTTTTAAGCAATCCGCTTACATAACTAGCATCAACCCATCTAAACTCCACTCAACTCCCAACTAAAACATTCATATACCTCTAACTCTAACCTGGAACGAACCCTTATTCATTACACTTCTCTCTATCCCAACAATTTATCTTATAGCCAGCAGCTCTATACTTCTTCTTCATTATAATATCCACATACATTATCTGTAAAATCTTACCGTATAATATTCATTCACAAAGCAAGCCGCTTCATTGTATACAATATCGATCTAAATTATGATTGACAAAAATGGAAGATTCAGGTATCATACTCTCACAAAATTACTTCTTCCTCAAACCAGTAGCAATCCGCTTACAGGTATTTTACACTGAACAATTTAAAGCTGTCTCAATTAAAATCTAAATCATAACTCTTACTTAATACACTTTTCTCTATGTCCCTATCATACCATTCATCTGTCCTTACTCTATACTTCTTCTTCGTTCACCATCAATGCTACTTCTTCTTCTCAATTGCAGGGTTACAAGCTATTCGCTCATACATAACAATATCTGATCTTGACCATAAAAATTCAAAACGCATACATACTCTTCTGAAATACTTCATACTCCGTATTATCATCACCCACAAGTCTATGCCAACAATTCAGTACGTCAGCATTACTAATTCCCCATTCAACCAACTTGAAACCACTCGTACTAATCACACGATAGGAAGATAAAGAATCGGTGGCCACCGGAGAATCAAAGAACAAGAACTCTTCCTCACAAGACCATACTCACATTTACCCCCCCCCCCCCCCCATGTCACCCTGAGACTTTATGCAGTAAAGTCTAAAAAAAAATTTCATAACTCCCACAACCCAAATATACCATGACAACAGTTCTACTAGCTTCATATCCCTGAAATTCACCAAATTTATGTATATTACTGACTAACACAGTTTGCGCTGATATCCCCAGCATCAAACACCAAAAATATTATCCACGCCTAAATGTCTATTCATTACAGACATTACTCATCTCAAAAGGTCCATTATGGGCCCTACCACTCAAAACTTCCTCTAATATAACCAAATCTCTGATCCTTTCATACATCACTCCAGCAACTTTATATCAGCTTCTCTATTAATTTCGCTGAAAGCCTCAGCAACCCACTACTACTATTACTGTCCATTTGTTATGGGTAATACCTCCTAAAACCTCCATTTGTCACTTCATGCCGTTATCAACAGCAATAAAAATACCGCCACTGAACTCATGTCTGTGACCTTCTAACCTATCTACCCCATCTTATCTCTGTCTATCTATTATAGACATTCCCATACTTTTACTTTATGGCTTTAAAGTCAGGTCCATATGCTGTAACCCAAAAATTAATATTGCTGTGCACTTACTGTAAACTTAACTTCTACTCTTTGTCATTCATCTCGTCCCATGCTGCAATCACAGCACGAACAACAACATTCGTAGTTCATATATTATTAATCCTGCCCCTATGGCTCTCAGTCCATGTTTATTCCAATCGTTGCTGATAACCACAGTCATTACCCTTCATAATTCACCATACATCAACTAATCCGCCAACTATTGTATTGATATCCACAATATATGATTGCTCTTCGGACTAAAACATGGCATTCAATTCATGTTTTTCTCCTTACCATATTTTCTGAACGTAACTATGTATCCAGAACTCCCAAGGACCCATTACTAAGTCTCTCTCTTTAATATGGACCTGTTTAATTTTCTAACTCCCCACAACTGAACGTCAAAGGAAAACTAATTTAAACATAGTCAGGGCAACTCAAGAAGTAACATCATTATAACTTTTGCAAATGAAAATTAATAAACAAAGTAATATGCTAATATTTAACCAAAGCAAGCTAAATAAACCCACAATTCATGAATAACTGGAGTCAAGACAAATCAAAACAGAACAATATCACCCCTCCCTGGTTTTCAAACATATTTCGTTTATCCCCAACATTTTTCAAAATAAATATACATAGTGAAATAATAATCAAATTCACATAGAAATCAACTACTTATTGTAACTAAACAACGTTGGTCTCTTATACGGACCAATGTAATACATATCTATTCACTACAAGGAACACAAGTCATGCCTATTCCGTTATTCTTACAACAGTATAAAAACAACAACTCAATGCTAGGCCAATTATTAACCTGCCTTAATCCCAATATATATATAGGAAACGCCATGGTACATGTAATCATCGTTCAGATGTATCAGATTGAATATGAAGTTATAGTTAGTTAGTTAGTTAGTTAGTCGACAGATCATCCTCGTTGCACATCGGACCATTCAGTCCATAAGTGCTCGGATCCCCTCCTCAGCAAATCCCGCAGCGTGTAGCGGCTAACGACGCCAGTTCTGTGTTGGTTTATCAATCTTCTTTGGCTTCCTGCGTAGTGTTCTTGTTTGGCCACCCCTCTTTTAATTTGCTGCTCTCGCAGTCTGGCCATTGTTGTAGATTCACAGTCATCACTTGGTTCTTGCAAAAGTCTCACTTCTCGTAGAGCATTCAGAATGTCAGCCTGGTCCATGGCGCGTCCGCCCTCAACAGTAGCCTCACCTGCGAGCTTGTCAGCCCGCTCATTTCCTTGTACTCCCGCATGCCCTGGCACGAAGATGAAACTAATCTTTGCCAGCCGAGACCGCTTCAGAGGCAGCAACCATTCTCTTCGGATCGACCCCTCCTCTATCCTCTTGATCATGTTCATTGAGTCGCTAAGGAAACAAGCCCTAGTGAATGTCTGTGTCTCGAGCCATGTTATTGCTTTACTTACTGCCATGACTTCCATGGTCAGGCTACTTGTGGTTTCAGTGAAAGCACCAGAGTCCTCCTTCACAATTCTCCCTCTGGCAAATATGAAGTTATGGGTAACACAAACAAGAGACTGCAAACATTATAAATTATCACCACTTATCGTCATCACCATGGATACCACCATCATTAGCAACATGCTCATCATCATCAGAAGCATCAATATTATCATCATAACCGTCATGATAATCAGGTAAATCAGTCCACAGACGTGTCGAAGTCGTCTTATCATGTCCTTCCACTGTCTCTCATTCTCTCAGCAATTACATTGCATCAAAGTATACCCAGCTTACTTGCCAGCCAGGTTGGCATGGGTTTAATTCTCATCTGGGCAAATGTATTTTTAGAATTGACATGGGCTTCCAGATAGACCCAGCCTAGAATGGGTACAAGAAAATGTGAGATAGACCCAGCCTAGAATGGGTACAAGAAAATGTGAGATAGACCCAGCCTAGAATGGGTACAAGAAAATGTGAGATAGACCCAGCCTAGAATGGGTACAAGAAAATGTGAGATAGACCCAGCCTAGAATGGGTACAAGAACATGTGAGATAGACCCAGCCTAGAATGGGTACAAGGAAAATGTGAGATAGACCCAGCCTAGAATGGGTACAAGGAACATGTGAGATAGACCCAGCCTAGAATGGGAACAAGAAAATGTGAGATAGACCCAGCCTAGAATGGGTACAAGAAAATGTGAGATAGACCCAGCCTAGAATGGGTACAGGAAAATATGAGATAGACCCAGCCTAGAATGGGTACAAGAAAATGTGAGATAGACCCAGCCTAGAATGGGTACAAGAAAATGTGAGATAGACCCATGTGAGGAGGGTGTGATAATAAATACATCGTCCAGTGTGTGCCGATTTGTTTATATAACGTGGGGCCAGCACCACGGCCACTGAGCATTATCATATTAATAATAGTAGATTTCTTATTCGTCGATATATGCCGCTAAGCTTTACAGTATTATACTAGTATGTTATATGCCAATGAGTTTATTAGTTGACATCGCATCATCGATGACATCATATCATAGCTGACATAACTTATCAGCTGATTGAGCTGGACCATAATTCATAGCATAACAGCGACGCAGTTTTGATGCATAATAATTTCTTCACAAAACTTTAAACACTTTGAGATCGTCTTAAAACAATGTCCCTAAGATACCTGCAACCGACATCTGCAGTCAAACAATGTCAATACGATACTTGCAACCAACATCTGCAGTCACCTCTATCGACGTAGAATACTTGGACACGACATCTGTATTCACACTCTAAGTGGAGGCAAGATGAGATTCTGCCATAGCCATTATTCGGCTTCAACCGGTCCGACCCCAAACTCGGTCTAAACTTGAATGAATCTTTAGCTGTCCCCTGCTCAGCCACTCTATTGTTATCTTCATGCCAAGCGTGAATCTATGAACTGGGTCGATCTATAAGGTTAATTGTGTGAAGTTCTGTACGCCACCCACTCAGTACTCCGAGACCTCATGTAGGGTCATGACAACAACATTCAGTATACGCCTTTAGTCATAGAAACAAAGTTCATTTACATTATTGTGTCGATATAGACAATGATAACACTCTATGCATACATCTGTCCATCTCTGTGTTTGATGTTGAAATATGTACAGAAAGACACACATTAGCATACGATCATGCAATAATATTGATATTAATGTCTTACAACATATAGCCATGACAGAAACTAATACGCAGTTAAGTCGTGCGAGAAAGCAACGTGGTGTGCTGCAAGTTGCTGATGAGCAAAGACAATCCCTCTTTCATTTAGAAAGCCAAAAATGACATGTTTGTTTACTTTCTTTTATGTGAGGAATTAAGTGTCTTAGATGTTTTTGAAGATATCCAGGGGAGAATAAACACACTGAAAGCCCCGGGTGTTCTGTCGGTAACTTTCAGTTACCTAACATACTGTAGTACGTGATAACATGTCTATCCAATTTATGTCATATGCTCAGACCAGACGTTAACAAAGTGAAACACCATGAGTAGTGTGAAACTCGTTGAAAACAGCTGATCACTCACGGTGAGATGACTGAGATATAAATAGTTAAGGAACAGTGGTGGGGTATTGCCATTGGACAGACATAATATCAGTGTAGTTGTAGGATCGATCCCCGGTAGACGATTTGTTCATATCTATGCCACTCTGACATTGCAAAATGGATTCCGGAAATGTTTTATATATTCATGGGAACGAACAGGAGGGAAAATGGCCTTCTCATATTATTACTTTGAATTTACTCACTCAAAAACTAAACTTTTACAAATTAAAAGCTAAAAGAACTCCTGTTGGCAAACTGATTCTTGTCTGTAAATATCTGTTACTCATAGATAATAGTAATGTTCAGCGCATTCCCCCCCCCCCCCCCCCCCCGATAGATAAATAAGAGATAATTCGAGCACATGCTAACACAGACATTACGGGTCGTGACTGACATGCTATATTGGAATGGACAATGAGGCATACATGTAACTTAATGAGGAATTGTAATGTCGCAACTACAATTGACATTATTGGTGACGTTGGGTTCAATAGGGGTCATGTCGGAGCACTTCTAGTGGCCCTGGAAAAGCTCGTAAAACTTCCCACGCCCGTATGACATAATCTAACACTCGAATACTTACAGTGGCTTATTAATAATAGGGGATTATCGTCACTTAGAACGAATATATAGTAATGGAAATGATGCTAGAAAAAACAGAACAAGACAGACAAAGTTGAATATACCGTATAACATATGTGGTACGTTATTTGCGACGTTTGTATCTGAATAATTCATGTTCTATAAATCTTGTCAAAGACGTCGCTGACATAAGTTTATAATTGAATGTTTAGTTTCTTTTATGGCCATAAATAAAATAGCCTGAAATAGGTAGACTGATATATGTTACCAATCTGGACAGTATCAAAGTCAAAGTAATCAACTGAGTCCTTAGAAGACCTCAACTATAATATTGTGAAAGTCAGTAAGTCCCAATTTGTATTCACAAAAACATAAGCCAATGTGTGTAATGAAACATTATGTTTTATCCCATTATTCTATATACGATTGTTTCACGTCGGTCTACTTTATTGTCATATTATGTGGTCGCTGCAGTCCGTTTTCCAATTGTTTGCTTTGCATGCAGTGACCCTCTCTTGTTTTTGCATGTTTTTGAAGAAGTCCTGATGTAATCTGTTCCATTGCCCCCCCCCCCCCAACCACCTTTATGATGTTTTTTTTTTAAAAACTACCCTAACACTTCAGTATATCTTATGTGTTCCCTATTGCTTTATCGCTTCCATTTTCACACCTTTGCCTCAGTTTTACTCATTTCAATTTGTTTCATTTACATGGAAGCATGTTGGTTCACCCGTTCATTATGCTCTTTCCCAATTCTTTCAATCGGCATATGCCACTCATTTCAGTACTAGCGAGATTGACGTTTCACCCCCATTCCCGTGTGCCTTTCATACTTCATGTAAACTATCCTAAAGTCAGATAGATCTCACTCGGTATGCACGCACGATGAGCGTTACAAAACTTGTCATAACATGATGCCGAACCAATACCACCTAAGTGTTGTTTGTATATCGTCCATTTAGGTGTATAAGTATACATTTATTGTTTATATATCGTCTATTTAGGTGTATAAATATACATTTATTGTTTATATATCGTCTATTTAGGTGTATAAGTATACATTTATTGTTTATATATCGTCTATTTAGGTGTATAAGTATACATTTATTGTTTATATATCGTCTATTTAGGTGTATAAGTATACATTTATTGTTTATATATCGTCTATTTAGGTGTATAAATATACATTTATTGTTTATATATCGTCTATTTAGGTGTATAGGTATACATTTATTGTTTGTATATCGTCTATTTAGGTGTATAAGAATACATGTATTATTTGTATATCGTCTATTTAGGTGTATAAGTATACATTTATTGTTTGTATATCGTCTATTTAGGTGTATAAGTATACATTTATTGTTTGTATATCGTCTATTTAGGTGTATAAGAATACATTTATTATATGTATATTATCTATTTAGGTGTATAAGAATACATTTATTATATGTATAGTTGTCTATTTAGGTGTATAAGAATACATTTATTATTTGTATATTGTCTATTTAGGTGTATAGGTATACATTTATTGTTTGTATATCGTCTATTTAGGTGTATAAATATACATTTATTGTTTATATATCGTCTATTTAGGTGTATAAATATACATTTATTGTTTATATATCGTCTATTTAGGTGTATAAGTATACATTTATTGTTTATATATCGTCTATTTAGGTGTATAGGTATACATTTATTGTTTGTATATCGTCTATTTAGGTGTATAAGTATACATTTATTGTTTGTATATCGTCTATTTAGGTGTATAAGAATACATTTATTATATGTATATTATCTATTTAGGTGTATAAGAATACATTTTATTATATGTATATTGTCTATTTAGGTGTATAAGAATACATTTATTATTTGTATATCGTCTATTTAGGTGTATAGGTATACATTTATTGTTTGTATATCGTCTATTTAGGTGTATAAATATACATTTATTGTTTATATATCGTCTATTTAGGTGTATAAATATACATTTATTGTTTATATATCGTCTATTTAGGTGTATAAGTATACATTTATTGTTTATATATCGTCTATTTAGGTGTATAGGTATACATTTATTGTTTGTATATCGTCTATTTAGGTGTATAAGTATACATTTATTGTTTGTATATCGTCTATTTAGGTGTATAAGAATACATTTATTATATGTATATTATCTATTTAGGTGTATAAGAATACATTTATTATATGTATATTGTCTATTTAGGTGTATAAGAATACATTTATTATTTGTATATTGTCTATTTAGGTGTATAGGTATACATTTATTGTTTGTATATCGTCTATTTAGGTGTATAAATATACATTTATTGTTTATATATCGTCTATTTAGGTGTATAAATATACATTTATTGTTTATATATCGTCTATTTAGGTGTATAAGTATACATTTATTGTTTATATATCGTCTATTTAGGTGTATAGGTATACATTTATTGTTTGTATATCGTCTATTTAGGTGTATAAGTATACATTTATTGTTTGTATATCGTCTATTTAGGTGTATAAGAATACATTTATTATATGTATATTGTCTATTTAGGTGTATAAGAATGCATTTATTATATGTATATTGTCTATTTAGGTGTATAAGAATACATTTATTATATGTATATTGTCTATTTAGGTGTATAAGAATACATTTATTATTTGTATATTGTCTATTTAGGTGTATAGGTATACATTTATTGTTTGTATATCGTCTATTTAGGTGTATAAGTATACATTTATTGTTTGTATATCGTCTATTTAGGTGTATAATAATACATTTATTATATGTATATTTGAATAACGAAGACACAAACAATAGATTGCACGATTTATTGCCTGGCATATTTCGCTGCATCTCGTCAGGTACATACTGCATAAATCACACAACTTACGTGAAATAATTAGATAAATCCTTCAAACTGAAATATACATATGTTCGCACAGTAATGTCGATTGTCTACCACGGTAATTTTAAACTGAATAACATGTCTTTCTGCTTACACAAGGACGGCTTACGAAGGTTGATTAGTATAGCTTCAGCAAACTTTAACAATCGACTACTTTGTGTGTTGAACAACACACGGAAGGCACTGTCTCTTTCAACCACGTGACCACTCTCGAGCACATGTCTCCCGACCGATGAAGTCAGACTTTTCCTGTGTGTCGGCCTGCCCAGGCTACCATCTTCTGTGTGTAGTATCTTGTCCAACCAATTCAGAATATGTTCCGAAACCCTGCAATGTAACTGTCGCTCAGTTCTGCCTACGCAGATGGCGTAGAATCTGCATGTAAATTAGTAAATACAATTAGATTTGGCGTACAAAGCTACAGGTTCTTTTACTGCTGGGACTGGGATCGGTGTGTTTCTGTACCTGATGACTAGAGCTGCAGCACAGAATGTTCGCTCGACTGCTGTGGTGAGCCGGTCCCGCAGACGTTGCATTACGTCATCTCCTCGGAAGGTTAGCTGGATGAATACTTTGAGTTTAGGGACTGTAGTTACTTCTGATTTCTGTTTGAGCTGTTGGCAGTAGCGACTTATAAATCCTGTGGAGTACCCATTCAGGTTTAAGGCATTCTTCAGAGTTTTAAATTCCTCTGTCAGTGTGTCCTGGGTGCATATCTTCCTAGCACGGTCAAACAGGGTCCGTACTGAGCCCCGTTTGTACTGGACAGGTGCGAAGCTCTGAAAATTTAAGTATTGGCCAGTCCATGTTTCTTTGCGGTACACAGATCTTTGAATTGTGCCATCTGCTCTACGTCTCATTAGGATATCTAGAAACGGAAGTGTGATTCCTGAGATATCACGAAATTAAGAATCAGCATCACTGCAGTCGCGACAATTCAAGAGATGATCTGTCGAATTCTTGATTAATCAACGAAGAGTTCACATTTTCATGGTAGTCTGGCTGGGCGTCCCTCTGCGTCTTCCTCTACACAATCAATGTCGTCCAGACCCCAGACCGTCTCCACTCCCACACAAACGCTAAATCAGCACAGTAGTTATGTAAGTTGTTTTCTTGTCGCAAATGAGGCTCCGAGACTTATTTTATTCCTTTCTTTGCACTTACAATACAGTACTCTCATGACATAATTTTCGGGAACCTCAATTTTCATATTTCCCGCTTTAGAGGACTTAACTACTTATGGTCTCTAATTAAACACAATTAAAAGATGATCGATATTGTTTCTAGTGAGTAGGACTTAAATACAATCATTATACCATTGGCGATGTGCAAAGGATTACAGTTCACGTATACCTCCTCTGTTTCCTCTTCTTCATCCTCTCTGTCTAACCGCCTCTCTCTCTCCCACATCCAGCTTTCTTCGATCAATTACTTAATTCACATTATCTTCCTCTCTGCCAAACGGCCTGTTTACACTCACACACACACACACACACACACACACACACATATATATATATATATATATATATATATATATATATATATACCATGCGAGATAGCGTGGGCAGTCATGGCTCGCCATGTCACTCGATCACCAGAGTCTGGATCAGCTCAGTGTTCCTGTCTCGCCCATGCCATGTGGCCAAGCCATACATGTATTTTCCTCTCGGTCTTCCTCTTGGTCTGTTCCCTTCGATCTTGCCAGTTGTTACTATGTTCTCCAATCCATTTCTTCTTATAACATGTCCAAAAAATTGTGACTGTCTACGTCTAATAACTCTAATCAGTGTACGATTTTCATTCGCCTCCTGTAGCACTTGGTCATTGGTTTTTCTCTCTGTCCATGGTATTCTTTGCATTTTCCTCAGAAACCACATTTCTGCAGCCATCAGATGTTATTCAGCTTGACTGCTCATTCTCCAAGTTTCACATCCATACAAAAGAACAGGCTCTATGTATCCCCTCAACACTCTTTTTCTCATTTCAATTAACATCTTCTTATTGGTCAGAATGTTTTTCATCTTGCTAAAGGCTACTTTCGCCATGGCCATTCTTATTCTAATCTCTCAAGGCATCTCCCATCAGATGTTATGACTGTCCCAAGATAATTGCATCGATTTACTTGATGAAGAATACTCCCATTTATTTGTATATTAAATTGTTGTACTTGGTTCTTCCTGGTGACGGCCATAACCTGAGTCTTTTTACAATTTTATTCTATCCCCAGTTGCTCACTTTGTACTACAACCGCTTCTACTAATTGTTGCAAATCCTGTGCAATGTCTGCAATCAATACTGTATCACCTGCATATCTAAAGTTATTGATGTTTCGTCCTCCAATGCTGATTGCATTTATATCTTCTACATTTCTGAAAATATTTTCACTGTATGGGGAAAAAGATCTGGTGATATTACACATCCCTGCCTAACACCTCTCTTAATAGGTTGATATTGCCCCACTACATTATCAATCCTTATGGCAGCTTGCTATTTCCAATATATGTTTGTTATAAGTCTATTGTCTTTCCCATCAATTTGTAGATCTGCAAGCATATCCACCATGTTTACATGTCTAACTCTATCAAAAGCATTTGTGTAATCAATAAAGCAAAGATGTATATCCTTGTTTACTTCTATAGCAAGTTCAATAACTGTTAGCAGCATATACACAGCATTTAATGTACCTTTTCCTTCTACAAACCTACATTGTTCTTCTCCTATTTTAGGTTGTATTTTCTTCCTCACGCTTTGCATGATAATTCGTAGCAAAATCTGGGTGATGTGACTAATTATATCAATTGTTCTATGTTGATCACATTCCAAGGCTCCTGTTTTCTTTGGGATTGCAATAAATATAGAGTTACATAATTCAGGAGGTATATCTCCAGTATCATATAATGTGGTCAGCAGTCTGGTGTCTTGCTCTAGTCCAAATTTATCTAAAGCTTTAATCATTTCTGTTGTGATGTTATCTGCACCGGTGGCCTTGCCAGCTTTCATATGCTTAAGAACATTTCGAACCTCCATCTTAACAATTGGTGGTCCTTCATTATTAAAACGAATATCATACTGTTCCTCTCTGTTATCATCAATCATCATAAAGGTTTTTCATATAAGCTGTCCATTCATGTAGAGTCTGATCTGTTTCTAATATGATTTTGCCATCTTTAGTTTTTAGACAGCATGTCGATATACTTGTTCTTTTATTAGTAAGTTCCTGAATTTGTTAGTGCACTAAATTGGTATTTTGGCTGTTGTGTTGTTTCTCAATTTCTAAGCACTTTTCCTCCAACCATGCTTCTTTTGCCTCCCTACGTATTATTCTGACTTCTCTGTGAATTTCTTCATATTTGGCAGAATTATGTTTGTTGAGTCTTCTTGTTTCCACTAGGTGTAAAATTTCTTAAGTCATCCATTTCTTACGACCCACCTTCTTTAATTTTGGAATAGTTGTTTCTGAAGCCAAACTGATTGAATTCTTCAACAATTGCCATTGATCATCCACATCCTGGAATAGAATCTCTAGATCAGACAATATATCAAATCTGTTCTGTACTTCTATGTTGAATTTGTTTTGTATTTCCTTGTCATTACGCTATGTATACAAATCATATTTAGTGTTTCCTGTTATATACTTGACTTTCTTCAACTTTATCCTCAATGTTCCTGTAAGTAATCTGTGGTTACTATAACAATCAGCACTGGGAACTGTTTTTGCCATTGTTAGCGCGTTTATAAATCTTCTGCTAATCAGAATGTAGTCAATCTGGTTTCTAATTTGTTTCTTCCACAAAGTGTCCCTGTGCTTCATATGTATCTTTTCCTCCATTGTGCATGATCTCCAATGAAACATTCATACCGGTTAACAACATGTGTGTCAATATAGTCGGTGGTTCCACTTGTAACAGTTTCGATATCATCTTGTTGTTCTACTAGATACGACATCCAGTCGTTGTACTTTCGTAGCAGTCTCATATCTATCAAGTAAGCCTAGAACTGTTGATTTATCTCACCTGTTGTGGTCTTATTTTAATTCAGTGACGAGGGGTATTTGGGCCTTTGAATCTTAACGGTTCTTTGACAGGGCTTGTTGCATTTTTGGCCCAAATAACGTAGGTTATTATTAAGCGTGTCGAGTGGTATATACGGATATTGATATTCTATCAGCTAGGATCGATCAGGAGCAATTTATTGGCCATTACAAACGCAAGGCATCTTTCAGCACATTTAGTACTGGCCTCAATAATGCGCCTATGATGCTATTTTGTTGCAAGTTCTGTTTCCGTTTCTTGACCGACAGTTTGTTTTGTGTTAGCACTCTCAGAATGTTCGTGTGCCGCCGCAAACTTTTCCTAAGACCCGGTGTAAGTGGAATATTACTCATTAACACGTTGCAACATCATTCGTAGATTGATTGGACGAGGTTTGCGGAACGGCCTACACCGTGGCAGGCTTCGTCCCACCCATGAAGTGTCGTTTAACCCCTTTGAAATGCTACTTGCGGTCGTAGCCAACTTAGTGCTGGTCGAGAAATATATGGGTTCGTATTCGGTCTTATCCAGTGTTTGCTGTCGCAGACCGATTAACACATGCCAACGTTCAGCAGTAATCACGTCTTTAAGACTCTCTTGGACATAGGCAGTCATACCTCAGTAATGTGTTTGGAAAAATTGGTAATCTGCGATCCGTCTTAGTAGTTTTTAAACATTAATATTTATTGCAAATTCAAACGGATGGTTCTTTGTTCTTTATTCTTTATAAATAGGTTATGTACTATATACATCACACTGATGTAGCGATGATGACTGCCTTTAGTAAATAGTTTGGTAACCTTGCCATATGTCTCGTGCATAAGATTATTATGACCACTAGGCGTCGACAATTCTCTGACCATTTTCCCTTATCTGGCAGACCTTCGTTAAATTTGATACAAATTTATAGTTGTGTACATGGGTTGCCATTCCCGTTAGCATTATATAACATTATATTGGGTCATGAAGATCATTCTGGGAGCTGGCATGTGAACTGGAGTAAAAAGATGGTTCTAGCGCTGTCGTTTGGACCCGCAATCAGCGCTGTAAAGGGGTGTTTCCACCTAGTATCAATGAGAAGTAATATCCAAATACCTAGACATGACGCTTGTTTTATCCACATCAAGCTTCGATTTTAAAATATTACTTTTACGCACTTTACATAACTTAGCTTAGCAATACGAGGAAGACATCACAATACCACTTATAAGAACTAAACATGTGGATCATGTTATTGTTATTTGTTTTAATTTTTAATTTTTAATGTTGTTACTGTTAATTTTTCTTTTAATTTGTTAATTTTTAATTTTTAAATCCAAAAAGAAAAAAAATGTTAGTTTGTTCATTTGTAATGTTTAATTTAAAAACAGTTTTGCAATTTGTACTTTAGTAAATTTGTTTGACGTTTGTAATCTTTTATTTTTTATTTTTTTACTGTTTAAATTGTTTAATGTTTGATTAGTTTATACATGTGTAATGTTTTACATTTTAAATTTTCCTTTTTTCATGTTATAGTATTATATACTACTGAACATCTTTAACCTTTATCCCTAAACCTGCGGATGGTGATAGTGTGTAAGACACGTTCAATACAGATAATAATAATCGTTACCTTTTAAATGAAAGTACTGGAAGTAATTATGTCCCTTAGCGCAGAAAATATGGATCCTGATGCTACTGGGGGGGGGGGGGGAGTCACGAGAATACGTCATGTAAGCTCGAAGAAAAAAAAATAAGATCGGAAACAATACCCACAAATAATATACATAACTATTGAGGGTCCTTCGATTTTGCGGAATTTTCCACTATATCCCACAGAGCCTTCACCACGTCAGAATGGAACACTCGCACAATTTGTGCAGTAAATACATGATATGCTATCAATCTACGCTCATTCGAGCGATGTAAGCCACTCAACGTGGAACATATATTATTTTCCATCTCACGTAGCCTATTTGCGAGTCTGTCATAAATGCAATAGGTCGTTATTTACTATTCCAGATCCATCGGAAAGCCACCGTTACATCCTCCACCTGCATTCTAATGCTCAAAATCGTGATAGCATACACCATACTCTCTTTTATAAACATATTCCTTTAAAATTTGCAATAAAGCTCCACCAATAAGCTATCAGTGTATATTGTTACATCACTTGTGCGTTTCTCGGACGACTCTGCCTCATCCGCTGTCCGTTCCAGAATATCTGTCCAATATGGCTATCACTTTATGTAAGCCTTGCTGGGCAACTCAATGGATCGTCCATTTTCCGACACCGTGGAAACAATTTTTACTGGCAAATTTGAAGTGTTCCATTCAACCACTGTATCTCCTCCAAATGTGCTCCAAATATTGCTTTGTGATGCACTGTGGATAACATGTTTTTATGATATAATGTGCTTCATTTTTCAAATTTGTTCTGCATACAAAGTATTGTGAGACTTTACACACACCCTGTATTACCTGCGTGTCATTTTACGTCTGCTGGATTGATTCCCGCAACATTTAACATTTATCATCGCTAGTCTGTATCTTGAAGCATGGTTACGTAGGTATAAACACACCGGGGGTATCCGTTTGCTTTCCGCGGGTTTGTGTCTGGTTGACTTCATTAGCCTTTGTCTAAACAGACATACCCTGCAAGGCAACCTGCAGGTATGGATTATGTGTGGGATTCTGACCTTAAGATGACTGCTTCACAGAGTGTTGAGGTATTTAATAGAGATAGCTGCCCCACCAACGTGTCCCTTGTGCATCCTAAAGTAACTTACGTGACCTCATTTTGCATTGTTTTAGATTCTCCAGCTGCCTGTGCGATATAGTCAGCAAGCCCAGATTGCCACAAATCACTGGCATAAATTGTTGCTGTATAAAACCTCAGTTCCATGTCATCTCGTGCCATGACCTTCAGTGCACTGAGTCCCATATAGAAAAAAGAGGGAAACTATCATAATGCAAAGAATACCATGAACACATAGAAACAAATCAATGACCAAGTGCTACAAGAAGCAAATGAAAACCGTAAACTTGCTAGAGAAATTAGGCATAGACTGTCATAATTAAAGAACAAATATGTATCAATAACTACTAAGAAAGCACTTTACACCACAATCTTCCTACCAACTCTATGTTACCATTGCCAAATCTGGACAATGACATAAAAAGAGGGTTAAATATCACAACATAAATGAGATTTTTTAGAAGAATACTCAATTTATCAAGAAGATATCAGATCAGAAATGAAGAAGTCAGGACTAAAGTAGGGGTTATAGCTGCGCTAGATTTTATTAGAAGGCCGAAAGTCAAATGGTTTGGCCATGCAAGTAGGTTACCAACTAACAGTATACCACAACAAGCAATGATGTACAGACCAGAGGGAAGCAGAGGAAGAGGCCGACCACGTAAGCAATGGACGCAGGAAATAGCAGAGTCCATGGGAATATTGATATATGAAGCCAATAAGCGGGCACTCCCCCGCTGTTTTACTTCACCTTGACACCGCAAGGTACAAGAGGAAAATGATGAGATGAGATGAGACAGTCATAAATTTTTGGCCACGTTATGAGAAGAAATAAATTGGAGAACTTGCAGACAACTAACAAGATCTAGGGGAAGAGAACAAGAGTAATGCGGAGAAGTAAATATCTGGATGGCTTGGCCACGTGGTATGGTCCAGACAAGAACACTGAGCTGATCCACGACTCTGGTGATCGCATGATCTGGAGAAACGTGACCGCTCACGCTTATCGGCATGGCGCATGATGAATCAACGTAAAATGAATGTATTTAAACTGGTGAAATGGCACAACTATCCCGGAACAGCCATAACATGTAATGAAGATACCGTGTAACGATTAGAGGGATGATGACCAAAACAAGGCAGTTTGTTGTCGAAATGGGAAACATATGCATAAAAATGCTCTTAGTTGTAGTTATATACCAGAGTTGAAGTGTCATTTACAATCCATACTATTGTATGCAAGTGAAACATGGACAATAAGCCAACGAGGTGGCACACATCTATTTGTAGTGGAACTGAGGTTTCTGAGGAAAATGCAAAGAATACCGTTGCTGAGAGAAAAACGGACGAAGTCCATCAAGTAAGAAATGAAACCGTAATCTGATTACATAATTTAATCGCAGACACTCCCTGAGGTTTGGTTATGTTTTGAAGAGAAATAAACATGGAAACTGAATATTACCATAATGGAAAAATAGCCAGGGAAGGAAAAGAAATATATGCACGGATGGCTTTGCATCATGACATAACTGAGATAGGAAAACAGAACTGATTCACAAACCTGGTGATCGCGTGAGATAGAGAAACATGACAGGCCACGTTTATCGGCACAGCACTGCACATGCTGATGATGATGATGATGATGATGATGATGATGATGATGAAGATGATGAGTCATTTTTTAATGAAATGTCTTTCCTTATAAGGCGTATTATCATCTCATCTCATCTCATCATGTTGCTCTTGTAACTTGCGGTGTCGAGGTGAAGTATAAACTTCGTGAGAGTGCCCGATTATGAGCTTCATATATCGATATTCCCATGGAATCTGCTATTCCCTCCGTCCAACGTTTACGTGGTAGGCCTCTTATATATATATATATATATATATATATATATATATATATATATATATATATATATATATATATATATATATATATATATATTGGTATAATGTCTGAGAAGTTAGGGTACAACCGATATTTGTGTTTGCTTCCTCGTTAGTTGTTACAAGAATTAGAAGAATGGGTTTGATAAGCCAAAATGATAATTCAGGCAATTAATCATAACCGTTTTACACGGTTGTCTTGATTGCAATATAAGGGGGTACGGAACTAGATACCTCATACATCCACAGCTCGACAGTCTTACTTGAAGTAACTGCCAGCTAGCCAGTTGTGAAGGTGCGTATAACTCTCTCTCTCTCTCTCTCTCTCTCTCTCTCTCTCTCTCTCTCTCTCTCTCTCTCTCTCTCTCTCTCTCTCTCGCTCTCTCTCTCTCTCATTTCATGTCAGCCTCTTTCCCGCTCACTCTCTCACTATCTCTGTAATTATCTTTGATAAACGTACTACATTCATTAATTCATTAGCATTCTCCCCCATAACAACCGTCCGGATTACTTCTCAGTATCGATGTCCTGCGTCCGATACTGTCATCTGAAAATCAACTGTCACATACTGCAGCCAAATTCTCTTTGACCTTCCTCTTCTTCTCATACTTGGCATATACCCCTATCTAATTGTTCTCTCCAAACGTTCATGATAGGTCAAGCGATTAAAATATTTCTATTTTCTTTGTTTTATCGTCGTTAATAGCCAACCTTCTTCAATATTCAGTTTTTGTCGTATGGATGCATTTGTTATTTTCAGTATCCAAGATATTCTTAGAACTCGCATATAACATGTATATTACAAGGCATGTATGCGCTGTTCAACTTGTTTAGTAGGTTTCCGGGTCTTGAAGGCGTATGTTGCAACGGGAAAGATACATGCTCTTAAAAATATAATTGTTGTAGTTCTATTTGTCCCACTCCAAAATATATTCAGTCACATTAGTCTCTAAAGAGCAATATATAGTCGTCTTTAAAGTTTCTTCTTTGTATTCATTTAATTACTACGATATTCTAAATATCTCGCCACATCCATTTATTCATCATTAACATATATGTTTTTCTCCATATTAGTCTATCTGTGAGCATTATTTTAGTTTTTGATATGTTAAGATTCATGTTGTGATTCTCACTATACTTTTGGGTTGGGGTAATTAGTTGTTGTTTTTTTTTTTTTTTTAAACATAGTGTGATGTGGATAGTAATACTGTATCATCAGTATATCGAATCTCTGGTATTTCATGACCACCGATATGTAAGGCATCGTATTGCTCCTTTACTATATCATCTCTGGCATGTCTCATATTTTCGGCGTACGGGTTAAACAAATAAAGGGACAACGCATAGCCTCGTCAAACCAATCTGATGGATCACCATCTATTCTAACTGCTTCTTGGTCAAGATTTAGCATTGTTTAGTTGTATCCATCTTACTAGTTGGAGCAATGAAAGCCGCGTGCAAATTAACATCGATAAGCCACATTGATGCTAATAACGACCAGACAAATACTACAGACACTAGCCATAACTGGGGCACCCCTTGAACTCTACATGGACACGTTACCCATAGTTAATGTAAGTTAACATAAATCATTAGATCTTTTAATTGACAGGCATTAAAATTTCAGCTCTCATAATCACGTCTTTACCAAGAAAATAGCGCAA
This sequence comes from Cepaea nemoralis, assembly GCA_014155875.1. Taxonomy (NCBI): domain Eukaryota; kingdom Metazoa; phylum Mollusca; class Gastropoda; order Stylommatophora; family Helicidae; genus Cepaea; species Cepaea nemoralis. Next base: position 46,591 of record JACEFZ010015362.1, on the reverse strand, counting down.
AATATTTACAACATGCTACAATTCAGCACTTCCTGCACGAAAGCGCACACAACATATTTTATTAACCCTCTATCAAATCACATCTTGATTATTGTTATACAGTCTGGGGTGGTTTCTCGAAATCTAATATGAAACGACTGTTCTCTGCACAACCGCGCTATCCGTCTAGTTTCTGGCATAAAGCACGTTGAAAGTAATAATGTATGCAATCATCTAATGCTATACCTCTGAAAAGGGTTTCCTTTTCAACAGTCATATTAGTGAATAAAGTTAGTTTTGAAACTACTCTAGAATATCTTCTAGTTTGATTCAATTTGAAACAATGTATAGTAAGATGGATGGATGGATGGATGGATGGATGGATGGATGGATGGATGGATGGATGGATAGACAGACAGACAGACAGACAGACAGATAGATAGATAGATAGATAGATAGATAGATAGATAGATAGATAGATAGATAGATAGATAGATAGATAGATAGATAGATAGATAGATAGATAGATAGATAGATAGATAGATAGATAGATAGATAGATAGATAGATAGATAGATAGATAGATAGATAGATAGATAGATAGATAGATAGATAGATAGATAGATAGATAGATAGATAGATAGATAGATAGATAGATAGATAGATAGATAGATAGATAGATAGATAGATAGATAGATAGATAGATAGATAGATAGATAGATAGATAGATAGATAGATAGATAGATAGATAGATAGATAGATAGATAGATAGATAGATAGATAGATAGATAGATAGATAGATAGATAGATAGATAGATAGATAGATAGATAGATAGATAGATAGATAGATAGATAGATAGATAGATAGATAGATAGATAGATAGATAGATAGATAGATAGATAGATAGATAGATAGATAGATAGATAGATAGATAGATAGATAGATAGATAGATAGATAGATAGATAGATAGATAGATAGATAGATAGATAGATAGATAGATAGATAGATAGATCCCCGTCAGATCCTGGGCGAAGCCGGGCCGGGTCAACTAGTTCCATACAAAGAGAAAAGTCTTAATTCCAAGGTTGTAACATTTCATTCTACAGCAGAGGAAAGATGTCGTAGATAAGTAACATTTACGATTTATAAAATGAGTTAAAAAACCCCAAGTTAAAATGTCGCCGCGCAATTCTAGACTAAGGGAAGGCATTCAGCCAGACAACGTGTGAATTTACCACCGGCGGTTGGAGAACTGACACATTTTTGCCAAACGCAGATTAAAAGTTCAAATACCGGCAAATATGGAACGCGAGGTTGTATTAGCAGATCGGAATGTATGTATTGCGTAACGTCGATCGCATCTGCCGCAGCTGCCGAAGCATGTTTCAGACGCATGGTAGGCCGGTTAAATGAAGATTAACAGTGAAAACTGCAGTCCATAGTAAAAGTAGGGGAGGAGATCAAGAATACTGGACCCAAGGCGTCTGTATAATCATTCGAAGTGAACAGGGGAGGAGAAAGACGAAAACGGCCTATTAAGAGAGATGTGAGAAGAAATGACAAATAACATCAAAACAATAAATGGTACTTTATGATACTTTTATGATACTCTGGTGATTTACCTCCTGAATTATGAAATTCTATACTTATTGCAATCCCGAAGATATCAAGAGCCTTGTAGAGGTTAACGTCTTTCTCCATAATCCCTTTTACTCTCGTGAGTAACGTAACCTGCGCGAAAATCGGTAGCGGTTCTCCCCGCGTTGGTAACTTACAGAGTATGTGAGAGCCAATCGCTCAAAAAGCAATGGCAAACTATTGAGCGTAATCTTGCCTAGTACATCAACAGCAGCTGAAAAATGCTGATGTTTACTGCAACGTCCTGTATGGAAATGAATTGAATCATCATTGGAGGAAGAAACTTCAATAACATTAGATATGCAGATGATACAGTATTGATTAGAGACAATAAACATGGTCTGCAACATTTGGTATGTGCGGTTGTTGCACACAGTTAACATCTAGGGTTAGAATTAAATTGTTAGAAGACACAAATTATGGTCGTCACTAGGAAGATCGAAATACCACAATGTAATATACAAGTAAATGGGAATATTCTTAAGTAAGTGAACCGGTACAAGTATCTCGGAACAATCATGACATTTTGTCTTTAGGTTGCATTTCCTCGCACCAGGATAAGTCTTGTACCCTCCCAATTGCGCTCTTCCGCCCGAAGCCGTTGGCACACTGTGGGGTGTCGGGTTTGATAAGAGCCTCCCAACGTTCGGCGCTAACTGGAAGCAGGTAGTACTGTCTACTGTTATACGGTAGCTCAGTCATATCTGACTAAGACCTGACACACACACACACACACACACACACATATATATATATATATATATATATATATATATATATGTGTGTGTGTGTGTGTGTATATAGTTAGTCCGTTAGTTAGTCACTCGAGGTTCCAACTTCATGGTAACGGGTCGTCCCCATTATGCTCCGTTCCTATGCCAGTGAATATCACACAAAATGCTCCCCACTGTCTAATGTGAAAAGTGGAACAGACAAGAGTCTCGGCAATCCAACAGCCTGCACAGGTATACTGTACATAATGCCGCAGCCAGAATGCCATACAAAAACTCTCCACGGAAGCCATAGTTCATCGTCGATGGAATCGGCAGTCACCAGAAAGACCTCAATGATGCGAGTTTTCTCATATGGCTAGTCTCTATCCGCAGGGCGACCCGCCGAAAGTGTCGCATGAACCACGAACTCCGGAGCTCCAGCGCCGACTCCCAGGAGTCTCCTGAAAAATGCACACATGAACCGAAAAGGCAAATCAGTCAAACTAGCAACAACCGATAGCCATTGTTCCGAACATGCAGGTCACTGTACAAACAAAAGCGAACATGTAAAATCATTCCACGTGGATATCACAGCTCACAGAGTCGAGCCAAACACTCACTGAGTAGCAGATCGACGGAACCATATACTACCAGTCCAACATGTGGAAAATGTGAAATGCAAACCGCAGCCACAAGGATGAATACTCCAGAGGCCGTAGCAGTTCTATGTCTAACCGCCATTCTGGGGACCGGAAGTATATACATATACATTCCGCGTTTCCATCCTGTTTCAGGATATTGCTGTCAACACCAGCATCTTTCAGCTGTATGTTGATTCTAGGCTAGGGTACGCTCATCAGCACGCCACAACTTCTGAGCGACCGGCTCCATACTCTCATAAGTTACTGGCACGACTCGAACCGCTTCCAATTTTCGTGCGCACACGTCAACCACAAGATTATTCGGGGTTACAGAAAAAGCAGCTAACCTCTCGACCAGAGAGACGGGCACACACACACACACACACACACACACACACACACACACACACACACATATATATATATATATATATATATGTGTGTGTGTGTGTGTGTGTGTGTGTGTGTGCGTGTGTGTGTGTGTGTGTGATCAGTGTAATTTACTTTAGCCAATGGATAAACATCACAGCACACGAGTGTAACCCAACGCAAGCCCGAGGCTTAATAATATATCTCAGTGAACGAACTCCGCATCAGAGAGGAACCTGAACTACTTGGGTAGATGTTTAACTGAAACATTTTCCAGGGTTGCTCCATTAGGCTACTATGTTTGTTTCGATTTCCAATTGTCCAAAGAATTTTTAATATTACCAGGGAAAATTATATTATTAGAAGACCACGTGAGATAATTTCGGCCATCACCGAGGCTTAAACCCAGGACCTCCATCACTCAAGGCGGACAACATACCTCGAGACGACACATCCCCATAATATATATATATATATATATATATATATATATATATATATATATATATATATATATATATATATATATATATATATCTTTCGCTACCACGAGCCCATCTTGTGCCACAATGGATCCGCTGTGATGGCAATTGGTACTTTTATTGCCACAAAATGGTCAGTGGTTTATTTGATTCATTTCTGCTCCATTTCGGAATTTTAAGTTACAGTAAACTGAAAAGTCGCACAGCAGAAATATAGCTACGTCATGATTGAGTCGTCAAACATTAGTTAACATTGGAATTTTGTGTATTTTCAGTTTTAAAGTTGTTTATTTTGGTTTTTCACAATGGAAACGCCCACCAGTTTGCGTCCACGTAGTATGACTTGAGATCAAGCTAGATTATTGTTTATAACTGTTTTAAACAATAGTGATTCCGATATCAGCGAATATTTAGAAAGAAGTTTTAGTTTTGTCTAAAGTTTTGGCACGTGGTGATAAAGAAAAACCAGTGAATGTTCGTCAACAGCTGAGTGTCTGACAACGAAGCACGAATGGCTGAAGTTTACGTCTGTCATTATTGCTATGGGACTTGATCCAAGACCATGTATCAAAGACTACTGGTGTACAAGTGCACATTTATATACTCCTTGGTATGCCACTGCCACTACGTTTCCCAGTAATCGATTAGAATATATTTATCACACCATGTTTCACGTATGTGAACCCGAGAGGAAAAAAAAAATCGATCCTCTTGTTGACATGATTCTGAAGAAATTCCAGGAAGCATTTTACCCATTTGAAAATGTGTCCATTGATGAAATGATTATTTGGTGGAAGGGCTAAAAAAAAGCTAAAAAAAACATGCATTGTTGTCTCTACCAAGTCTGTAGTTAGAACTCTTGAGAGCGGATTGCGAAAACCGCAAAGCAAGCCGAAGATGGTCTCCATGAATATAACATGGCGATGAATGGCTGCGACAGAATGGACCAAATGGTTGGATATTATAATATCCATGATAGGAAAACCATTAAGTGGTGGAAGAAGATCTACTACTGGATCTTTGAAATTGCACAGATCAATGCTCACATCCTACATTCCATATGGCAAACAGAGAAAGGAGGAAACAAATTGTCATTGAAGGATTTCAAGTAAAGGAAAGTGCTCATCGCGAAGCAGCTCAGAGTATTCCTGAAAGTTTGACACTCTGCCTGCCGAAGAATTTCAGTCTGTTGCAGGAAATTATGTCGAAAGAGTTACATGAGCCAAGCATTTAATATAATTTGTCGGTGTCAATAGAGACTGTGTTTTTTGCAGCACTCGAACTAAACGACACATATCATCTTTTGTTTGCTACGGCTGCACTATAGACCACACTTGTGCGCCAAAGTTTGCTTTGCAGCCTATCACAAATAGACTGCCACATATAGTAAATAAACACAGACATGACAATTAAATGTAAATCTGCCAGGTGTTTTCCTAATTTTTGTCTGAAAAAAGAAAAATACATGATTCAGAATCTGCGGCAAAACTTCTTTTCGGATGATTGATTGGGAGCAATTGTATTTATAATTTAGAAAAGTGTTGTTTGGTCAGTAAAGTCAACAGGATTAGCAGTGGTCAGGATATTGGATAACAACGCATCCTTGGTAAGTGAAATGTTTACATTATTTTTGCCTCCTTTTGTCCAATTATTTTACAAATTATATTATTATTTCTATTATATTTGCAACCTAAAGCAAAAATTCTCCTACCAACATACTCCTTGTGCAATCGCCTTTATTTTGATATATAATACAATATTTCTGCTACAATTTTAACCATTTTCATTACATTATTATGACATACACCAACTTCCAGATTTCGGCCATTAGTTTTTTTCATTTTTGTGAAAAAGACATATTTCAGAATATGCACCAAAACTTACTTTTGGGTGATTTAAATGAGCAATACTGTTTATATTCTTGAAGACAAGTGGTGTTTGTTTGATTATTCAGTAAATTAAACATGATTAGCAGTATAGGAGTGTAGAAAACACATTATAAGTGCAATGTTTACATTATTTTTGCCTTCTTTTGTTAAATTATTTTACAAATTATATTATTATTTCTATTATATTTACAACCTAAAGCATAAATTCTCCTACCAACATACTCCTTGTGCAATCGCCTTTATTTTGATATATAATACAACATTTCTGCTACAGTTTTAACCATTTTCATAACATTATTGTGACAGACCCCACCTTCAAGATTTCAGCCATTATTTTTTGTCATTTTTTGTGAAAAATACATGGTTCAGAATATGCACCAAAACTTCTTTTTGGGTTATTTTAATGAGCAATACTGTTTATATTCTTGAAGACAAGTGGTGTTTGTTTGATTATTCAGTAAATTAAACATGATTAGCAGTATAGGAGTGTAGAAAACACCTTATAAGTGCAGTTGTTAAAATAATTTTTACCTCTTTAATTTCAGTTGTTATTATTAAACCTCTCATTATTGTCATAATATTTGTAACCTATCAATTAATTATTAACACTGTCATGTTCCTTGTGCAATCCTCTTTAATTTGATATGTAATACAATAGATATGCTACCATTTTAACAATTTTAAAAGCGTTATTGTAACACACCCCTAGTTCCAATTTTCTGCCATAAATTTCTGTTTGGTCACAGCCCAATTTTTGTTTGGTAGTGAAAAATATATATATTATCGTTACTTTACTTATTCAGTCTCGGTAGAGATTTGTCAGCAGCAGACAAACAATATCTCCTGCGGGCCTATTCTCGCCGTTCGCGAGATCCGCACAATGGAAGGATGAGAGATTTGCTCGCAACAGACGAGCAATATCTCCAGAGTTACCTCCGGCGGGTCTATTCCAGCTTGTCGCGGGGTATGCTATCGTCAGGCGGAGAGTCTGACGATAGTGCACGCTTTACACAGGTACGGACACTTGTGATTGACAGATGTACGCATCCTTATGGTCCGGGTGCGAACGATGCCTTCACCTGTGGGACTTGGTTGAACGCCTTTAAGCCGGGCCCCTTGGGTTCCAGGGTCTGGCCATCACTCGCCACCTGCTCGTGGTGGCGAGGTCTCGGAGGTTTGACGCTGTGCCGCTAGCGTCTGCAGCCTACCTTGTGCCAGTCGTATTGGTTACCCATTCCTCTCGAAAACACAAGATTAGGCCGAGAGAGTGAACATGTTGCTTGGGCACCACATGTTTCTCTGAAGCTCTGTTCAGAAATTGTGATGGAATCTTGGCCACATTCCAACTCACATACTTTGGTCTGTCAAGACTGCAAGGTGCCACTCGCATATATATATATATATATATATATATATATATATATATATATATATATATATATATATATATATATATATATATATATATATGTGTGTGTGTGTGTGTGTGTGTGTGTGTGAAGTATGTGGTTTTTAAGGTGTTTATTTGAAGGTCTGTTACACTTAACCTCAATCCGTTGCCCTAAACATTTGTATGTTGTTTGTGTTTAAGCCACACAGAATACAACCAATAATGACCGCCATCGTTTTTTTTAAAATTGATCTTATACTAGACCAGAAATATTTAAGGAAAACCAGAAGTAGTTATCTCCCCTTAGTCCGCAAAACATGTATTTTATGACACCTGGACGAAATCACGTTCCGTGAGGCCACATAGTCTATATGGGGTGGGCTGTTGATGTGGCACAGACCCTCATTTGAGTGTCGAAAACTCGCTGGTATACTACTTACTTGTACTATACACCGCTTATTCGAAAAGCCTATACTGCATATCTAAATTTATATTTCTCACTTCTGGGGTACCAAGAGCAGCTACATGTATCTTTTCAGCGAGCCATTTCATGGCTGTTTTTTGTTGTTGTTGTTATTTTTGTTGGATATCCAGAGATGTTTACTTCTATCAGCATACACGAGACATGTGTCACGAGTTTTCTTTCATGGAACTGGAGTGTAAGAGGTTTGCCTCTACAACCCATAAACACCATTGTATAATTACTTTTACTGCTGACGTATGTGCGCTATGTGTGTGTGTGGTTGCGTGTGTGTGTGCGTGTGTGTGTGGGTGTGTGTGTGTGGGTGTGTGTGTGTGTGTGTGTGTTCAGGAACGTATACACAATAACATAACATGCTATTCAATGTTATTTTTTTATAAAATAAAATAAAAGCCTCCCATGAACCTTAAAAGGTAAACAACTGTCAAGGTGATGCCCAAGTTTTTCAAGTTACTCTCTCTCTCTGCTAAGAGGACATCCATTCAATATAATATATGGGACATCTGCCTTCAAAATCCTGTAATACAGGGAGCACCACACAATCGATGATTTTTCTGGGTTTATAACGGTCCCAGAATCTCTGCACCACTCTGTCATCCTGTTTACTGCCACCTGCAAATCTGCAGCCAAACTTCCCCTATCTCTGCCCTGTCTGTACACCATCACACCATCTGCAAATGTCAAGATTCTACACACACTAGGTATCTCAATAGCTGCGACTTTGCGGGTGTAGACATTAAAGAGCACAGAGGGCATGGTAGATCTCTGTGGCAACAGAGGTGTAATCGTACAGGAATCAGAAGTCCACGAACCCATCCGCAGTGCAACCTTACTATCATTAAGGACTGTCGCAGCCCATTTGACAAGGCAAGGATAGACCTCCATGTCCAACAATGTGTACATCAACCGATCACACCTAACACTGTTATAAGCATATTCCAGGTCAAGAGCTACCGCCACTGTCCACACATTGTTTATCCTGGAAACCCTCACATACATCAAATGCAAAAGTAGCCTCATTGGCCCAGGTGTCCTTCCCAGGTCGATAACGCCCGAGCCCTTTCATGAGCAGATTACGACTTTCCAAATGTCGCTGGAGACTGCGGGCTACTATCTGTTCGATGGCTATGCCAAAGGTGTTTTGCAGGTTGGGATTCGGTATCCATTAAGTCTGGAATGATCCTTACCAGGCTGTGGAAGTGGGACCAGGTTGCTGTGCAGCCAATACTGGTTTATTTCCGCCGTATTGATGCATAGGTTGAAACAAAGAGCCATCTCCTCCAAGTCCCCATCCTTCATGTTACTCATATGGGTGAACCTCACCCCGTCCGGGCCGGGCGCCGCGTATTTAGCCCGATTCAGTACCCGTCTAATATCCTCCACCTTAACCTCACAATCATCCTTCCTAGCGACCGGTGACAACTTGGGTGAAGAGTCTTCTTGTTGGTTTATTACCGTCTCTGTGATCGAAGGCGCCCTAAGAGCGAAGAGTGGTCACAATCATAACTGAATGCTCTGCAGGCTCTTATAGCCCTGACTGAACTGGGTTCGGTATCAGTACAGAGCAGGGTAGGTGGTCGCTTACATGATCCCAAAGGATGCCGCGTCTTTGGACACAAGGGCCAGGTTGATGGCCGCGTCAGGATTCCCCTGTCTCATTTCCAGCCTAGTTAGTGAGCCATCATTTAGACAGATCATATCCGACTCAAGCATGGCCTCAGCAAGAGCATTACCCTGCCTGTTTTGACTCGACCTGTCCCACTCTTTGGTGCATGCATTGAAGTCACCAAACATACCTGGTACCCGATGAACCTGTCAATCAGTCCCAACTCTCTCAGCTTACGCAAGATTCGCCACTTGCATATATATATATATATATATATATATATATATATATATATATATATATATATATATATATATATATATATATTAGATACCAGCTGTATCTTCCGATTTTAATCTGCACCCCTGCACTTCTTTACTTTCCTGACCCCACCTACACTTATCCAAAATCGAATGATGTAAGCCATACTTGACCACCATAGCCTGCCCATGCCTTCACTGCCCGGTTGGGTTTAAGTAACGTATAAAGCCAGAACACGTATAAGAGCTTGTCTGCAGTTATTGTAACATCAGGACATCAAAATCGTAGACCAGTTTCTTCAAAATTGGTCCTCGCTGCCAACAATAATACAGCCTAGCCAAGCATTAGACATAAAGCGATCAATTGTGGCCACGAAGTCGTGAAGTGTACTCCAAAGATTATATGAGGTAGTATGCAAGACAAAGGAAATCAGTCACGGTGTCTGAGTCATTTAAGATAAATCTTACGTTAGGATGACTCAGTCATTCCCTTTTGAATTCTTTACTCCCAAAAATTCAGATTCCTCAACACATGGTTTATGAGTTGTTCTTCTGACATTCAGTGTCACGCGGTATGGCGTGGTATTGGATGAGAGTTAAGTATATGTATATTGTATTATATAGCCGCCTGATAAAATTGCTGAAGATTGAGAATCATGTTCAACATATATATTCTACCATTCTACTGAGGCAGCGTCGGGCTTTGGTTTCCGATTTTTCTCCATGAGCGAAATCATTGCATATGTGTCACAGCCTCACATTGTACGGTAACCAACATAAGTTAATAGACACTGGCGAAGGGCTACAACTCCCGCCCAAGGGAAAGAAGTAAGACACTCGAAGGCTTGAGTAATCCAGAGCCTTCTCGAAGGACTGGTCAGTGAGTCCACTGTCCCGTGGACACTGATGTGGCCCGCCTATTGCGGGGTCCACGAGGAACTCGGACAGAGTTACCACCCGTGTCGGATTGCGACACGTGTGAACCGGCAGAGACAGACGGGACATCGGAGAGGCAACAGGGCCTGCCTTAGAGGGACTTAATAGTTCAGACCCATGTGTATTTAGGGTCATAGACATATGCTAGATAGTTTGCTTAGAATGTTTGTTATAATCATGTGTGATGTTAAACCTCTGTGATAAGCAACTCGTCAGTGCGGGCTTGTTAAAACCCACTGCGCCAACGCACTGTATAGCTAAGTTCAATAAATGTTGCTATATTATATTTAACGGAGTTATTGTTGCCTGTTTGAGCCCGAGTTCAGATCCCCTAGAGATCCAACACTGTGACAGGCTTTTTGGGGGCTAAGCTCCGGTTTTGGCACAAGCTTTACGTTCAGACGGCTATTGATTGCCAAGTAAAAAATTAAGTAAATGATATCAAATTTATTTCTGAACAAGTTTAATAACTTTGCAGCTATCTAGAAATGAACTAGTATTAGTCCCTCTTAAGAGAAATGCCAAATGATGTTAATACTATAAAATTTGACATGACTGTGACATTTACGTGACTGTTACTAATTTTTTTTTGATTCTACGAGCAGATTGTTCCGCGAATTGTGGTGTATGTAACCTATCTTCCAACAGTGGCGAGAGAACGAGACTACATTCGCAAGTTCAGGGAATATAAGATGAGTTTCATATCATGCCCATTGCAACCCTAAGCGGTACTTACCATCCTCCATCCATGTAACATTGTTGTTTTGCATTGATTTGTATGTATATTCATAACCTTGTAACCAACAAAACTTTGCATTTGTATTTGCTCATGTAAACATTAAGGGAGATAACTAAATTTCCTACTCCCCAACTTTTTTGTCTAAGGGATTTAATTCAGGAAAATTACCAACAAGTAAAAGACAAGATGTCTACATTAGAAAAATGTATTGAGTTAGGTATGAAATTAGGTTATAAAGAAGAGAAACTGTCGGAATGGGCACAGAAGACGCACTCAGAGAACATTGCCCGAGAAGAAAGAGCGATAGAACGGGAAGAGAAGAAAATGCAAATGGAGGCAGAAGAGAAAAAGATGCAATCAGAACAAGAAGAAAGAAGATGCAATGAGGCAGAAGAGAAAAAGATGCAAATTGAGGCAGAAGAGAAAAAGATGCAGATGCAACTGCAGGCTCAAGAGAAACAAATGGAGCTTGAGGCGGCGGCCAAACTAGCCCAATTGAATGCCGATACACAAATAAGACTAAAGCAAATGGAGATTGATTCCAACCTAGAAATGTCAGTAAATAAAATGAGAAGCAAAGAGGAAGAACAAAAATACAACAAGTATAAAGGCCTCGTTAAAGCATTTTGCTCAGGAGATTCTATCAGTGCATACCTGGAAAATTTTGAGTGTCTAATGTCCTACCATAAGGTCGTAAAATCAGATTGGTCATTTATTTTAATGAGAAACTTAGCTCTGGAACCCTTAAAAGTAATAGAGACAGTTCCACAGGAGATGAGAAAAGATTATGATTATTTAAAGCAACGAATACTCCAACATTTCTCATTAGATACAGCAGGTTATCAACAACAGTTCGCGAAATTATCCCCACAACCTAACCAAACCTTCATTGACTACGTGTCTACAGTTCAGGATGTGTGCACAAAGTGGATTAACTCAGCTAAAACTAACAACAACCATGACAAACTAAAAGAACTCATTATAATTGACAAAATAGTTAGTACAATCCCAACACCTTTTGCTAAGTTTTTGAAACAAATGGACTGTAAAAGTATCCAAGAAGTAGAAACCAAGGGGAACGCATTTTTCACAGCGAACCGAGATATTTTCCAATTAAACCTAAGTCAAAACGAAACAGCAGCAGTTGTAAACACTAGATACTCAAAACCAACTGAAAACAAGTTCAAACCACGCTCGAATGTTAGGAAGCCAGTTAAGTGCCAGTATTGTCATCTGACACACGAAGAGTACGTGATGTGTGACAAATCACCTAATTATCCACATCATCTCCAAATGATAGTGGAGAAGCAAAAAAACAAGAGAAATGCGTATCAGAGAGCGGTCAAATGCTACTTTTGCTCCAGCTTTGGGCACTATTCACGCTTTTGTGAAGGGCGAAAGATAATGAAGCAGGCCAATGCTGCACTAGTTGACACTTCCTCAGATGAAGATATTGAACAACTGAATGAGTGTGACAATCAGAATGAAAGTTTGAGTGAGCTAGGAAATGCAGTGCAAATCATTGACACCATTACAGACAACAAATGTAACACCTGTAGGAAATTCCAACTTGACACAACATTGCTATGCGGCCACACCATCCCTATTTCTAATGAAATGGCCAACGCTGCCTTATCATCTACAGGCAAGCTAAATTTCTCAACAGGGTTTGTAAATAACAAAAAGTGCACATTAATCCGCGATTCCGGCGCAACGCTATGTGGAATTAAGAAAACATTAGTCAACGACAAAGACTACACACACAAACACGTAACTTGTCGCACATTCGCAGGCACCATCGAAAAATACCCCCTTGCTCTTGTCGAAATTCACACACCGTTCATATCAGGACTAGTATTGTGCGCAGTACTAGAAAATCCTGTCGCTGAAATTATACTTGGGAATCTGCCCAACATACGATCTTGCTCTGAAAAGGAAATCAGAGATTGGGAGCAGAAAAACGGTATCCAGAACCCAAACAGCGATTCTAAAGAGAAACACCACTCGTGCTTGTCTCAAACTGCCAGAAGCACAAGGGAGACAACCAATGAAGTAATTCAAAAAGAATTCACCGAGGTGCATAATGCAGGGGCGGTTGAATCTGTCAGTGATACGACCAACTTAAAACCTCGAACTGAGGATGCCAGCGATCCACAAATTACCAAGCCTGTAGATGTGCAACAACACACACAACACACGAATGCAATAACACGACAGACAACTCACAAAACCCACACCGACCAACTGCAGGAGTCACTAGAAATTGTATCACCAAACACTACCATCACTAATTTTGGAGAAGAACAGAAAGCAGATCCTACACTTTCACAATATTTTAGGTTAGTAGGACTTAAACCAAAATTGACTAAAAATGCGTCGTGGACATTTAGATTAAAGAACAATGTTCTGACTAGATTATACACCAGAGATCAGACCACGATACAGCAAGTAGTTCTACCTCAATCACATCGTGAGAAAGTACTAAAGATAGCCCATGATTCACCTTTCGGAGGTCATATGGGTTACGAAAAGACTAGAGCCAGGGTCCTGACCCAATTTTATTGGCCTAAATTTTGCCAAGACATAAAAACCTATTGTAGATCATGTGATATATGTCAGAAACTGGTTAAAAAGGGGAAAAAACCCTACGGCAGAAATTCAATCAACCACAACTGCCTCGAGGCCATTTCAAATCGTGGCAGTTGATCTAGTAGGTCCGTTAAACTACATCTCAAGCAAAGGGAATAGATATATTTTTACTCTTATTGATCTATGTACGAGATGGCCAGAAATGATTCCATTAAAATCTATCTCCTCTAAGGATGTGACGGACGTATTGTTAAATATATTCTCCCGTTTTGGCTTCCCGGAGAAAATAATTTCAGATAGGGGAACCCAGTTCATATCGAATGCCACTCAATCGGTAACTAAGTTACTAGGCATAAAGCAATGTTTCACCAGTCCCTATCGACCGGCCGCGAATGGTATCTGCGAGAAACTAAATGGGGACCTGAAACATATGCTATCCAAAGTGACAGCTGAAAATCCAGCCGATTGGGATATACTTCTCCCAACGGTGCTGTTCGCATATAGAGAAGTCCCACAATCAAGCACAGGGTTCTCTCCTTTCGAATTGATATATGGAGCGAACCCAAGAGGACCTCTCACTATTTACAAAGATATCATATCACAACCTGTAAATATCCAACTACCAATTTCCACCTATGATTTAGTCACTGACACCAGAGACAAAATCATACGATCCTGTATACTGGCCAGAACATCATTACAGGAGAAAGGTTTTAGGTACAGGCAGTACGCCAACAAAGGTGCAAAAACAATTGTATTAAAACCAGATCAGGATATTTTACTATTGCTACCTGACAAGAGAGATTTACTATCAACCTCTTGGCAGGGACCATTTAAAATTGTGAGAAGAATTTCGGAAGTTGATTACGAAATTTCTTTGAATGGAAAATTGAAAATATTCCATGTAAATATGTTAAAACCATACTATGCTAGAAAGGACAGTGACACGAGTAAGCAGACACAGATAACATGATGACAGAAACGAAACGACAATTACCCAACTGAATGACACCTCGACAAACGAAGCATCGTTAACGACGCACTCTTACGACAACAAAGACGACGAAGACATATTTACATTACCGACAATATGGGATAACGACAACGACGACCAATTTGACGACATATTGACAACGATTAATCTCGACGACGACGACGACGACGACAATGACATTGAGGACAATTTACAAACAGTAGCATCTGTAATAAATCAGACAGACGTAGACAATACTGAAATTCCAGTACCAATTATGAATGACGACGGTAGTATAAAGGACATACAAATCTCTGACACTTTGACACAACAGCAGCGACAAGACATTTTGTCTCTCCTTAACGATTATAAATCTATCTTCTCTAACAAACCTGGACGGACTGACAAAATAACACATTCAATTGTGTTGACAGATCTGACACCGGTCAAATGTAGACCATATTCTATTCCTCTGCATTATAGAGCAAATTTAGACAAAGAAATTTTGGATTTAGAGAAAAATAGAATAATTCAGAAATCTATGTCCCAATATTCATTCACCGATTGTCCTGGTGAAAAAGAAGGACCAAACGATTCGTTTGTGCATAGACTATAGAAGGTTAAATACGATAACTACAACAGATGCGGAGCCAATGAACAGCTGTGAAGACCTCATTTTGAATATGTCTCAATCATCCTTATTTTCGAAGGTTGATTTAGCGAAAGGTTATTGGCAAGTACCACTACACCCTTCTTCTAGACATATAACAGCATTCGCTACACCTCTTGGTTTGTACGAATGGAGATATCTTCCATTTGGTCTCAAGAACGCTCCCGCCACATTTGTTCAGGTTAACTAGGTTGTTATTGCACGGCATCAAGGACGTGCAAGCGTATATTGATGATATATGCATTCATTCTTCTAATATGACTTCTCACTTACTTACACTCCAACAAGTCTTCAACCAAATCTTTCTTTTTGGACTTACTATCAAACCTTCCAAGGTTGAAATAGGCTATAAACAAATAGACTTCCTTGGTCATAGAATTTCTGAAAGCAAACTGTTGACAGATGATAAAATTGTTTCGAAAATTCTCAATCTAGAAGTTCCAACTACAAAGAAACAAGTTAGAAGTTTATTAGGTCTTATAAACTATTATGCTAAGTTTATACCAAACTGGACAGAACTTACATCAGTTTTTTCTAATATGTTGACAAAAGATCATCCAGAAAAATTTTGTAAAAGTACCCGCTTAGAGGATGCAATATGCAGATTGAAATGCATTTTTTCTAATCCACCAGTATTACGATTACCAAACATAGATTTACCCTTTATTTTGACCACAGATTCGAGTGCTATCGCAATTGGAGGATGTTTAATGCAAGAAGTGCAAGGAGTGAGACACCCAATTCTCTACGTAAGCCGTAAGCTGAAGAAGGCAGAGATCCATTATTCTACTGTGGAATTGGAGGCATTAAGTCTATTATTTTGTATGCTCAGATTATCTAAGTTCCTCTTAGGTTCCCATTTCGTTGTGCTCACCGATAACTCGCCATTGTTGGTGCTTAAGCAAGGTGTTCCGAAAAACCATCGTTTGCAAAGATGGTGTCTTCTTCTCCAAGATTTCGACTTCGAAATCCGCCATATCAGAGGCACCTGATAACATTATAGCTGATATTTTATCGCGGCAAACGAATGCGCCAGCAGAATAACATTAGGCACATTAACCATTCGCCATACCAGAAACTGTGATATTTTATTCTGTGGCATAGAACAGTGTAACTCTACACCTGCTAGAGAACTTTCATTTAAAAGTAATAACACCCCAGTGAATAGGTTACGTATAACACCCACGAACGTGAAACTTTGAGAACTATACTACCAATTACCAAAGCTCTAGGAACAATCCGAGCGAGAGACATTATCTGTGAAATGATTTCAACCAGTGAACTGACAGTGATCATGAAAGCATTAAGAACACTTATACTCGACATTGAGAACATTCCATACTTGCTGTTGCTAAGAGACTTTGCAAACAGCCGAAACAGAACTACGTCGATTACAACACTCAAGAGACAGCCATACTAACTGTTAACATTCATGGCACGACACGCTGACAACAGGAGGACAACGCGCACATCATCGTTGGATTTAGTTACTTAGTTAATTAATTAATTTAGTATTGAATATGTATTATATTGTATTGAATTATGTATATAAAATATGTCAACCTGTAATTTGTACATTTTCTACCATAATATTACAGGTATTTCCACTCATAGGCGAAATATTCTTCCTATGCAATTTTCTCTATGTAAATTATAAACCATTTTTGAGTCATCGTACAAAAAGTACGTATTATCTTAAAGGGAACATATCGCCTATTCTGTTTTTTCTAAGGGCAATAACACTTACCTCAACTTTACTTATATATTTTAACCAAATACTATTTTGAATGAAAGATGTGTGAATGACAGGGTGAATGAATTAAATGAGAGAGCGATATACTGAGCGGACAAATTGTACGCAAAACGTATTTATTTTAATTTGTCTGCGTCTTTCATGTAAATTGTATTACTTGTCTAAATTGTTGATACATGTTTAGTATTTAGGATACTACATCTAAGCACCACTGCTTGGAATGCCTGATCATGCATTACACACATTGGGGTAATTCATGATTAAGGATATCCCAACTCGTGACGCTTGGAGATAAGCCACACATTCAGCACACACTTTACACAAAACTCAAAACTGAACACTATCAATTAAAATACAGTCACTTTATTAGAAGCAACAACTTATTAGTCAACACACTAACAAGCCAACAGGGACACATGTAGTCAGATGGGATAAAATAACAGCGTAACTACATATTCAGCATTATACAACATACGAGAGTAAAAGTGTATTGAAATGCACACACAGAACAAGATTTGCAGGTGTACTTAATTAGCCAAGACTTTTGTCTTGTTAATCCTCTCTAATACAGAGGTTAATTATCTTGGTATCAGTGGGATACTTTGAGAAGGACGGGTTGTAGAAACAACTAGGAAACGTCACGTAACTTCGGTCAGATAAGCATTTTTAAGGACACAGGAGAGAGAGACCTCTTCAGCAAATCAGAGAAGTGGTGTATGGGAGAATACATGAGTGTTGATGCCAATATGTAGGTTACCAAGTTACTGTCCACCAAACTACAAACACCGACTTTATGTGATTCTGTGACAGAATTAGTACAGAACTAATTACCTTATAACAACCCATCAAATCAGGGGGGAGAGGGGGACTCCTGTCACAGCCTCACATTATACGGTAAACCAACATAAGTTAATAGACACTGGCGAAGGGCTACAACTCCCGCCCAAGGGAAAGAAGTAAGACACTCGAAGGCCAGAGTAATCCAGAGCCTTCTCGAAGGACTGGTCAGTGAGTCCACTGTCCCGTGGACACTGATGTGGCCCGCCTATTGCGGGGTCCACGAGGAACTCGGACAGAGTTACCACCCGTGTCGGATTGCGACACGTGTGAACCGGCAGAGACAGACGGGACATCGGAGAGGCAACAGGGCCTGCCTTAGAGGGACTTAATAGTTCAGACCCATGTGTATTTAGGGTCATAGACATATGCTAGATAGTTTGCCTAGAATGTTTGTTATAATCATGTGTGATGTTAAACCTCTGTGATATGCAACGCATCAGTGCGGGCTTGTTAAACCCACTGCGCCAACGCACTGTATACCTAAGTTCAATAAATGTTGCTATATTATATTTAACGGAGTTATTGTTGCCTGTTTGAGCCCGAGTTCAGATCCCCTAGAGATCCAACACTGTGACAGGCTTTTTGGGGGCCAAGCTCCGGTTTTGGCACAAGCTTTACGTTCAGACGGCTATTGATTGCCAAGTAAAAAAATTAAGTAAATGATATCAAATTTATTACTGAACATGTTTAAATAACTTTGCAGCTATCTAGAAATGAACTAGTATTAGTCCCTCTGCAGATAAACTCCCAATGATGTTAATACTATAAAATTTGACATGACTGTGACATTTGACTGTTACTAATTTTTTTTCGATTCTACAAGCAGATTGTTCCGCGAATTGTGGTGTATGTAACCTATCTTCCAACAGTGGCGAGAGAACGAGACTACATTCGCAAGTTCAGGGAATATAAGATAAGTTTCATATCATGCCCATTGCAACCCTAAGCGGTACTTACCATCCTCCATCCATGTAACATTATTGTTTTGCATTGATTTGTATGTATATTCATAACCTTGTAACCAACAAAACTTTGCATTTGTATTTGCTCATGTAAACATTAAGGGAGATAATTAACTTTTCTACTCCCCAACATTTGTCTAAGGGATTTAACTTCAGTAAAATTACCAACAAGTAAAAGACAAGATGTCTACGTTAGAAAAATGTATTGAGTTAGGTATGAAATTAGGTTATAAAGAAGAGAAACTGTCAGAATGGGCACAGAAGACACACTCAGAGAACATTGCCCGAGAAGAAAGAGCGATAGAACGGGAAGAGAAGAAAGATGCAAGTGCAGGCAGAAGAGAAAGAAGATGCAAGTGCAGGCAGAAGAAAAGAAGATGCAAATTGCAGGCAGAAGAAAAGAAAATGCAATTGCAGGCTCAAGAGAAACAAATGGAGCTTGAGGCGGCGGCCAAATTAGCCCAATTGAATGCCGATACACAAATAAGACTAAAGCAAATGGAGATTGATTCCAACGTAGAAATATCTGTAAATAAACTGAGAAGCAAGGAGGAGGAACAAAAATATAACAAGTATAAAGGCCTCGTTAAAGCATTTTGCTCAGGAGATTCTATCAGTGCATACCTGGAAAATTTTGAGTGTCTAATGTCCTACCATAAGGTCGAAAAATCAGATTGGTCATTTATTTTAATGAGAAACTTAGCTCTGGAACCCTTAAAAGTAATAGAGACAGTTCCACAGGAGATGAGAAAAGATTATGATTATTTAAAGCAACGCATTCTCCAACATTTCTCATTAGATACAGCAGGTTACCAACAACAGTTCGCAAAATTATCCCCACAACCTAACCAAACCTTCATTGACTACGTGTCTACAGTTCAGGATGTTTGCACAAAGTGGATTAACTCAGCTAAAACTAACAACAACCATGACAAACTAAAAGAACTCATTATTATTGACAAAATAGTTAGTACAATCCCAACACCTTTTGCTAAGTTTTTGAAACAAATGGACTGTAAGAGTATCCAAGAAGTAGAGACCAAGGGGAACGCATTTTTCACAGCGAACCGAGATATTTTCCAATTAAACCTAAGTCAAAACGAAACAGCAGCAGTTGTAAACACTAGATACTCGAAACCAACTGAAAACAAGTTTAAACCACGCTCGAATGTCAGGAAGCCAGTTAAGTGCCAATATTGTCATCTGACACACGAAGAGTACGCGATGTGCTGACTAAATCACCTAATTATCCACATCATCTCCAAATGATAGTGGAGAAGCAAAAGAACAAGAGAAATGCGTATCAGAGAGCGGTCAAATGCTATTTTTGCTCCAGCTTTGGGCACTATTCACGCTTTTGTGAAGGGCGAAAGATAATGAAGCAGGCCAATGCTGCACTAGTTGAAACTTCCTCAGATGAAGATATTGAACAATTGAATGAGTGTGACAATCAGAATGAAAGTTTGAGTGAGCTAGGAAATGCAGTGCAAATCATTGACACCATTACAGACAACAAATGTAACACCTGTAGGAAATTCCAACTTGACACAACATTGTTATGTGGCCACACGATCCCTATTTCTAATGAAATGGCCAACGCTGCCTTATCATCTACAGGCAAGCTAAATTTCTCAACAGGGTTTGTAAATAACAAAAAGTGCACATTAATCCGCGATTCCGGCGCAACGCTATGTGGAATTAAGAAAACATTAGTCAACGACAAAGACTACACACACAAAAACGTAACTTGTCGCACATTCGCAGGCACCATCGAAAAATACTTCCTTGCTCTTGTCGAAATTCGCACACCTTTCATATCAGGACTAGTATTGTGCGCAGTACTAGAAAATCCTGTCGCTGGAATTATACTTGGGAATCTGCCCAACATACGATCATGCTCTGAAAAGGAAATCAGAGATTGGGAGCAGAAAAACGGTATCCAGAACCCATACAGCGATTCTAAAGAGAAACACCATACGTGCTTGTCTCAAACTGCCAAAAGCACAAGGGAGACAACCAATGAAGTAATTCAAAAAGAATTCACCGAGGTGCATAATGCAGGGGCGGTTGAATCTGTCAGTGATACGACCAACTTAAAACCTCGAACTGAGGATGCCAGCGATCCACAAAGTTACCAAGCCTGTAGATGTGCAACAACACACACAACACACGAATGCAATAACACGACAGACAACTCACAAAACCCACACCGACCAACTGCAGGAGTCACTAGAAATTGTATCACCAAACACTACCATCACTAATTTTGGAGAAGAACAGAAAGCAGATCCTACACTTTCACAATATTTTAGGTTAGTAGGACTTAAACCAAAATTAACTAAAAATGCGTCGTGGACATTTAGATTAAAGAACAATGTTCTGACTAGATTATACACCAGAGATCAGACCACGATACAGCAAGTAGTTCTACCTCAATCACATCGTGAGAAAGTACTAAAGATAGCCCATGATTCACCTTTCGGAGGTCATATGGGTTACGAAAAGACTAGAGCCAGGGTCCTGACCCAATTTTATTGGCCGAAATTTTGCCAAGACATAAAAACCTATTGTAGATCATGTGATATATGTCAGAAACTGGTTAAAAAGGGAAAAAACCCTACGGCAGAAATTCAATCAACCACAACTGCCTCGAGGCCATTTCAAATCGTGGCAGTTGATCTAGTAGGTCCGTTAAACCACATCTCAAGCAAAGGGAATAGATATATTTTTACTCTTATTGATCTATGTACGAGATGGCCAGAAATGATTCCATTAAAATCTATCTCCTCTAAGGATGTGACGGACGTATTGTTAAATATATTCTCCCGTTTTGGCTTCCCGGAGAAAATAATTTCAGATAGGGGAACCCAGTTCATATCGAATGCCACTCAATCGGTAACTAAGTTACTAGGCATAAAGCAATGTTTCACCAGTCCCTATCGACCGGCCGCGAATGGTATCTGCGAGAAACTAAATGGGGACCTGAAACATATGCTATCCAAAGTGACAGCTGAAAATCCAGCCGATTGGGATATACTTCTCCCAACGGTGCTGTTCGCATATAGAGAAGTCCCACAATCAAGCACAGGGTTCTCTCCTTTCGAATTGATATATGGAGCGAACCCAAGAGGACCTCTCACTATTTACAAAGATATCATATCACAACCTGTAAATATCCAACTACCAATTTCCACCTATGATTTAGTCACTGACACCAGAGACAAAATCATACGATCCTTGTATACTGGCCAGAACATCATTACAGGAGAAAGGTTTTAGGTACAGGCAGTACGCCAACAAAGGTGCAAAAACAATTGTATTAAAACCAGATCAGGATATTTTACTATTGCTACCTGACAAGAGAGATTTACTATCAACCTCTTGGCAGGGACCATTTAAAATTGTGAGAAGAATTTCGGAAGTTGATTACGAAATTTCTTTGAATGGAAAGTTGAAAATATTCCATGTAAATATGTTAAAACCATACTATGCTAGAGAGGACAGTGACACGAGTAAGCAGACGCAGCTAACTGATGACAGAAACGAAACGACAATTACCCAACTGAATGACACCTCGACAAACGAAGCATCGTTAACGACGCACTCTTACGACAACAAAGACGACGAAGACATATTTACATTACCGACAATATGGGATAACGACAACGACGACCAATTTGACGACATATTGACAACGATTAATCTCGACGACGACGACAATGACATTGAGGACAATTTACAAACAGTAGCATCTGTAATAAATCAGACAGACGTAGACAATACTGAAATTCCAGTACCAATTATGAATGACGACGGTAGTATAAAGGACATACAAATCTCTGACACTTTGACACAACAGCAGCGACAAGACATTTTGTCTCTCCTTAACGATTATAAATCTATTTTCTCTAACAAACCTGGACGGACTGACAAAATAACACATTCAATTGTGTTGACAGATCTGACACCGGTCAAATGTAGACCATATTCTATTCCTCTGCATTATAGAGCAAATTTAGACAAAGAAATTTTGGATTTAGAGAAAAATAGAATAATTCAGAAATCTATGTCCCAATATTCTTCACCGATTGTCCTGGTGAAAAAGAAGGACCAAACGATTCGTTTGTGCATAGACTATAGAAGGTTAAATACGATAACTACAACAGATGCGGAGCCAATGAACAGCTTGGAAGACCTCATTTTGAATATGTCTCAATCATCCTTATTTTCGAAGGTTGATTTAGCGAAAGGTTATTGGCAAGTACCACTACACCCTTCTTCTAGACATATAACAGCATTCGCTACACCTCTTGGTTTGTACGAATGGAGATATCTTCCATTTGGTCTCAAGAACGCTCCCGCCACATTTGTTAGGTTAACTAGATTGTTATTGCACGGCATTCAAGGACGTGCAAGCTTATATTGATGATATATGCATTCATTCTTCTAATATGACTTCTCACTTACTTACACTCCAACAAGTCTTCAACCAAATCTTTCTTTTTGGACTTACTATCAAACCTTCCAAGGTTGAAATAGGCTATAAACAAATAGACTTCCTTGGTCATAGAATTTCTGAAGGCAAACTGTTGACAGATGATAAAATTGTTTCGAAAATTCTCAATCTAGAAGTTCCAACTACAAAGAAACAAGTTAGAAGTTTATTAGGTCTTATAAACTATTATGCTAAGTTTATACCAAACTGGGCAGAACTTACATCAGTTTTTTCTATTATGTTGACAAAAGATCATCCAGAAAAATTTTGTAAAAGTACCCGCTTAGAGGATGCAATATGCAGATTGAAATGCATTTTTTCTAATCCACCAGTATTACGATTACCAAACATAGATTTACCCTTTATTTTGACCACAGATTCGAGTGCTATCGCAATTGGAGGATGTTTAATGCAAGAAGTGCAAGGAGTGAGACACCCAATTCTCTACGTAAGCCGTAAGCTGAAGAAGGCAGAGATCCATTATTCTACTGTGAAATTGGAGGCATTAAGTCTATTATTTTGTATGCTCAGATTATCTAAGTTCCTCTTAGGTTCCCATTTTGTTGTGCTCACCGATAACTCGCCATTGTTGGTGCTTAAGCAAGGTGTTCCGAAAAACCATCGTTTACAAAGATGGTGTCTTCTTCTCCAAGATTTCGACTTCGAAATCCGCCATATCAGAGGCACCGATAACATTATAGCTGATATTTTATCGCGGCAAACGAATGCGCCAGCAGAATAACATTAGGCACATTAACCATTCGCCATACCAGAAACTGTGATATTTTATTCTGTGGCATAGAACAGTGTAACTCTACACCTGCTAGAGAACTTTCATTTAAAAGTAATAACACCCCAGTGAATAGGTTACGTATAACACCCACGAACGTGAAACTTTGAGAACTATACTACCAATTACCAAAGCTCTAGGAACAATCCGAGCGAGAGACATTATCTGTGAAATGATTTCAACCAGTGAACTGACATTGATCATGAAAGCATTAAGAACACTTATACTCGACATTGAGAACATTCCATACTTGCTGTTGCTAAGAGACTTTGCAAACAGCCGAAACAGAACTACGTCGATTACAACACTCAAGAGACAGCCATACTAACTGTTAACATTCATGGCACGACACGCTGACAACAGGAGGACAACGCGCACATCATCGTTGGATTTAGTTACTTAGTTAATTAATTAATTTAGTATTGAATATGTATTATATTTGTATTGAATTATGTATATAAAATATGTCAACCTGTAATTTGTACATTTTCTACCATAATATTACAGGTATTTCCACTCATAGGCGAAATATTCTTCCTATGCAATTTTCTCTATGTAAATTATAAACCATTTTTGAGTCATCGTACAAAAAGTACGTATTATCTTAAAGGGAACATATCGCCTATTCCAGTTTTTTCTAAGGGCAATAACACTTACCTCAACTTTACTTATATATTTTAACCAAATACTATTTTGAATGAAAGATGTGTGAATGACAGGGTGAATGAATTAAATGAGAGAGCGATATACTGAGCGGACAAATTGTACGCAAAACGTATTTATTTTAATTTGTCTGCGTCTTTCATGTAAATTGTATTACTTGTCTAAATTGTTGATGCATGTTTAGTATTTAGGATACTACATCTAAGCACCACTGCTTGGAATGCCTGATCATGCATTACACACATTGGGGTAATTCATGATTAAGGATATCCCAACTCGTGACGCTTGGAGATAAGCCACACATTCAGCACACACTTTACACAAAACTCAAAACTGAACACTATCAATTAAAATACAGTCACTTTATTAGAAGCAGCAACTTATTAGTCAACACACTAACAAGCCAACAGGGACACATGTAGTCAGATGGGATAAAATAACAGCGTAACTACATATTCAGCATTATACAACATACGAGAGTAAAAGTGTATTGAAATGCACACACAGAACAAGATTTGCAGGTGTACTTAATTAGCCAAGACTTTTGTCTTGTTAATCCTCTCTAACACAGAGGTTAATTATCTTGGTATCAGTGGGATACTTTGAGAAGGACGGGTTGTAGAAACAACTAGGAAACGTCACGTAACTTCGGTCAGATAAGCATTTTTAAGGACACAGGAGAGAGAGACCTCTTCAGCAAATCAGAGAAGTGGTGTATGGGAGAATACATGAGTGTTGATGCCAATATGTAGGTTACCAAGTTACTGTCCACCAAACTACAAACACCGACTTTATGTGATTCTGTGACAGAATTAGTACAGAACTAATTACCTTATAACAACCCATCAAATCAGGGGGGAGAGGGGGACTCCTGTCACAGCCTCACATTATACGGTAAACCAACATAAGTTAATAGACACTGGCGAAGGGCTACAACTCCCGCCCAAGGGAAAGAAGTAAGACACTCGAAGGCCAGAGTAATCCAGAGCCTTCTCGAAGGACTGGTCAGTGAGTCCACTGTCCCGTGGACACTGATGTGGCCCGCCTATTGCGGGGTCCACGAGGAACTCGGACAGAGTTACCACCCGTTTCGGATTGCGACACGTGTGAACCGGCAGAGACAGACGGGACATCGGAGAGGCCTGCCTTAGAGGGACTTAATAGTTCAGACCCATGTGTATTTAGGGTCATAGACATATGCTAGATAGTTTGCTTAGAATGTTTGTTATAATCATGTGTGATGTTAAACCTCTGTGATATGCAACTCATCAGTGCGGGCTTGTTAAACCCACTGCGCCAACGCACTGTATAGCTAAGTTCAATAAATGTTGCTATATTATATTTAACGGAGTTATTGTTGCCTGTTTGAGCCCGAGTTCAGATCCCCTAGAGATCCAACACTGTGACAATATGTTCTTCACACTTTCAAAATAATTACATAAATACATTCACACAATGAAGATGAAAATAATCATTGTGGTTTATACACAATCCATGGGTACCACATGTGTGTTTAAACTAAATTTCTCCAATTTCACATCCCGTATGTCACTGATTACACATGATCGGGAGAAATCCTGAGTTTTCCAGTATAGGAATATAAATCCGTACATACTCATTTACTAACTCCTATCTGTTGCTTTATTACACTCATCCCCGGTCTTTTTGAAAAGTTTAGGCTCTTTTTTGGGTTCATCTAGCAAGGATGAGATACGACTATCGGTTAATCGTCTTTATTTCTCTGAGACGTGTCATTGTTATGAGGCGGACGGAGTCTCTGGATTTTTTTTTATTTCACGTTCTATCATAATGGGTGTCTATCGTCTTTTTCCTATGGTTCGGGGTATAGATAAATTAATATCACCCCCGTCACATTGACTTCATAAGGTTATAAGGGGTCGAAGACAGAGAGGGTGTTACAGTTTTTAAAGTTTTACCGCCGACAACGTCAGTGTCGTAGTATAACGCCAGTGTTTGCCACTATGACGCTATATTGGGTTAAGAAATTAACTGAAACATCAGCTACCGTAGTTGGCATGACATTTCCATAGCGATCCGAGGCGTCACATTTAGTACATTTCAGAATATGAATTATGCTTTTTCCTTGCAGAACGCAGTAACAATGACGCTGATTCCAATGATGTATTTCTTTCTCCTGGCAACAATTCTTATCGTTTTGTGTAAGTACATGTTTTACACATTACAATTAGCCACCTTCACACGATTAATTAGGTATATTAAATGTATAAATTATGATGATACCTGGTTGAATATTCTCACTAAGTTATTGTCATAATATTTGTGCTGTCACAATAGATAATCATCACCGTCACTCTTTGGCTAGATTTAAGCAGGATTTATTATTGCAAATATTTTAGAGTACAGAATAGTATGTGTGCATTTGCTATCAACCGTGAGGTGACTTGAGAAAGGAATCGACATCACATCGTTATATACTTTCCAATAAGCTCTCAGTCAATATTATCAACAGCCAGAAAAGAGATCTGGGATTTTCTGACAAATTTGCTTTTATCGTTTTCAGTTATCTCGTGTATGTGATGTATTGTGTTCTTATCCGTCAACTAGGAATCGTACATTCGGCTGAGACCTTCGACTAGTTCAACCGGTACCGTGGGGGTTGCCAGGTTGGTCACCGTGAATGCCACTTTGCCCTATAAGACAGACATGCTTATCGATATCTTGGGCTTGATGCTCATCTTGTTCCAGTCGACCAGTTGTTCCAGCCTTCTGAGCATTGTATGGGCATATCATTCATTGGCACCTTGCCGTCTTGACAGACGATAGTTTGTGCTTTAAAAAGGCATAATAACTTTTAACTATGGCGGTAGCGAGTGTGACTGATAAGGCCAATTTGTACTGTAAATGTCCGTTCACAGTGGGTGCATCTGAACACGTGGTCATTTCCACCATCATGCACCATCTTACGTCTCAAACGCTTGGTGTGTGACTTTTCTGCAATAATTTTTTCCTTTGACTTTATTCCATTTCTGATATTTGCCCTCCATGCAACACGTTCAGCGGCGACTTGCTCCCAATGTGCATTATCAATGCCTGTATCAATCATGTCCCGCTTACACACATCTTTGTATCGTAGTAGAGGCCGACCCTGAGATCTCTTACCCATCTGTAATTCACCAAATAAGATATCCTATGGTATTCTACCATCATCCATCCTCCTAAGATGTCCTATCCATCTAAGTCTACGAAGACTGAGCATGGAATAAACTGTCACACAACCTGATCTTTCCAATACTTCAGTATTTGCGATTTTGTTTTGCCACTTAATACCAAGAATTCTTCGCAGACACCGCATATGAAAGCTGTTTAAATTGTTCTCTTGGTGTGAGTAAGTTGTCCAAGTTTCACTGCCATAGAGAAGAGTACTAAGGACACAGGCTTGATAGACAAGGACTTTTGTTTTGGCAGTAAGCTTCCTGTTCTCCCAGACTCTTTTTCTTAACCTGTTCATTGTTGTTGCTGCCTTACCAATCCGGATGTTGATTTCCTGATCTAGGGATAATTTGCCATTTACCACTGATCCTAGATATGTAAAATGGTCTACTATCTCTAGTTCGGCGTCGTCAATAAAGATTGATGGTACCCCATGTGCATATTGTGACATAATCTGTGTCTTCTTTTTGCTAATTGTTAAACCAAATTCAGAACAAGCATTGGAGAATGCAGATAGTAGACATTGCAATTCTTCCTCAGAGTGGGTCGTAACTGCAGCATCATCTGCAAAAAGCAACTCTCTGATCAGTACCCTCCTAATTTTGGTCTTAGCCTTCAATCTCTGAGCGGATGGGCATATATATATAGTGAATTAAGAGCCTTTCTGTGTCGCGGGGTACGTTCATGTGAGGACACGCTAATATGTATATTAAGTGTGCATGTGTATGGGCATATACATGCACACTTACTATACATATTAACGTGTCCTCACATGAACGTACCCCGCGACACAGAAAGGCTCTTAATTCACTATTTTAACTCACGTTACAATCCTGAGTGTCTTACAGCCTGCTTGATCTCTGCCTTCTGGGCAGCAGTCGGGAATTGGTATCTAGTGTATCATGGCCGTTTCCCGATTCTGAGGCAGATAGTATAATATTTGTTAGTGGTTAGATCATGCCATATATTTTTTTGTTAAAAATTATGCTATTTAATTCCAGACTTCAGCGATTATTTTATTTGCTGTCCGGGTCGTATATATTTAAGCAGGAATTCCTAGCAACATTTAATGTCACTGGTTGTGTATCTTTAAGTCGGGGATCCGATTCAGTGTTGCTCTATGATTTGTTTCACTCCTGTCACACACACACACACACACACACACGCACGCACGCACGCACGCACGCACGCACGCACGCAGGCAGGCAGGCAGGCAGGCAGACAGGCAGACAGACAGACAGACAGACAGACAGACAGAGATTGGTGAATTACCCATGGGTAAGATATCTAGGGGTCGGTCTCTTCTACGGTGCAAAAAATATGTGTAAGATGTGGCGGGAGACATGGTAAATACACATAGATTGGTGAATTATACATGGGTAAGATATCTAGGGGTCGGTCTCTTCTACGGTGCCAAAACAATATGTGTAAGATGTGGCGGGAGACATGGTAAATACACATAGATTGGTGAATTATACATGGGTAAGATATCTCACGAGAGTATACGGGATTATGGAGAAAGTCGCTAACTCCTAGACCAGGGAGGCTACCCACCTTGAGCACACTTAAATTTTAATCGATCATGAATTATGCTGTATGCTGAACCATGTGAGCACCCTATTGCAGATGCTACAGAGTCTAACGTTACTCGCCTGTCGCCTCTAATCATCTCCTCCACCCGCTAAACGGATGCTTCTGTTGCAATCTCAACAGGATGACCAGATCGGATTTCATCAACAATTTTAGAGCGTCCTTGAGAAAAAAATGTTTCCAACCAGCTATGCACCGCTTCACGGGACAAACATTTGTCAGCATAAACAGAAAGCATTTCCTTATAAATGTCCCTTGCAGGCAGTCCTTTTGCCCACAAAAAACGCACAACAGCACGTTGCTATTTGGTTGTACAATCCGTAAGTGCAGTCGCCAATTTGTTTATGCGCTGCGAATGCGCATGAGACACCTAGCGCCACCAGACGAACGGGAATATAAAGTTTGATGGTGCTGTCTCCTAATAACACTTGTATAAAACACCAACTACATTTACCTGCCATCCCACAGAACTGTGTGCATAACTTGTTGACTCGCCCTCCTAAACTAATACACTCAGGTCATTATTGTTTTTTGCTTTGTTGTCTTTTTATTGAAATCAGGTATACTTTATCCTACACTTTTACTATGGCTGATACAATCCAGATAGCAATCTTCTGTAAGGGCGTGTATCAATTACAAGCCTCTGCATGAAAGGACAGTAGAATCGTATTTCATTGTCTGTTCTTTTTTACTACTCTTCTTCCATTTTCTTACGAAATATTCATAGTATGGTTTTTACTAGAATGTTACATACATGACTGATTTGGCAATAGTTCTATAGTTGGTGCATTATATCAAGTTGACATTTTTTGGTATTGGAATGAAGATAGTTCTCTTCCCATATCTGTTTACATAATGTGTTATATATTTGAATATTTTCTACTCTCCCTGATCTGATGATGCTTTAATTAATTCAGTTGGTATGTCATCATGTCCTGGTGATTTACTATTCTTCAGATTCCTTATAGCCCATACCATTTCATCTAATAAGGATTCAGGGTCTGTCTCTGCTGTCATTGGTTCATGTATCTCATTCATATCGTACATTCCACTGCAGTATTCCATTAATCTTTCAAGGAATTTTCTAGATTATATTAAAGTATTGCCCAACTTGTCAGAGATACAATTTAACTGAGGGTGAAAATTTCTAGATAATAACTTAATTTCTTTGAATATTTTGGAATCTCGTGCATTCGTATGATCTTGCTCTATTTTATTATAGTACAACTATCTTGTATATACTGTTCTTTTTTCAATCGTGTGCTCGTTCTTATTTCCCGTATTAAATATGTTCACATCATCCTACTGTTATCGGTTTCTCCTCCTTTCTGTTTCAGTTGCCTGCGTTGTTTTATTAATTCTAACCCGTCTGATGTAATTAATAGCTTATATTACTTATTCGTGGTCGTAAATAGGTCTCTAGCTTTGTTATCAATATATCTGTAGCTTGTACTGCCAATTCATCAGGCACCATTCATTCCTGTATAGACATCAAGACCCCAAAATAATTCATCACTTCTACGGTGTATGCATCTTTTACGTTTTGTGAGATTAAAACGAAGTGGCTTTGATCTTCGGATAAGCCTTTTGAGTTCTACTTTCACATCTGCTTCTAATAACTGATGATCTGTATCACAGTCTGCACTTCGGATGTTTTTGCTGATGGTATGATTGATCTCCATCTTCTTTGTATTAAAATATACCTATCTGGTTTTTGGTAGTACTGCCCGGGGACTTTTGTTTTCAAATCCAAATTTTCATAACACGTGTTTCTCATTGTCCACTCTTCCTGCACCTACTTTTGCATGACAATATCTCAATATTATTGTTGTGCCGTCTTGACCAATGTTATCTAATGTGTCTTGCAATGTGCTACACAAATCTTCAATATCGTCCTCCTCTGCTGTTGACGTATGTGCATATATCTGTATGAGAGCCGTGTTCTTTGGATGGCCTATAAGTTGGATAGTCAGGATTCTATCATTAATTGAACTGTATCCAATTGAAGCTTTTGCTGTTGCTTTATCTAAACAAAATACCACTCCCCTCTGGCCTCCGCCGTCTCTATCTGAATATATGTAAAGTATATTTAAAAATTTTTTAAAAATTTTCCCTTGCCACTCCAACGATGTTCACTAATGTCTAAATTTGAATATGTGTCATCTCAATCTCATCACATATTACCTCCCTAATACAGACTTCTCACATTCCATGTTCCTAGTCTCACTCTGTTTCTTAATCTGACACATGGGATTTCCTTGGGAACATCGTCGGGATTATCTCCGTCATCACGATTACCAGTACTGGCCCCTGTGTCACACTCACCCCCAGTGTTATCTGATCTGTCTGACTTGGGGGTCTCACCACCAGCTCTCATATTATGGTTTCTTTCATTGTTGTTTGGGTTTCTTGGCAAGTTTTGAAGAAGGTCATGTGCTGACGACATTCTTGTGTATCGACAGGGTCGAGATAGACAGGCGGTTGCCAATGGTATGCAGGGCGAACTAGGTCGAATTGAATTTTCTCATGGTGTGCTGATGCCGGTTCCCTTGTCAACCCTGCAAAGGAATTGGTTTCATGATTCTCCCTAAACAACCATATTGTGAAAACAGACCTGCTGGCAGTGAGCATGGAATGGAGTATTTTGAGTAGAACCCAGTCGATTACATATCTTGGCGTGAGATTTGATCGTAGTCTGCCATTCAGAGATCATGTTGTTTATGTCACAAGGAAAGCTCGAATAGGTTTGTCAGCAATGAGAGCCATGGCAACTGCCAAGATTGAGCAAAGACTGTTAATACGTCTATTCCAAGGACTGGTACATTCACCAATCGAGTATGCCCTGGCCATCCTCACTGTCAGCCCTACACAGATTGGAAGACTTGAAAAGGTACAAAACGAAGCCATACGCATCATTTTGGGCTGCACGAGAGACACCATCTGTGTAGCAATGAGATACCTCCTTGACTTCCCGACCATGAACCACAGGATCAAGATCTGGAGAGCTCGTGCATACTTAAAAAATAAGTGCAGATGAGCAGCACCCTCTGCATGAGGATATATTCAGAGAAAAGGGCGACAGGCTAAAGAGGGGCAAATCATGGATGGATCGGACGGAAGATGTCATCAGATAAATCTGCAGTCCTACCAGTATCAACCCCGGAAAGGTATGGGTGCATGTGCCTCCAGCATTTAAGTGCACCTTCTCCTGCATTATCACACTCCACAGACGGTGCAGAGAGCAGAACCCTGCCGCTGTCAATGCAGAAGTCAACGCGCTCATTAATGAACGCTCAGACAACCCCGAAGTGCTCATCGATACAGATGGGTCTGTTGTAATGCAGCAGAGAAGTGCGTGGGCATTTACAGCCCGTTCAGCGGGCCGAACCGTTCAAGAATCCAGTGGTGCCCACTCTATGACCACGAGCAGCATGACGATGGAGGTGATGGCAGTTACACAGGCTTTCATATGGCTAGAATCAGAACATTATACCAACGTCTGTGTACTAAGTGATTCAATGAGCATGATTCAGAAGGTCGATGCAGGATCTGTGCGTAGACAGTGGACTGATTCGCTGCGGAAGTCCTTTTTCCGTAGGGTCACCTTCATCTTCGTCCCGGGGCATGCTGGAGTCGAGGGAAATGAAAGAGCTGATAAACTGGGTGACTCTGCATCCCCTGCAGATGGCCAGCCCATGGATCGCGCCGATGTTATTAACATCCTTAAAGAGATGTCGAGAACAGAGGAATTTGATGTCAGTGAATCCACATCGTTGTCCCGGATGAGAGACTTGGGAGTAAGAATTGGCACTGCCAGACACGAGAGGTACATCGGGAAAACGAGGGGCTTCGTCAACCAACACTGAACTGGCACTATTAGCCACCGGACGATGATGAATATGCTGGGGGAGGATCTGAGCACCCATAGACTTGTCCGGAGTGCAATAACGATACCCCTACTGATAAACGATAACTGATAACTGAAGAAGGTAGTTTGCCATTGCATTCCGCCTGCGCAGTGACTTTAGTAGTCGGTGGCGATTGCCATTGCCTTTATTGATGAGATAATCTTCCTATCGCCGCAGAGTACAGACCATAACGAACAATTATATATCGGTTGCTCTCACACTCCATCCATCACCTGCTTCCGTGGCTTCCTGTAACCCTGATAGTGGAGGGCGGTAGGGCGGGAGCGGGGGGGGGGGGGTAAACGGTTACTCTATATTGCCCAAGGGTGTCCCGTAGACTGACGGAGAAAAAAAGGTGTCTGCCATCTTCTTTGATAGGGGATACCTCTATCCCACCAAGCTGAGATGAACCACTGAACGAACCAAAAAAAAAAAAGACAGTGAATTCATACAAGAGTCAACATTGCAGTTATCTACAAATTTCAAACGAACTAAAGAAAAAGAAGAAGAAGAAGTATACACATTTACAGCAAACACAATTATGTAAAAATAGCATCTAATAGACATGTGTCCACGCTATGAAGCCTAATTGATATATGATGGTATCCCTCAGGAAAAGACAAAGACAATGACAGTAAATCGAATAAATAGTAACCCAATCATCCTTCGTTAAATTTCACTTCAATTTTTGGAATTATACAACGTGTGGCAATATTGGAAAACATGAGATCTAATATGGAGATAGTAAAATAACCGTTACAGTGGAGTTTGCTTGGTTGGCCACCGTTAATGCAATTCCCCCACCTTGACTTTTTACGATTGACACGCTTCTCACTATCTCCGGCATGAGGCTCATCCTGCACCAGCCAGTCAGTTGATCCAGCCTTTTGAGAATATTGTGGGATTATACATATTTACATAATATACATATTAACATGATCCCACATGCACATTCTTTGTGATACAGACATACGTTTAAATGATTATTTTAACTCTCACGTTACCCCAGCGATTAGTCGCTGCTCGACTATACAGCTTGATAGATCTCTCCCTTCAGGGAAGCTGTCGGGAATTTATATATTATGTATCATGACTAGCGCCCGATTCTAAGACAGGTTGTGCAATTTTATCGGTATTTAGGCCGGATCTGGTAGTTTCTAGCTAAAAACCATGTGATTGAATTCCGGACATCAGTGAATTTTTAACATTGCTGTCGTTACCGTGTATACTTAAGTTATGATGCCCAGCTTGTGCGAGTCAGCAGTTTTTGTCAACAGATATGTATTTTGAAGTCGGAGTTCCGTCACATCGGTTTTCGAAAATCTGTTTCAATGGTTATGTGTCTCCCCCTAATATGACATACACACATACACACACGCAAATACACACACACACACACACACACACACACACACACACACAGAGGTGTTTTATATATATACTAGCTGACCCGGCCCGGCTTCGCCCAGGCCCTGGAGGGGATCTATCTATCTATCAGTCTGCTTGTTTGTCTGTCTGTCTGGCTGACCCGGCCCGGCTTCACTCAGTCCCTGGTGGGGAGCATCTCATTTAATTCATATAAGTAGTCATATAAGCTCTCCCGTTCCCGACTATCTGTCTGTCTATCTGTCTGTCTGTCTGTCTGACCGGGCCCGGCTTCACCCAGTCCCTGGTGGGGAGCATCTCATTTAATTCATATACGTAGTCATATAAGCTCTCCCGTTCCCGACTATCTGTTTGTCTGTCTATCTGTCCCGGCCCGGCTTCACCCAGTCCCTGGTGGGGAGCATCTAATTTAATTCATATACGTAGTCATATAAGCTCTCCCGTTCCCGACTGTCTGTCTGTCTATCTGTCTGTCTGACCCGGCCCGGCTTCACCCAGTCCCTGGTGGGGAGCATGTCATCTAATTCATATAAGTAGTCAAATAAGCTTCCGTTCCCGACTATCTGTCTATCTATCTGACCCGGCGTGGTTTCGCCCAGCTCCTGGCGCACAGTAACTTAAAAAAATGTCCTTCCACACACCATTCAATGAAAACTGTAGAAAAAGATGGGTTACAATGTTATGCATTATGCATTATTTTTATGAAAGCTTTGAAAATGCCTTAAAGATTATATCATTATTTATTATAACTCATATGCCTAAAAATAACTATAGACAAAGAGTTTAACAATAGTGCAAGTAAGTCCAACAATATGACTATAAATTATATAGAAATGTTATTAAAAGTTATGCCCCTTGAAATAACTTTTCTAGAGTGAAGTCCCCCTGCTATATAAACATTATATAATGAAAATGGAAAAGTAAATGTTATTAAATAAGTCGAAGATTTTACATTAAGAAATTATTATAGTCGGTTGCAAATGAATGAAAGGAAGACGTGTAGAAAATTTCATCTCAATCGGATGTACCGTTATCGAACGCATCCAATACAAAAATCCCCACACACAAACAAACAAACATACACTCTGTTTTATATATATATATATATATATATATATATATATATATATATATATATATATATATATATATATATATATATATATATATATATATATATATATATAACGCTCATATGGCGGCCTCTATGATGCTCAGAGATTGAAGGTCAAGACCAATGTTAGGATGGTACTGATCAGAGAGTTGCTTTTTGCAGTTGATGTTGCATTTCGACCCACTATAAGGAAGAATTACAATGCCTACTATCTGTATTCTCCAATGGCAGTTATTAATTTCTTAATAATTAGCAAAACGAAGACACAGATTAGGACGCAAGTTGCAAATAGGGAACCATCATTCTTTACTGACAACGCATGGCTAGAGATAGTTGACCATTTCACAAATCTAGGCCCGGATATTATCAATAAATTATCCCTAGATCAGGATATCGTATCAAGACCAGTAGGCCATCAACAACAATGAACAGGTTAAAAGATTCTGAGAGAACAGAAAGAGTAATGTCAAAACTAAAGCCTTGGTCTATCAAGCCACTGTCCTTAGCAGCCTTCTTCATGGCAGTGAAACCTGACCAACATACTCACATCAAGAGATACGTTTAAACAGCTTTCATATGCAGTGTATGCGAAGAATTCTTGGTATTAAATGTCAAGATAAGATCGCAAATACCGAAGTATTGGAACAACTGGGTGGTGAGATGGTTTGTTCCATCTTCAGTCTTCGTAGGCTTAAATGGATAGGGCACATTAGCAGGATGGACGACACTAGAATACCAAAAGAAATCTCTTTTTTTGTGTGGGTTACTGTTGGGGATAAGACCTCGATGTCGGCCTCTGCCACGGTATAAATATGTATGCAGGATGTGGACGGAGATATGGGAAAATATCGAGAGGCTTTCGAGATGAGGTGTGAAGTTCTGCAGTGACCCTGCTACATGATGAATAAAACATTTAGACTTGAGACATCAAGAATACTGAAAGGCTGTTACCAAAAAACAAAAATCAAAAACCGACATTTCAATAATATTTCTAATGTGTTCGTTTTATACTTTTTTTCAGCAATTGCAGTGGATGGCAGTAAGTTCCTTCTTTCACTTGTAATATATTTCATTAACACTCGCCTCGAGAAGTATATGACATATGATATTAAACTCATAATTTAAAGACCAATCAGCATTTTAGGGGCGATGCAGTCAATATTACAGTCTGCTTTTATTTCGTAAGGCATTTTCTGGTACATATTTTAGACTGAGTCGACATAAAAGGGGAGGGTGGGGGGGGGGGGACGGGAGCAAGTCTATTTTAAATATTCTCCTCAGTGCGAAGACGATCCCATATCAACCGGACCGTTAGGAAATAATCTAGCCGATGCGACTTCCCTCGCCCCACCCTCACGCTTTATTATAGTTAAATAAAAGCAATTAACCTGTAAATGAATGAGTTTGTTTGTAAGTATAGGGGCATGAAAGGCAATGATCAAACACACCACTCCTATCAATTCTGCAGTCACTACAGGCGGCTATATATTTGTATCATCTTTGTTTTCTTAATATGTGACGTGTTTCATAGTAACGTAATCAAACACCGCTGCCCACTCTACTCATGCTTTATCTGTCTCTTTAGACAAAATTAGGGACTCCCAATCACCATACGGAAGGGGGAGGAAGATTTTCCTTTTTGTGGTCTCAGAACAGAACTGTTTCGACTGTGGTTAGAAACATTTTTACTGCTCCGTTCCATACTGTTTAACATAAACCCAAATTACTAATCTTTTTACGTTTCATCTATTCTACAAAATATATATCTTTCCCAATGCATATGTAGTTTTAACATGTAGGCTACCGATCCTGGAGATTGTCCTGGGTGAAAGAAGGTTAATAATAGATTCTTACACATTGCGGTTTACTTAGTATCGTGTCAAAGCTGTACTAAAAGAGATCCATTGTCTCCTGGTTGAGTGAAATATTTTGTTGTTATTGTTGTTGTTGTTGTTGTTGTTGTTGTTGTTGTTGTTGTTGTTTTATGTGATTTCGTTATAGTTACTTTTTTTTTTAAATCTGACTTTTCTAGTTGAATGGCAGCTTACCCTAAGTACAACCTCTCTTATGTGTCTCTTACGCCATGCATTATAAGTTACAGTGTTACTTACATTTGCTTCCCCTAAGGTCCCAGACGACAAATGTGCGACATTTTGTTTATAGTAAACAGTAAATAATATGTTTTGGTGTTTCCATCTTTGGTGCGTATTGTATTTATGGGGCTAGTCTCACATTGTAACACCAGCCGGAATTATGTGTTCAATTTGACACCGACAGCTGTTCGTCCCTAAACCGTTCTTGATAACACGTTTTGACTCATGTCAATATGCTGCTTTGAAACATGTCACACATTAAGAAATATATCTTGTCCGCCTGTAGTAAGGCCGCCTGTAGTGACCATACAATATATAGGCGTGGTGTCGTCGATCATTGTCTTTCATGCACTAATTCATGCAAACCACTCTTGGCAAACACGCAAAGGAACTCCTAAAACAGAAAAATCCAATGCCAGATCCAAAACTGTGAGGTAGGCACTATTTATAAATGACCGCTTCTGGGCCTTTAGGCTAAAATCAAAGTAATATCTGCTTATTCAAGAAAAGTGTGTTGAAGTGAACTTTCGTGAGTAACGAAAATATCATGATGATGCTACTCACAGATGGAAGGGTAGTTAAGAGCAACACGTTTTAACATAAAAAAGGAAATTCATTTTGAGACAGTGACATGGACATTTTTGGCGGAAGTTAGGTTTTTGAAGAAGGTTTTTGGGCAAACTGAAACAAAATATAAATAAAAGCTATAGAAGTTAGTTTAGAAGTTCTGAAGAAGTTTTGGGTTTGGAAGTTTCAGAGTCCTGCTAAGATTAAAGAAAGTTAATTTTGAGTTTTGACTTTAAATTAAAGTTGAGATGTTGAACAAAAGTTAGTTTTGGAAAGTTAAGTTCTGAAATGACACTTTGTAAAAGGACTAAATTAGGACGAATGAAGATAGAAGTATCTAAAGTTTAGATATACCGAATAGCAGATAGTATATAGCATATAGCACAGAACAGGGAGAGTTAAGTTGCGAGTTAGGGAATGCTGCAAAATGTTTTGATACCTAGCCATGAGAAATCAGATTGAAAGTTTTTTTGTTTTTTCTTTCTAATGTGCCATTGGGCTTAGTATTATCTCAGAAGTGGACTTCTTGTATGCATTGGTGGATTGTGCTTAATAAAAGTGACATTTGTGGACTGTGTGTTTATCGTCAGTTCTAAAAAAAATGAATGTTACAATTGCCTATCAGCAATCGGTGCTACGCACGGCAATTTTGATGAGCAGATCACATGATGGCCAAAGATGAACAAGTAAACAAGGCGGTCAACACCCTCCTGGTGGTGACGCTAACACACTTGGTGGGGGTGAAGGCTGTTACACTAACACCATGTGATGACGCTAACACACATGGTGGGGGTGAAGGCTGTTACACTAACAACATGTGATGACGCAAACACACTTGGTGGGGGTGAAGGCTGTTACACTAACAACATGTGATGACGCTAACACACTTGGTGGGGGTGAAGGCTGTTACACTAACAACATGTGATGACGCTAACACACTTGGTGGGGGTGAAGGCTGTTACACTAACAACATGTGATGACGCTAAACACACTTGGTTGGCGTGAAGGCTGTTACACTAACAACATGTGATGTCGCTAACACACTTGGTGGGGATGAAGGCTGTTACACTAACAACTTGTGATGACGCTAACACACTTGGTGGGGGTGAAGGCTGTTACACTAACAAGCATGTGATGACGCTAACACACTTGGTGGGGGTGGAAGGGCTGTTAGCACTAACAACATGTGATGACGCCTAACACACTTGGGGGGATTAACAGGGCTGT
This sequence comes from Cepaea nemoralis, assembly GCA_014155875.1. Taxonomy (NCBI): domain Eukaryota; kingdom Metazoa; phylum Mollusca; class Gastropoda; order Stylommatophora; family Helicidae; genus Cepaea; species Cepaea nemoralis. Next base: position 6,655 of record JACEFZ010015362.1, on the reverse strand, counting down.
TACACTAACAACATAGTGAAGACGCTAACACACTTGGTGGGGGTGAAGGCTGTTACACTAACAACATGTGATGACGCTAACACCACTTGGTGGGGGTGAAGGAGGCTGTTACAACTAAGAACATTGTGGATGACGCTAACACAGCTTGGTTAGGGGTGAAGGCTTGTTACACTAACAACATGTGATGACGCTAACACACTTGGTGGGGGTGAAGGCTGTTACACTAACAACATGTGATGACCCTAACCACACTTGGTGGGGGTGAAGGCTGTTACATTATCAACATGTGGATGACGCTAACACACTTGGTGGGAGGTGAAGCTGTTACACTAACAAGATGTGAATGACGCTAACACACTTGGTGGGGGTTAAGGGCTGTTACATAAACATGTGATGAGCTAAGCACACGTTAGTGGGGGTGAAGGCTGTTTACACTAATCAGCCATGTGATACGCTAACACACTTGGTTGGGGTGAGGCTGTTACACTAACAACATGTGATGACGCTAACACACTTGTGGGGGTGAAGGCTGTTACACTAACAACATGTGATGACGCTAACACACTTGGTTGGGGGTGAAGGCTGTTACACTAACACCATGTGATGACGCTAACACACTTGGTGGGGGTGAAGGCTGTTACACTAACACCATGTGATGACGCTAACACACTTGGTGGGGGTGAAGGCTGTTACACTAACAACATGTGATGACGCTAACACACTTGGTGGGGGTGAAGGCTGTTACACTAACAACATGTGATGACGCTAACACACTTGGTGGGGGTGAAGGCTGTTACACTAACACCATGTGATGACGCTAACACACTTGGTGGAGGTGAAGGTTGTTACACTAACAACATGTGATGACGCTAACACACTTGGTGGGGGTGAAGGCTGTTACACTAACAACATGTGATGACGCTAACACACTTGGTGGGGGTGAAGGCTGTTACACTAACAACATGTGATAACGCTAACACACTTGGAGAATGTTAACGCTGTTACACTAACAACATGTGATGACGCTAACACACTTGGTGGGGGTGAAGGCTGTTACACTAACAACATGTGATGACGCTAACACTCTTGGTGGAGGTGAATTTTGCTACACTAACACCATGTGGTGACTCTAACACTCTTGGTGTCTTTGCTGTCTGTAGATGGATACTCTAATCCCGTCTATATCCTATCCATCGCATACTTATGTCCTGTCCTTGTCATATGTCCTCTTTCATACTTCCAGGACGCTGACAAAGACATACATATTGTTTTCTCCGAAAACTACAGAAATATCACACTGATTATTGTATACTAATTGAGACTGCATAATACGCGAGAGTGTAGTGTAAATTACAGACTGCAAGATTAAATAGTTTACATTTGATTTATTCCAGATATCTTTGAAAGCTATATTAAAATTTGCTATCATGAAGTGAATTTCTGCAAATGTTGGCCGTAAGTTGAATGTTAAATTACTAATCCAACGCGTTTTTATTGTCTATCCAAAGACAAAGTCTTTCCTGCATCGTTTTCTAATTCACTGTTGCCAGTAATTGTCAAGATGAGATTAATCTTGTTATCCAAAGTGAAAAGTGTTGCGCATTCTTAACCTTGTATATGTGTTTATTTATTTTAACCTTGAAGTTGTATTTCCGTCGTTTTCTTGCTCTTGCTCATCTTGCTGTATGCTTCTGTCTGTAGTTAATGCAGCAACAGGATTATAATATGTCCACACCACATTGTGTGTTGTTACTCAGTTAATTCCATTCATATTTCTGATGTTGTTTCGCAGTCTGTCTGTGTTGGAAACTATACGTATTTAATAAGAATGACATCTGACATGTGATAAGTTTCCTCCGGTCGGATGTTGAATGTGATGATGTTTTGTACATTGGCAGATCTTGAATAACACTGATGTTACGCTTTTGTTGTTTGTCGTTTTAGTTAGGATTAGAGTATACTTCCAGTAGCACATAATGTTTCAATTCACGTGATGATATAGCTGGAGGTATAACAACAGGTGTTAGAAACTTACTACTTGTCATATAGCTTCCCTGGGGTGAAGGGAACAGGCTATCGCATTTATTTATCAATATCTATACATGCATATATATCTATATTTATTTATATATAGTTATATATACTCTTGGGATGACTTCAGATCTGGGACTGGGACACTTTCAGTCTGCGACCCCACCAGTCTTCAGATACCTATCTCTCTCACAACCAACCAAGGGATGTTACCCTTTCAAATATCATCCTGAACAAATGACGCAACTCTGGCATCTACAAACTCAATAACAAAAGTGTATTGTACAAAGGAAAGTGAAGATAATGTGGATGTAGTGCAGATCTGTCTGGTGTGTTTATTGCTATAAGACAGTAAGTTGAGGCAGCCACATGAAGAAGGTCATCACTGTACAGATGTCGGAGTTCCACATAAAAAGGGAATGGTACTTAGCTTCTCGCTGAATGTCCTCCGTCTTCGACCAGATATCACCTGAAAAGCAAGTCCGGATAATGTGACCAGGATACCAGAACATGTGTCTGAATTACATTCATAAAGCTCATCCACATCCGATCAAGTAGATGCCTCCATAATAGGTCCAACCATAGTAGCACAGTTTCTCAATTTAAAGTTCAGAGAAGTTCATAATTCATAACCAGAGTTCCATTAGACTAAGAGTCACCATCAAAAACCACAGTTCAGGTGAGTTGGGTAGTCGGGTAGGTACTAAGTGTGGCACAGCTGGACGATTATACAAACCATATTTGCCCAGCAGCCTTCGTTGTGAATGATGGATGGCTTATCCTGGATCTGCTCTGAGGGCATATATGACTGACCGGGTAGTGGGCAGTAGGATCACCTCACGTTAGTTGGTCTGTCCAGACTGCTGATGGTGACACAGAATGATGGTTTTACTGATCGTCCATCACTCCTCTCCGGATGGTAGAATCATTTTATTATGTCATGCAGTTAGAAGTATGGAACCTCAGTCCAACTTAGGGACATACTGTCAACCGTCGTCAAACTGTATGTTGACACTGTAACCAATTCTTCAAATCACTGCTGCCAGACAGAAGTTCTTGCCAGCCGGCCAGACAACCGTCAGTTCTCCCAGCTGCTAGCGAGGTTACTGCTATTGCGCAGTTAAGACACTACTTCCGGTGTCATCATCCAGAACTTCTCAGAATCCAGGGGCGTAAACTTCTACTCTGTCAGGGGTAAAATTACTTGGATTATCTCCCTTTGACTACTGGGTGGGTGTAGGCCGAGAGATCTCGTGTGTCTGGTCAATCCCGCATCTTGGTAATTGTGGCCTTCTGGCAATTTTGGCATTCTGGTAATTGTAGCCTCTCCTGGTCGCATCCTCCAGGCATTCTGTGACACTACTATATCTATATAACATGTTAGAGGCACAATAATGATTATCGAAAATACGATGTGATATGTACAGAAACAAATACAGACACGAAACCAGCGATAAAGGTGAAACTGACAAGTTTACGGTCAGAGACATACAAACAGCCAGATAATCAGAAAGACGGACGAACAGATCAATGAATGAACTGAGTAGTGAATGGAAGTAAGGATGTATAAATTGCAAATGGTCTTGGTTTAATCTTTGTCAGTCGGATAAATAATGTTATTCCCATCAATGATTGATTGATTGATTGATTTAGGAATCGACATCACAGCATTCGGGGCATTCACATAAGCGCTCCGTCCCCATCCTCAGCAGCCAGTGAAGAGTTCCAACACCAATAGTACCAGTAGCAATCTGATTATATGTCCGTCTCGCCTTTCCTCTGAGCGTTGAGCTTCGGCGTCACTCCTCGTTGTTTCATTCTTGCCAGACCATGGTAATCCATTTGCTCCTCCGAGGTGTGCACGTGCTCCCACAAGGCCGCAACCACGTCTGCCTTGTCATGTATCAATACTCTGCAGAGCCAGCCAATCTGTCCGCCTGTTCATTTCCCAGCACACCGGCATGCCCCGGAGAAAAGATCCAGGCGATGCTTGTCACCCGTGACCTCCGAAGCGAAGCAAGCCACTCCGCAGGAAGGCTGCCCGTCCTCACCCTCATCAGCATGCTTTCTGAGTCAGTTACAATCACGATGTGTGTGTGTGTGTGTGTGTGTGTGTGTCTGTGTGGTATTCTCCATCCAGCGGAGAGCCGCAGTGACTGCCTCCACCTCCCATTAATATGCCCGGGGATCGAACAAGCCTCATGAATTTGGTACAATATAATATAACATTTTCTGGAAATTATAGGATAAGACAATGGACCTGAAAGAAAACCCGGCACTCCATCACATTACGTCGTGGCGACAACAATGTGAAAACACAAGCATTTCACATATCTAATGGCAATATCTCTCGTTTCTCTCTCGTTTGAGCTCGGATCCGGATCCGGAAACAAGCCCCGGATCACGCGTGTGAAGCGGGTGTGTAACCACGCGGCACACACTGGACACAGCCAAATTATCATAACAGAACACTACAACGTTACCCATCGTAGGCTATGCTCAAGGTTGCCCAATCGCCGCGACTGATGTCCGTCAATCGATGTGGACCCGAACGATCAGGACTTCTCACTGGCAAGGAACACCAGACCTCCTAAAATCCAGCGAGCAATAATCAAATTGATTTATGGGTTGTTTCGGGATTTGAAATTTAAATATTGAGCACAACCCACTACTGGCAACGCTTATCGTATTCTGGTATGAACCTAAGGCCTATCCACGTCAATATGGAAGCACTATACTCGTTTGAGCTCGTCAGTAGTGCATATCCCTGACAGGATCCGGATCACGCGAATCACCCGGATCATGTTTTTTCTTCCCTCTGACGACCATAATCTGTGTTTTCTTACTATTCAATTATAACCCTAGTTGTTCACTGTGTGCAACAACCGCATCTACTAATTTTAATATTAACGGATTTTAATGTTTAGAGGGCTTTAAAATGACTATCTAACAGATGTTATAAAAATATTGAAATTGTATAACAGTTAGGTTGATAGCGTTTACAGGACGTGCAATCAACCCCATATTCTTAAAAAAAATTAATTTTCCTATTTGTTATTTACTACGCAGTGTTTGTTAATTAGTTCAAAATAATGTACTGCTTTAAAAATACCACAATGAAAGAAACGAAACAATACATTTCCTAAAACCTGCCGGACATCAGCCCCATCAATCAAGGCATGAACATGTCGATCACTAAACAATGACCACTTGGTTTTTAAAAGTTAATAAATATGCAATTTCTAAAAAATGCCTTACGAAGGAGCCTGCTATGTGTCTGTGATGTGACGGGACCACAACATGTTGTGGGTCTAAATGGGTGAAAAGGTTCGTGGCCAGTCTTGTCATCACATAGCGAAATGAAGAAAGAAAACGTCGGACCATCATCCAGCCGCACTCATGACATTATAATGCATAGCTCCCTATCAACTACGCTAACATATCCTCAATGAAACTAATAACTATGCTAATTCAAGAAAATGAAACATCGTAACTTTGTGATCTATATAGTTAGTTAGTTAGTTAGTTAGTCGACAGATCATCCTCGTTGTGCACATCGAACCATTCAGTCCATAAGTGCTCGGATCCCCTCCTCAGCAAATCCCGCAGCGTGTAGCGGCTAATGACGCCAGTTCTGTGTTGGTTTATCAATCTTCTTTGGCTTCCTGCGTAGTGTTCTTGTTTGGCCACCCCTCTTTTAATTTGCTGCTCCCGCAGTCTGGCCATTGTTGTAGATTCACAGTCATCACTTGGTTCTCGCAAAAGTCTCACTTCTCGTAGAGCATTCAGAATGTCAGCCTGGTCCATGGCGCGGTCCGCCCTCCACAGTAGCCTCACCTGCGAGCTTGTCAGCCCGCTCATTTCCTTGTACTCTCGCATGACCTGGCACGAAGATGAAACTAATCTTTGCCAGCCGAGACCGCTTCAGAGGCAGCAACCATTCTCTTCGGATCGACCCCTCCTCTATCCTCTTGATCATGTTCATTGAGTCGCTAAGGAAACAGGCCCTAGTGAATGTCTGTGTCTCGAGCCATGTTATTGCTTTACTTACTGCCATGACTTCCATGGTCAGGCTACTTGTGATTTCAGTGAAAGCACCAGAGTCCTCCTTCACAATTCTCCCTCCGGCCCGCGCTGTAAAGGCCCATGAGCTTCTCACATGTCGGACGACCGACCCATCTGTGTAGATGACCGCGTCACCGTCTAGCGAATTCTCGAAAATCAACGCTTGTACTTCAGCCTCAACAGCAGCCGGATTTTCTTGTCTGCATTTTCTATCTAGTTGGATGCAAACTGAAAAGGATGTGCAGAAGTCTGTTGGCACTTGCACCCACTCCTCGCCAGGTTCTAAGTCCTCAAGTGAACACACCTTGTTGAAGAATGTCTTCGGCTTGACCCATCCACGACCGTCCTCTTTTTAACCTGCTGCCCTTCACCTTCCTAATTTCACTATGCAGTGGATGTTGTGTGTTTGCGTTAATTCTGAGGTAGGCGCGTGCCCTGCAAACTTGTATTCTCTCTTCAATGGTTGGAAATCAAGAAGGGAGGATCTCACTGTCACGTATGACTTTTCAAAAAATTAAAATTGAACATTTTTTTTCAATATTTGCAAAATTAAGATAAA